>JALMGJ010000073.1:0-500000 GCA_023362775.1 Charina bottae | reverse complement strand
GAAGCGATTATGGTGCGCCGCTGCACGCACCACTGCTGTTGCCGCGCGCACCGCCGCAGGGGCGGCGGCGATGCGCCATCAGCACTTCTGGGTTTTGTCGCGACACAGTTTGGAAAGCTAGGAACTAGAGACTTGCTCCCCCCACCCATGTTAGGCAGCTCCTTCAGATTGCTAGACAAGTCCTGCAGTGCAGAGGTAGAAGGAGTTGGCAGGTACCCCTCCCTTCCTGTTATCCAATGGCCAGTCTCTCTCCACTCTCACTTGGGTCCCCAAATCCACCTGGTTAGTCCTGCAGCACAGAGGCAGATGGATCTGGGGAGTTCTCACCCCTCCCCTCCTGCTGTACAGTGGCTTATCCTAGAGACTCTTATCATACTGGGAAGCACAGTCCTCTTCATCCTGGGTCTCACTGTCACTTGCAGGAGTGGCAGATCACAGAGACGAGGCCTAGCTGGGAACCAGATAAATTTCAGGTGTACAAGGTGTGGGATATTGACATCTGTTATGCTTTCTCCTGATCTCTCCGATTCAGGGTAGCCTGTCCAACGAATTAGATATTCCAACCATTTTCACTGCATCTGCATCTAGAGTCTAGAATACATTCAACTTCATACTCTCCTTCTCCACGCACTGGAGTGGGTGGGGTGGGGGGGAGACCGTTTTAGAGCACAAGGGGTGGGGGACTTCTCTAGCACAAACAGCAACCAATGGAATACAGGCTGAACCTTAATAGATGCAGGCAACTGTGTTAATTTTTTAGATAACTGGAAATAGCTCAATAACCTTTGAGTCCAGCTTTTTGGAGGGTTAGGTTGAAGATGAAAAATTAGTTGAGCCACACCCAGTTCCCCACAACTCTGGCACCCTCTTTTCTGTGTGCGTCTGCAGCCACTTGTAAGCAGCCTTTGCTATATCTAGCTGTTCCTTTAAAAGAAACTGAGGAACCTGCCTCCCTTGCAGAAAGTCCAAGGGGCAAGGAACAGCAGATGCAGGAGTTCTGGAGGGTAAAATGTGGAGGTGGAAACCTGAAAAAGAGACATGCCTATGGAGGAATACACTACATTGCTGTAGGCAAATTCTGTAAGAGGCAACAGTTCAGTCCTGTTGATAAGAAACACAGCACCTTAAATGTAGTTCTAATATCTGTTCATATACTCTGGTGGTCCATTACAGGCAGGATGATTCAAAGATGACGAATTAATCGTAATGTCTAATAACTGGAAAAGGGCCTTCCATGACTTGGAGGTAAATTGAGAGCTGTAATCCAAATATCACATGATTGGCTAAGCCGCTGTACCTATAAACATGGTCTAGAAAAAGTTGTGCCATTTCCTGAGCTGATGGAAGGCCCTTGCAAGGAATGAAATGGTCCATCTTGGTAAATAAATCCACCACCACAAGAATGGTTATGTAACCACTGTTCATAGAGAAGATCAGTAACAAAATCCATTGAAGCCTACTTAGGTCACAAAGGGAAAGGCAGGGACTGGAGCAAGCCAGCCGGCTTTGCAGAAACAGATACTGTATTGCCTTCCAAATAAAGCACTGAGTAGCAACCAGCGATAATTTTAATTTTTCTAAATTCCTAGTTATTAAACAAACAAACAAACAATTCACATTTATTTGCTACTCTATGCCTCTGACTTTTGGGACTCATTATAAAGGCTATATCTATGCTGCCATCTAGTGATCATCTGGATTTCTGCAGCCCAGATTTGATAGTTCTAATAAAAGTCATCAGGTCGGAAGATGATCAAAATGCTACTGGGGAGGAACAGAGGCTAAGTTCAACTAGCCCCAGATGTGATGACGCAGCTAGCTCAAAGCCGAAAGGACGGCTAGTGGCCGATGGTGCTGGTGGTGAACAACGAATCCGATGTTCTAAAGATGGTGACGGCCAACAGGAAGCTCTGGCGTGGGCTGGTCCATGAAGTCACGAAGAGTCGGAAGCGACTGAACGAATAAACAACAAAAATAAAAGTCATAGCTTTCCATTTTGGTAATTTATAATCAATTCTTTCTCTGTACAGTAAAAGGCAAAGGCACACAGCCCTCTTCTCAGATCAGCTGGGATGGCTGAAAAATTACAGTACAATAATGTTTGTGTAAAGGAGCACTGGATTTACACAGATAATGATGAGAAAAGAAACTCAGTGCAAGATGGAAGGAACCATCAACATTTATGTATTTACCAAGAGTCTCTCAACTAAGGCAGTCAAAAAATAAAATATTTAGTTACTGTATTTCAACAACAACAACGTTTTGTGTTGGTTGCTGACAGCACTTCTTCCAGTGTGACACACAGAAAATAGCAATTTAAAAAATTATGGATAATAGCATATTCATAAAGTAAAGATATTAGATTTCTTTATGTTAATCACAGATGTTCATGCCTTTATTATATAACCACATAGAGGTAGCAGACAAAGACTAAGGAATTTTACTTGTAATATAACTTTACTGCATTATCAAAGGCCTGCTTCTTTGAATTTAATGTTTACGTGAACCTAATCCTATATAGAATTACATGGGAAAGAGCCCTGCTGAATATAGTGAATACACAAAAATCTACTGTTAAATTAGACAGCATAAAAGAGCAAAACAATATTGTCGGTGCATAACATGATTATAAAGGGATGGGATATTCACAAATAATTTATTTTTCTGTTTTACTAGTTTGTACATGAAAGAAGAAACCAAAGAAACTGGGTTCCACTGCCTTACATGACAAATTATTTATTTTATTTCATTTAAAAATGTATAAACCACCTCGGTCTTAAGAGACTTATAACTCTGCTTTCCTTCATTTGCTAGAGGCATGGAAATGTAAAACAGCTCCTGGACTACCTAATAGCCAAAAGGGCATCAGGTCATGTTATGGTAGTTCTAACCTCAGTGAAAATATTGGAAAGATTACTGTCCAGTTTAGAAGACCCATTGCTTGATTCTTTGTGCATGTACTCAGTAAGAACAAATGTTATTCACTTCTGCCATAATGCACTTATCTTTTTGTTACTGCTTCATATATCTGTGAACTAATACTGTATGTAACAACCGGAACTATATTTTATACTGCTGGTTTTAAAAATCTAAACTGGAGAAAAACTAAATTTAAGCATATTTTCACAATAGTTTGATTGATCTCCTCTGTAAATTTTCTCACAACTGCAACCATTTCATCTGTCCCAGTAATAATATTTATACTTTTTATTAAAAGCACTTATTAGCTATATTCTACCCAAATATACACAGTGACAATAAAAATAAATCACATCAATTAGAGTAACATAAAATGATATATCCCTTCTGAAGTAGCAGAAAGACTTGGAGAAATGAAAAAAAAAGTGCACTGAAAAGAAAACAAAGAAGTATATGACTTTCTAAGCAGGCAAGATGGCATCCTGACTTAATTGTGCTCAGATTGCCTAGGTTGTATATATCAGAAATAGAGACTCAACAAGAATAAACACAGGATTAGGCTTGGCTTTAGTTAGGCAATGGTGCATAGAACAATTCTGCGATGGGAATCCAGCTCTAGAGTAAAAAAAACTATAAAGCAGGTTATTAGTTATTAAGTTACTTTATTTAACATAGAATGGATAATGGAGAGATCAACAGGATACAAAAAGATGGTTTACCTTTGCTTCAATGACTAAGAAAGGACTTTTTATAATCAGGGTGTTACCTAGAAGTATGGTCTAGAGCAGCTAAGCTAAAACCTCATATTTTTTCCTGCTTGTCCGGTAGGAGTGGGAAGGTAAATGCAGCTCACATCTGACAATATTGGACTTTGCATGAACAGGCAAAGCCACAGCCATGAAAGGACCATGCTTAGGCTTTCTGGATAGCCAACTTGTCAAGTAGCATGGGAAAAATGTAAATTTGGGCTTAACCTCTAATTGTAAATACTGAGACTTAAGCATCTAATGAAGAATTTAATTTCTGTTAATGCTTTTTTAAATAGAACTTGATGAGCATAATGGTGGTTTATGAAAATATCTCCCAAATTTTAATGTGTATATATTATTATTATTATTATTATTATTATTATTATTATTATTATTATTATTATTCTCGACCGCCCAACTCATACAGGATGACTCTGGGCGGTTCACAACAATAAAAACAATGTATCATTACAATACATATAAATATATATATAAATAAGATATACATAAAAATACAAATATGATGTATAAATACCAGATGGCAAATCAAGATTTTACTGTTGGCACTATCATGGAGCCAACCACCTATATGCATGGCTATCGCCTCTCCCAGCCCAAGCCAGGTGGCATAGCCAGGTTTTAACTCCCTTCCTGAAGGCCAGGAGCATGGGGGCCTGTCTTACCTCCGGGGGTAGCTTATTCCAAAGAGCGGGACCTTCCTCTTGGACCCTGCCAATCAACAATCCCTCATGGACAGGGTCCGTAGCATGCCCTCTCTGCCTGACCGGGTAGGATGGGTTGATGTCACGGGGGTGAGGTGGTCCCTCAGGTAACCTGGACCCATGCCAGGTAGGGCTTTAAAGGTGACAACCAACACCTTGAATTGGACCCGGAAGCAAACCGGCACCCAATGCAGCTCGCGGAGCAATGGTGTTATTTGTGCCCTCCTTGGGACTCCTAAGACTGCTCACGTGGCCACATTCTGCACCAGCTGTAGCTTCCGGATACTCTTCAAGGGTAGCCCCATGTAGTAGCGCATTACTATACGGGAGATGACCAGGGCATGAGTGACTGACTGGAGGGACTCTCGATCCAGGAAAGGGCAGAGCTGGTGCACAACACGAAGCTGCACAAAGGCTCCCCTGGCCACGGCTGCCACCTGCTCTTTGAGCAGGAGACGCGAGTCCAGGAGAACCCCCAGGTTCCGCACTGGATCTGTCTGGGGCAGTGCAACTCCATCCAGAGTCAAGGATAGTAAGTTCCCGGATACCTGGGAGCCCCCTACCCACAGCCACTCCGTCTTACCAGGGTTCAGCTGAAGCCTATTGTTCCCCATCCAGACCCCCACAGCCTCCAGGCACCAAGAGAGGGTGGTCACAGCCTCACTTAGGTCACCCAGGGTGGAGATGTATCGTTGAATATCATCAGCATATTGATGATACCTCACCCCATGGCGATGGATGATCTCACCGAGCCATTTCATGTAAATGTTAAAAAGGAGCAGAGAGAGTGCCAAACCCTGCGGCACCACACAGAGTAGGGGCCGTGGGCCAGATCTCTCATTCCCTATCAACACCAATTGGGACCGGCCCTGGAGGAAGGAGGTGAACCAGCGCAGAACCACACCGCCCACCCCCAACTCCCTGATCCGACCCAAAAGGATACCATGGTCGATGGTATTGAAGGCCGCTGAGAGATCAAGAAGAGCCAGGATGGATGCACTGCCACCATCCCGCTCCTGCCAGAGATCATCCATAAGTGCGACCAAGGCTGTTTCTGTCCCATATCCGGGCCTGAAACCTGACTGAAAAGGGTCCAGATAATCCGTTTCATCCACAACACTCTGGAGCTGCAACGCCACCACTTTCTCAACTACCTTCCCTAAAAAGGGGAGGTGGGAGACTGGACGAAAATTGTCCAGGATGGTGGGGTCCAGTGATGATTTCTTGAGCACACCAGCGCCTCTTTGAAGGCCGCCGGAAACACTCCCTCCCCTAAGGATGAATTCACCATCACCTGGACCCACCCACACATCACCTCCCGTGTTGCCTTCACCAGCCAGGAGGGACAGGGATCTAATTGACAAGTGGTGGCGTTTACAGACCCGAGAACCCTGTCCACTTCCTCGGGCCCAACAGGATCAAACCGTTCCCAGATAATTGGGTAAGCACATTCCCCAGGCATCTCCTCAGACCCTGCTACACGCTTGGCATCCAACTTGGAGCAGATCTGAGTGATTTTATCCTCCAGATGCCCAGAAAACTCCTCCACACGGCCATGTAGGTGGGTTTCTAAATCTACCTTCCCCAAAAGAGATCGAGTGATCTTAAACAGGGCTGTCGGGCGGCATTCTGCAGATGCAATAAGAGCGGAGAAATATTGACATTTTGCCACTCTTACTGCCACAAGGTAGGCCTTAACAGCGGCTCTAGCTTG
The DNA here is from genome assembly GCA_023362775.1 of Charina bottae. Taxonomy (NCBI): domain Eukaryota; kingdom Metazoa; phylum Chordata; class Lepidosauria; order Squamata; family Charinaidae; genus Charina; species Charina bottae. The sequence continues at coordinate 493,896 of JALMGJ010000073.1, read as the reverse complement.
TGTTCGGTTGGGTTCGGTCCTTGTTTTCCTCCAGCGGCACTCTAGACGTCTCTTAATCCTTTTCAGAACCCTCAGCTCCTCCATAAACAATGGGGAGTGATGGGTTCGATGGGTCAAGAGAGGTCATACAGCCGCGATCCTGTCCAAGGCCCCGGCCGCCTCCCTATTCCAGGCGGCCGCCAGGGTCTCCACTGATACATGCAGCAGATCCTCGGGTATAGCCCCCAGCTCCCTCTGAAACTCTGCTGGGTCCATCAGTCGCCGGGGGTGTCTTTGGTGTCTTCCAGGAGTCCAACCAAACCCCCTCCTTAGCCCCGCAGCCAGTGTCGGCTCCTTATATACCAATTTAGTTTTTGGATAGAGTACAACATTGTATTAAATCAACATAGTTCTATAGAAAAGAATGCCCAGTGAGTTTAGGATTGCAGCTGATGTCTCTTAACTAGTAAAGTCTTTTAAATTATTGTAATTATGCAAGCCTTTTTTTTTTGGTATTCTGTTGATCTATCCATTGTTCATTCATGTTAAATTAAGGGGCATGTGTTACTGCTCAATAGCAGTACCTATTTTATGGAACAGCTTCACCTTAGGAATTGTCCTGGCCTTCTAGAAGTTCCTTAAAATTGAGTTATTCCAGAAGATTTATGGTGAGAGATGAGAACCAGTTTGGTATAGTAGTTAAAGGTCCTGGGTTAGGAACTGGAAAACTGCAAGTTTTGTCCTGCCTGAGGCACGAAGCAAGCTGGGTGACTTTGGGCCAGTCACTCTCTCTCAACCCTCGGAAGAAGGCACTGGCACCACTTACAAAAAATGTTGCCATGAAACCTGCATGGACTTGTCCATGTAATCACCAGGATTCAAGACTGACTCTCAAAGGCACAAACTAAACAAGACACTCAGTTTGATTGTTTTTATGGTGTTTATGGTTTCATGGTTTTAGAATATTATATATTTTAGTTTCTATTATGGACATTTTCCCCTTCATGGATCACTGCCTTGTCGTGGCGAAGGGGCTTGCGTAACTCAATGAAGTCAGGTCAAGAAGAACAGGTCATGATGGAGAGTTCTGACAAAACGTGGTCCACTGGAGGAGGAAATGGCAAACCACTCCAGTATCCTTGCCAAGAAAACCCATGGACAGTATCAAAAGGCTAAAAGATATGACGCCGGAAGATGAGCCCCTCAGGTCGGAAGGTGTCCAAAATGCTACTGGGGAAGAGCGGAGGGCAATTCCGAGTAGCTCCAGAAAGTGTGAAACGGCTGGGCCAAAGCCGAAAGGACGCTCAGTTGTGGATGTGTCTGGAAGTGGAAGGAAAGTCCGATGCTGTAAAGAACAATATTGCATAGGAACCTGGAATGTAAGAACTATGAATCAAGGTAAGCTGGATGTGGTCAAACATGAGATGACAAGATTGAACATCGACATATTGGGAATCAGCGAACTAAAATGGACAGGAATGGGCGAATTTAATTCAGGAGACCATTATATATACTACTGTGGGCAAGAATCCCTTAGAAGAAATGGAGTAGCTCTCATAGTCAATAAAAGAGTGGGAAAGGCAGTACTGGGGTACAACCTCAAAAACGACAGAATGCTTTCAGTTCGAATCCAAGGCAAACCATTCAACATCACAGTGATCCAAGTCTATGCCCCAACCACTGATGCCAAAGAAGCTGAAGTTGACCGGTTCTATGAAGACCTACAACACCTTCTAGAACTAACACCAAAAAAAGATGTCCTTTTCATCATAGGGGACTGGAATGCTAAGGTAGGAAGTCAAAAAATAACCGGAATAACAGGCAAGTTCGGCCTCGGAGTACAAAATGAAGCAGGGCAAAGGCTAATAGAGTTTTGTCAAGAGAACACGCTGGTCATAGCAAACACTCTTTTCCAACAACACAAGAGACGACTCTACACATGGACATCACCAGATGGTCAATACCGAAATCAGATTGATTATATACTTTGCAGCCAAAGATGGAGAAGCTCTATACAATCAGCAAAAACAAGACCTGGAGCTGACTGTGGCTCAGATCATGAGCTTCTTATTGCAAAATTTAGGCTTAAATTGAAGAATGTAGAGAAAACCACTAGACCAATCAGGTATGACCTAAATCATATCCCTTATGAATATACAGTGGAAGTGAGGAATAGATTTAAAGGATTAGATCTGGTAGACAGAGTGCCTGAAGAACTATGGATGGAGGTTCGTAACATTGTACAGGAGGCAGCAACTAAAACCATCCCAAAGAAAAAGAAATGCAAGAAAGCAAAGTGGCTGACTGATGAGGCTTTACAAATAGCTGAGGAAAGAAGGGAAGCAAAAGGCAAGGGAGAAAGGGAAAGATATAAACAACTGAATGCAGAATTCCAGAGAATAGCAAGGAGAGATAAGAAGGCCTTCTTAAATGAACAATGCAAAGAAATTGAGGAAAACAATAGAATGGGGAAGACTAGAGATCTCTTCAAGAAAATCGGAGATATCAAGGGAACGTTTTGTGCAAAGATGGGCATGATAAAGGACAAAAAAGGCAGGGACCTAACAGAAGCAGAAGAGATTAAGAAGAGGTGGCAAGAATACACAGAAGAACTATACAAGAAAGATCTTAATATCCCTGATCAATACGATGGTGTGGTCACTGACCTTGAGCCGGACATCCTAGAGAGTGAAGTCAAGTGGGCCTTAGGAAGCATTACTAACAACAAAGCTAGCGGAGAAGACAGTATCCCAGCTGAGCTATTTAAAATCCTAAAAGATGATGCTGTTAAAGTGCTGCACTCAATATGCCAACAAATTTGGAAAACTCAACAGTGGCCACAGGATTGGAAAAGGTCAGTTTACGTTCCAATTCCAAAGAAAGGCAATGCCAAAGAATGTTCAAACTACCGTACAATTGCGCTCATTTCACATGCCAGCAAGGTTATGCTCAAAATCCTACAAGCTAGGCTTCAGCAGCATGTGAACCGAGAACTACCAGAAGTGCAAGCTGGGTTTCGAAGAGGCAGAGGAACTAGAGATCAGATTGCCAACATTCGCTGGATCATGGAAAAAGCAAGAGAGTTCCAGAAAAACATCTACTTCTGCTTCATTGACTACGCTAAAGCCTTTGATTGTGTGGATCACAACAAACTGTGGCAAAGTCTTAAAGAGATGGGAGTACCAGACCACCTTACCTGTCTCCTGAGAAACCTGTATGCGGGTCAAGAAGCAACAGTTAGAACCGGACATGGAACAACCGACTGGTTCAAAATTGGGAAAGGAGTACGACAAGGCTGTATATTATCACCCTGCTTATTTAACTTATATGCAGAGTACATCATGAGAAATGCCGGGCTGGATGAATCACAAGCCGGAGTTAAGATTGCCGGGAAAAATATCAACAACCTCAGATATGCAGACGATACCACCCTAATGGCAGAAAGTGAAGAGGAACTAAAGAGCCTCTTGATGAGGGTGAAAGAGGAGAGTGCAAAAGCTGGCTTGAAACTCAACATTAAAAAAACCCAGATCATGGCATCTGGTCCCATCACTTCCTGGCAAATAGAAGGGGAAGAAATGGAAGCAGTGACAGATTTTATTTTCTTGAGCTCCAAGATCACCGCAGACGGTGACTGCAGCCATGAAATTAAAAGACGCTTGCTCCTTGGGAGGAAAGCTATGGCAAACCTAGACAGCATGTTAAAAAGCAGAGACATCACCTTGCCGACAAAGGTCCGTATAGTTAAAAGCTATGGTTTTTCCAGTAGTAATGTATGGCTGTGAGAGTTGGACCATAAGGAAGGCTGAGCGTCGAAGAATTGATGCTTTCGAACTGTGGTGCTGGAGAAGACTCTTGAGAGTCCCTTGGACTGCAAGGAGGTCAAACCAGTCAATCCTAAAGGAAATCAACCCTGACTGCTCATTGGAAGGACAGATGCTGAAGCTGAAGCTCAAATACTTTGGCCACCTAATGAGAAGAGAGGACTCACTGGAAAAGACCCCGATGCTGGGAAAGACTGAGGGCAAAAGGAGAAGGGGACGGCAGAGGATGAGATGGTTAGATAGCATCACCGATGTAATGAACATGAATTTGAGTAAACTCTGGGAGACAGTGGAGGACAGGAAGGCCTGGCGTGCTATGGTCCATGAGGTCACGAAGAGTCGGACACGACTAAGCGACTGAACAACAAATGGACATTTTATTTAGATGCTTGTGTTACTGTAAACCTCTACTGCTGCAGGCATAAATACAATAAATAAATAATCATCAAGCTATTTCTCCTCAGTTCTCCCAGTAAAGCAAACAATTTTCTAACTGCTTATTATCGAGGCATGTTATCCAGTGCAATTTTTTAAGTGGAAGGCTTTTTTCTGTCAGTCTTACATTCAGAAACATTTGTTAAGAAAAAGAAGATAGCTATCTTCAAATTATGGTTTTGGAGATGGTTACTAAGAGTAACATGGACCAAATGGGAGGAGCCATGGAAGAAATATAAGTGGATTGCTTTGTTAAGATGAAGTTCAGCAAGCAGAAGATGACATACTTTGGGCATGTACTGCAAGATGAGACAAGAAAAACGATTAAGTTTAGCAAATCTGTGGGAAATAGAGAAGAGAAGAGATAAGGCAGATGGACAGGATAAGAAAGATTACTTGAAAATCTTCAGAAGAGCCACAGATTAGTAGTTAAGATTAGGAATGTGTAGTCCAGAGCTTTCCAAACTGTGTGTCGCGACACAAAAGTGTGTCGCCACAAAAGTGTGTCGCCACACACAGCGTGGTGTGTCGCCACACCACCCAGAAGCGGCGGCGTGTGCATGGCGGCCGCGGCGCAGCTTCCGCGTTTTAGCGGAGGCTGCCGCCGCCGTGCACGCGTGCACTGCCGCACACCCCCGCGCCGCCACCGTGCACGCGCACGCCTCCGCACGCCCCCGCCGTGCATGTGCGCCCCCCGCGCCGCCGCCATGCGCGCGCGCCACCGCCGCGCTGCCGCCGCTGGTGTGTTACCAGTGGCAGCACTTTGGAAAGCCCTGGTGTAGTCTTTAAAAGGAATGCTTTGAAACAGACAAAAATGCATATGAAAAACCTCTTGTCAAATTTCTTGATGATTTTTGCCATTCATTTTTTACTAATATCTGACTAATTGGCAAGGCTGACAATAAAAAGATTTTTAAGAAAGGTAATCCCCAAAATGGCAGAAGCATCAAGGCTTACATGGAGGAATCAAGGACAGCTGAGACACCACCCACTCTGGCAGCAAAAAAAAGATGGTGGGGGAGGAAACTGCTCCCATCAGTAGGTGTAAAAGCTGAGTGCCACCCAAGAAAAAGCCTCAAGGGTGACTAGATAGGAAATCTGATTGAACAACTGAAAAAGAACTAAAGGAAAATGGGCTAAATCAGCCACTTTGATTCAAAAGTATTTGGCAGGTGTGTTTGAACAAGTTAATAAAAGATTTGTCTTCTCAAGTTTCAGAGATCACCCAGACTGTTAGCAAAGCATATGATGTTGCTATGAAAACAATATTGGAAAAGTTCACAAATATCTTACTGACATTGGGTTGGATTTGGCTGACATAGAGGATTGGAACAGAAGAAATAATTTGAGAATTAGAGGAATTAGAAAAAATGCAGAAATAATGAATTTATTTGAATATATTATCTCAAAACTTAATGACAAGCCACAAGGTTCAAAGCTTTCACATACTGATGTGGAATGTGCTCACAAGAGTCTTTTTTCCTAAGTTCAATCAAATGCAAAAACCAAGAGATATGCTAATGAGATCTGTAAATGATCAGGTGAAAGAAAAAAATCTGCAAAAAGCTCATGGACTAAAAGAAATAAATTGGGATGAAGATAAAGTGTTATTTTTTCATGATATTAGTCCTGAGACGCTACAAAGAAGAAAAGCCTTCAAACCTCTGACAGAAGAATTATTAAAAAGAGGAATAAGGTATAAATGGGTGTTTCATTTCAAGCTAATTGTATTTTAACCAAAAGGCAGAGAGATCATTTCCACACTCCTGGAGTTGAACAAAATCTTAATAAACCTAAAGAGTATTCATGAAGAATTAATTGAGAATAACCTTTGATGTTTAAGGATCTGGTATAATTTTATGTGAAGGAGATAGAATAATGGGATCCTTTAGGATTTGGGACTCATGGTTAGTGGTTATAACACAAATGTTTGACAAAGTTTTGTATTAGTTGGGAAATAAGAAAAACACAGAGAACAACAAAACACAGAATGGCAAAATATAAATAATAGGTAGTCCTTCAGATTCGAAGAAGACACACTGTTGTGCAGTTCATCTGTGAACATGGAGGTGGCTTTGTCGTCCCAGTCTGGAAGCACAGAGTCTAGCACAATGGGGGCACTGGGAGTCCATTGTTACAATAACTGTGGGTGTTATTCTGTGATGCTGCTCATAGTTTTCCATCAGTTTTTGGTGGTGCCTGCCTTCAAAGCTGGTGGAGGCTTCATAGCACAGGGCTTGTCAGTGGGTTCTGCCAGCAGCTGCAGCTTCTTGTTCCCTTGGCTGGAAGTCACAGTGCTGTAGTGTTTCCTTTACAATGTCTTTGTAGTGCTTGCATGGATGACCTTGAGGTCTCTTTCTGGTCTCCAGTTCACCATAGAGCAACTGGCGAGGCATACGGTGGTAGTCCATTCTGATGACATATCCCACCCACCGCATCTGGGCTTTGATGATCAGGGACTCAATGCTGGTGGACTCTGAGATCCCAAGACCTCCAGATTGGAGACACAGTCTTGCCAATGAATGCCAAGGATGGAGCGGAGGGTGTGCATGTGAAATTTCTCCAGTTGTTTGATATGTCGTCAGTACAGAGTCCAGGACTCACATCCATATAAGACAGAAGGGATAACCACAGCTCTGTAGACTTTCAGCTTTGTGGAGATGCGAACGTTGTGTTGATTGAGCCCTCTGGTACGCAGCCACCCCAGAGCCTGGCTGGCCTTGCTGATCCTGGAGTCAATTTCTTTGTCCAAAACCCATTGCTTGAGATGACGCTTCCCAAGTGTTTGAGGCTGTTTACATTTGTCAGCTGGGTGTCGTCAACAGTGATTTTTGGTTCTATGGGGTTGGCATTTGGCACGGGCTGGAAAAGTACTTCAGTCTTGTTCAGGCTGATAGGCAGGCCAAAGAGCACAGCAGCGTCTGAGAATTTGTTCAAGATCAGCTGTAGATCACTGTCTTTGTGCACCAGGAGCACACAGTTAGTGGTTATAACACAAATATTTGATAATGTTTTGTATTAGTTGGGAAATAAGTAAGAAAAACATAGAGAACAACAAAACACAGAGAATGGCAACGTATTATATAGAAGTTAATATAAGTTAATATAAGGACTCCAGCAAAGGAGATCGTTACCTTGTCGTGGTGCTGGAGCTTGAGCACCTCAATGAAACCATGAGCTAAACCGTGAAGGGACACCCAAGATGGGAAGGTCGTGGCAGAGAGGTCAGACTAAATACGATCCCTGGGGAAGGTAATGGCAACCCACCCCAGTATTCTTGCCGTGAAAACTAAATGGATCAGTACAACCAAAGATATGTTGGTATACCATCGGAAGATGGGACTCCCAGGTCGGAAGATGGTCAAAATGCTACTGGGGAGGAACAGAGGATACGTTCAACTAGCCCCAGATGTGATGACGCAGCTAGCTCAAAGCCGAAAGGACGGCTAGCGGCCGACGGTGCTGGTGGTGAACGACGAATCCGATGTTCTAAAGATCAACACACCATAGGAACCTGGAATGTAAGATCTATGAGCCAGGGCAAATTGGATGTGGTTATTGGTGAGATGTCAAGATTAAATATAGACATTTTAGGTGTCAGTGAACTGAAATGGACTGGGATGGGCCACTTCACATCAAATGACCACCAGATCTACTACTGTGGACAAGAGGACCACAGAAGAAATGGAGTAGCCTTCATAATTAATAATAAAGTGGCTAAAGCAGTGCTTGGATACAATCCAAAAAACGATAGAATGATCTCAATTTGAATTCAGGGTAAGCCATTTAACATCACAGTGATCCAAATATACGCCCCAACCACAGATGCTGAAGAAGCAGAAGTAGATCAGTTCTATAAGGATCTGCAGCACCTACTAGATAATACACCAAAAAGATATGTTATTTTCATTACAGGAGACTGGAATGCTAAGGTGGGTAGTCAGACGACACCTGGAATTACAGGCAAGCATGGTCTGGGAGAACAAAATGAAGCAGGACATAGGCTGATAGAATTTTGCCAAGACAACTCACTGTGCATAACAAACACTCTCTTCCAACAACCTAAAAGACGACTTTATACATGGACTTCACCAGATGGTCGACACCGAAATCAGATTGACTACATCCTTTGCAGCCAAAGGTGGCGGACATCTATACAGTCGGTAAAAACAAGACCTGGAGCTGACTGTAGTTCAGATCACGAACTTCTTATTGCAAAATTTAGAATCAGACTAAAGAGAATAGGGAAGACCCACAGATCAGTTAGATATGAGCTCACTAATATTCCTAAGGAATATGCAGTGGAGGTGAAGAATAGATTTAAGGGACTAGATTTAGTAGATAGGGTCCCAGAAGAACTATGGACAGAAGTTCGCAACATTGTTCAGGAGGCGGCAACAAAAAACGTCCCAAAGAAAAAGAAAACCAAGAAGGCAAGATGGCTGTCTGCTGAAACACTGGAAGTAGCCCAAGAAAGAAGGAAAGCAAAAGGCAACAGTGATAGGGGGAGATATGCCCAATTAAATGCAAAATTCCAGAGGTTAGCCAGAAGAGATAAGGAATTATTTTTAAACAAGCAATGTGCGGAAGTGGAAGAAGACAATAGAATAGGAAGGACAAGAGACCTCTTCCAGAAAATTAGAAACATCGGAGGTAAATTCCAGGCAAAAATGGGTATGATCAAAAACAAAGATGGTAAGGACCTAACAGAAGCAGAAAAGATCAAGAAAAGGTGGCAAGAATATACAGAAGATCTGTATAGGAAAGATAATAATATTGGAGATAGCTTTGACGGTGTGGTCAGTGAGTTAGAGCCAGACATCCTGAAGAGTGAGGTTGAATGGGCCTTAAGAAGCATTGCTAATAACAAGGCAGCAGGAGACAACGGTATCCCAGCTGAACTGTTTAAAATCTTGCAAGATGATGCTGTCAAGGTGATGCATGCCATATGCCAGCAAATTTGGAAAACACAAGAATGGCCATCAGATTGGAAAAAATCAACTTATATCCCCAAACCAAAAAAGGGAAGCACTAAAGTATGTTCAAACTATCGAACAGTGGCACTTATTTCACATGCCAGTATTGTAATGCTCAAGATCTTGCAAGGTAGACTCCAGCAATTCATGGAGCGAGAATTGCCAGATGTACAAGCTGGGTTTAGAAAAGGCAGAGGAACTAGAGACCAAATTGCCAATATCCGCTGGATAATGGAGAAAGCCAGGGAATTTCAGAAAAACATCTATTTCTGTTTTATTGACTATTCTAAAGCCTTTGACTGTGTGGATCATAACAAATTGTGGCAAGTTCTTGGTGGTATGGGGATACCAAGTCATCTTGTCTGCCTCCTGAGGAATCTGTATAACGACCAAGTAGCAACGGTAAGAACAGAGCACGGAACAACGGACTGGTTTAAGATTGGGAAAGGAGTACGGCAGGGTTGTATACTCTCACCCTACCTATTCAACCTGTACGCAGAACACATCATGCGACATGCTGGGCTTGAGGAATCCAAGGCTGGAGTTAAAATCGCTGGAAGAAACATTAACAATCTCAGATATGCAGATGATACCACTTTGATGGCTGAAAGCGAGGAGGAGTTGAGGAGCCTTATGACAAAGGTGAAAGAAGAAAGTGCAAAAGCTGGGTTGCAGTTAAACCTCAAAAAAACCAAGATTATGGCAACGAGCTTGATTGATGACTGGCAAATAGAGGGAGAAAAAGTGGAGGCAGTGACAGACTTTGTATTTCTAGGCGCAAAGATTACTGCAGATGCTGACTGCAGCCAGGAAATCAGAAGACGTCTACTTCTTGGGAGGAGAGCAATGGCAAATCTTGATAAAATAGTTAAGAGCAGAGACATCACACTGACAACAAAGGTCCGCATAGTTAAAGCAATGGTATTCCCTGTAGTAACCTATGGCTGCGAGAGCTGGACCATAAGGAAGGCTGAGCGAAGGAAGATAGATGCTTTTGAACTGTGGTGTTGGAGGAAAATTCTGAGAGTGCCTTGGACTGCAAGAAGATCAAACCAGTCCATACTCCAGGAAATCAAGCCAGACTCCTCACTTGAGGGAATGATATTAAAGGCAAAACTGAAGTACTTTGGCCACATAATGAGAAGACAGGATACCCTGGAGAAGAAGCTGATGCTAGGGAAAGTGGAAGGCCAAAGGAAGAGGGGCCGACCAAGGGCAAGATGGATGGATGGTATTCTGGAGGTGACGGACTCAACCATTGGGGAGCTGGGAATGGTGACGGACGACAGAAAGCTCTGGCGTGGACTGGTCCATGAAGTCACGAAGAGTCGGAAATGACTGAACGAATAAACAACAACAACAATATAAGGACAAGGCAAGTTGTGAAAGGAGGAAATGGAGCTCAACACAGCACTCCCCTAAATCCTCTGTGAACGCTGTTCATATGTGGCCTAAAGAGGTTGAGTGGGTGAGAGCGGGGGGAGTAAATGGAGAAGGGAACTGGGGGAGAGCTGAGGGAAAAAGGTATAGTGGGCAAAAGAGGGATAGCCAGTCAGAAAATACATCTAAATGGTTGAACATATTTAATCACAAATGTGTTGGTCACTAGGATAGCTGTTTCACTGTTGATAAGTTTATTTTATAGGAATAGTTTGTGTGTGTGTGTGTGTGTGTGTGTGTGTGTGTGTGTATATATATATATATATATATATATATCTTTTTTCTTTTTCTATTTTCACTTTTTTGTTTCTTTATTTTTTAGATTTCTTGTAGTCTGGATTAGTGTTTTATCTTTGCATTTTAAAACTGTAATAATTTTTTTTAAAAAAGGCGCAGGCTGGAAACCAGGGGACTGTGAGTTCTAGTCCCGCCTTAGGCATGAAAGCTGGCTGGGTGACTTTGGGCCAGTCACTCTCTCTCAGCCCAACTCACCTCACAGGGTTGTTGTTGTGGGTTCCCTGCCTTCAGTTATTTATAAAAATAATAAAGGCAGGGTAAAACATCTAAAAACATATATTGAAATATTTTATCTGTTATTTTTATCACTATATGATATATATATATATATATATATATATATATATATATATATATATATATAAAATACATATATATAACATATTTATTGTCAAAATTCAATTGAAATGAAAAAATCTTGTATTTAAAAAAGGCAGTACGTCCTAATGATCTTGAAATTGGGAAACAGACAAATCTATTAAGGGCTAGTGCTTAATCATTCTGAAGTGGAGTAAGAACCTACATTGTTACAGAAAGGAAAAATTGGAAGCAAAGTTTTATTTAAAATTTTGTATATAAAGAGCTCTGCCAATCCACTCTTTGACATAAGGTTTCTGGCAACAATTTTTATTTTTATTTATTAATCAAATTTATCCCCGCCCATCTCCCCCTAAAGGGAGACTCTGGGCGGTTTACAGAAAAGTCACAAATCACTTTCACTTCCGGGTGTTGGGCTGAGTGGAGCGACGAACCGAGGCTCCGAGCCTCGTTTCCGCGGTTTTCAAGCAGTGGCGATAAAAAAAAAATTGACGAAAACTCACCCTCGGAGAGAGGGTGAGCAGAAGATATACCACAAGCGTCGCCGTATTTGCCGCTCTCTGCAGACCCCCGTATTTCCACCACAGGGGAAGGCAGATTGAAGCGGCGAAAGGCGGCTGGGACTGTCAAAAAGCTCTGTGGAAGCCGCAAATCTGAATAAGATAAGTAGCTGCTCCTCTCCCAACCTTTTAGATGCACTTTTTAGTTTTTTAAATTTTAATTGCCTTATTAAGCTCTAAGATTTATCTCTGGACTTGTCAAATAATTGCTAGTGGTGGTTTTCTCTTTCCTGTCAAAGACTGTCAAAAGGTGGGAAGGAAAAGCTAATTGACTTTGCCATAAATGAAAGTGATTTGCCTTTTACTTTTACTTGGATTTAAATTTTCTACTTATTGACTATTGTATACATTTTTATTCTGGAAATATCTTATTTGGATTTTGTTTCTACATGGAATAATTAATACTCTGCCTCTTATTCTTATTTGGTGACTATTGTTCAAAAATTAGCTAAAATGTATGGGAATGTTTCCAACTTGTGTTGGAAATGTAAAAAAAAAAAGAGGGGTCATTTTACTGTATGTGGTGGACATGTGAGATTGCAAAGAAATTTTGGACTCAGATACATTCATTGATGCAAAATATTTTACAAACTCGAGTTCCATTTAAACCAGAATTATTTCTATTGGGAATATCAGAAGAACAAATAGGAAAACAATTTACAAGAATTATGCAATACATGATTACAGCAGCAAGACTTGTATATGCACAAGATTGGAAAAATCAGATTACACCTACGATACAAGACTGGATGTTAAAATTGATGGACATGGCAGAAAATGATAACTTGATGTGTTTATTAAAAGAAAACTCAAACTATTACTTTCTTAAAAAGTGGAAACCATTAACAGACTACTTAAAAAATGCAGGAGGGGCAAAGCTTATATGGGGATTTGAAGATTAAAATAGATGTAAAATGATATATTAGACAAGAAATGTTTTTTAGTGTTATACATAGACCTAGCATGTAAGAATTTTTTGCTTAGACCAGAGATAAATTGGAAGTTGCCTAATTTCTTTGTTTCATTTGTTTCATTTGTTTCTTTTTTTCTTTGCTTTACTACTTTTTCTCTTCTTTCTTTGATTTGTATTTGTATTTCTTTTTTCTTTTCAAACTTTTATCTATGTATATTCAAAACTTAATAAAATATATTATATAAAAAATGTCACAATTAAAATTCAATACAACTTGCACATATCATAAATACCATAAAAATATAAATAGAATAAAATCCAGATGGCTAAGTTCTTTATCAAATCGCGAGTGTAAGGGCCGTTCTAGGTCAAATCTAGGGCGCTAGCCATCCCCAGGCATGATTATTCCCCCTCCCGTTCCAGGCCTGCTGGCACAACCAGGTTTTTAGGTGTTTTTGGAAGTCCAGGAGCTAGGGGGACTGTCTCATCTCCGGGGGAAGAATGTTCCAAAGGGCAGGAGCTACTGAAGAGAAGGCCCGCTTCCGAGACCCCGCTAGGTGGAATTCTTTTACTGATGGGGTCCATAGCATGCCCTCTCTGCATGACCAGGTGGGACGGGTCGATGTAATAGGGATGAGACGGTCCCTCAGGGAGCCCAGCCCCATGCCATGTAGGGCTTTAAAGGTAATAACCAACACCTTGAATTGGACCCGGAAGCAAACTGGGACCCAGTGCAGCTCGCGAAGCAGAGGTGCTACACGTGCTGATCTTGGTGCACCTAAAATTGCCTATGCGGCTGCATTGTGGATCAGCTGTAGCTTCCGAATATTCTTCAAGGGTAGCCCCATGTAGAGTGCATTACAGTAGTCTATATAGGAGATAACAAGGGCATGAGTGACCATTCAAAAGGCCTCTCGGTCCAGGAAGGGGCGTAACTGGCATACAACCCGAAGTTGAGCAAAGGCCCTCCTGGCCACGACTGCCACCTGCTCTTCGAGCAGGAGTCGTGAGTCAAAGAGGACCCCCAAGTTACGGAGTGCAACCCCATCCAGAACTAAAGATGACAATTTCCCAGATGCCAGGGAGCCATTAATCCACAGCCATTCCGTCTTACCAGGGTTCAGCTGAAGCCTGTTGTTCCCCATCCAGGCCCCCACAGCCCCCAGGCACTTGGAAAGGGTGGTCACGGCATCACTTACTTCACCTGGGATAGAGTTATATAATTGGGTATCATCAGCATACTGATGATACCTTATCCCGTGGTGACGGATGATCTCGCCCAGTGGTTTCATGTAGATGTTAAAAAGGAGAGGAGAGAGTACTGAGCCCTGCGGCACCCCACAAAGGAGGGGCCGCAGGCTGGATCTCTCGCTCCCTATCAACACCGATTGGGACCGGCCCTGGAGGAAGGTGGTGAACCAGCGCAGAACGCCGCCCACCCCCAATTCCCTGAGCTGCCCCAAAAGGATACCATGGTCGATGGTATTGAAAGCCGCTGAGAGGTCAAGAAGAGCAAGGATGGATGCACTGCCCCCATCCCGCTCCCACCAGAGATCATCCATAAGTGCGACCAATGCCATTTCTGTCCCATGACTGGGCCTGAAATCTGACTGGAAGGGGTCTAGATAATCCGTTTCATCCAGAATCCTCTGGAGCTGCAGTGCCACCACTTTCTCAACCACCTTCCCCAAAATGGGGAGGTGGGAGACTGGACGAAAATTGTCCAGTACAGTAGGGTCCAGCAATGGTTTCTTGAGGAGGCGGCACACCAGAACCTCCTTAAAGGCCACCATAAACACCCCCTCTCTCAAGGATGTATTTACCATTGTCTGGACCCAGGCACATGTCACCTCCCGGGCTGCTTTCACCAGCCAGGAGGGACACGGATCTAATTGGCACGTGGTGGCATTTACAGTATGGAGGATCCTGTCCACTTCCTCAGGTCCAACAGGATCAAACTGTTCCCAGATAACTAGGTAAGTGCATTCCCTGGTTATCTCCTCAGACCCTGTCTCACGCTCAGAGTCCAACTTTGAACGGATCTGAGCGTTTTTATCCTGCAGATGCCCAGAAAACTCCTCAGCAAAGCCCTGTAGATGGGTTTCTGGATCCCCTTTCCCCAAAAGGGATTGGGTGATCTTAAACAGGGCCGCTGGGCAGCATTCCATGGATGCAATAAGAGCAGAGAAATACTGACGTTTCACTGCTCTTACCGCAAGGTAGGCCTTAATAGCGGCTCTAGCTTGTGTTTGTCAGATTCGGTCTTTCTCCAGCGGCGCTGTAGACATCTCTTAATCCTCTTCAGAACCCTCAACTCCTCCGTAAACCATGGGGAGTGTTGGTTTTGATGGGGTAAGAGAGGTCGCACATACACGATCCTGTCCAAGGCCCCGGCTACCTTCCTATTCCAGGCAGCAGCCAGGGCCTCCGCTGGACCGTGTAGCAGATCCTTGGGTATAACCTCCAGCTCCTTCTGAAAGCCATCTGGGTCCATCAGTCACCAGGGGCAGACCAATCGAATGGGTCCTGCCTCCCTGTGGAGGGGGGTGGCATAAGAGAATCTCAAGGTCACCAGGATGTGATCTGACCATGACAAAGGGGAAAGATGTAACTCTCCCTTCAGATCACATTGCCACTGCTTCGACAAGAAGACTAAGTCTGGTATGAGGCCACTGTCTCGAGTCGGGTTCCGAATGATCTGGAACAGGCCCATGGCCGCCATGGTGGTCTTGAATTCCCAAGCTGCCTTCGAGGCCCCCGCCAGGGATGGCAGATTGAAGTCCCCCAGAACCATAAGTCTGGGGAACTCCACTGCCAGCCCCGAGATGGCCTCCAGCAGCTCAGGCAGGGAGGTTGCTATGCAGCAGGGAGGCTGGTACAGTAGCAACACCCCCAACTGTTCTTGGGAACCCAACTTGAAGAACAAGGTCTCACATCCAGTCACTTGTGGAGCAGGGCCCCCGAAGGCCACTAGAGATTCCCAAATGAGAACAGCCACCCCTCCTCCCATGCCCTAAGGTCTCGGCTGGTGTCATACTCGAAACCCAGCCGGGCACATCTCCGAAAGAGGAACACCTCCTTCTGGGCCCAGCCAGGTTTCGGTAATACACGCCAGGTCTGCCCCCTCCTCCGTGATCAAATCACAAATGAGGGGGGCCTTGTTGTTAACTGACCTGGCGTTGCATAGCAATAGCCAGAAGTCAGGACCCCCACTAGTCTGCTGACCAGGGCCTGGGTCTGAGTGCGGAGGGTCGGAGCATGCCACCAGTAATAAACACCGGGGGCATCTTCCCTGTAGATGGCCCACCCTTTGGCTCCCATCATAATGTCCCTGACCTGTCACCACCTCGATCACCTGCCCCGCCCTACCACCCCCTACCATACTTATTACACACGTATTATTACATCATAGGAGAAAATGGTTGATATATGTATGGAAAATTCTACAAAAAAGAGTGGAGAGAAAAGAGAGAATATAGTGAAAGAGCAAAAATGTAAACATTAATGCCACAAAAAGCCCTTCCAATATTCTGAAATTTCCAGAACTGTTTTCTTTTACTCCACATTTGCAAGCACATTTGCCAACATACTGAAAACTACCCTAGGAATTCAGATTCTTTGCTCTTTATTCTTCCTTGAACTACAGTCATCTTATTAAAGGTGAGAAGCTGAGTGGAGGAGGAAGTCAAGTTCCCTCAAAAGATGTTTTAACATATGGAACTACACTGCTGACATAAACAACTCCCACCACAACTCCCATATGTTTTGCCACACACCTTCTGCATTTGCACCAAGCCTACAATTTATTAATATTCTAAAACGTTCCTTCAAAAATGATTATGTTTCTAAGGCTTTGAATTTTTGCTATATTTTCAATAGAACATTGAAATAAGTAAATTAAGGACAGTCTCCTTGCAGACACAATATTTAAAAATTAGATTTTTTTTAAACTAGTTTTCATCAGAACATGTTTTCAACTGGGAAATCTGTATTTTTACATTATTTCATGTCTTTGTCCCATGAAAAGAAAATAATTATAAATCAAATGTTGATTTAGTTGCCCAAGGACTCAGCTTTCATCTGGAGAAAGTTTTTTTTTCAAATTGTGAATTGTGAAAGAAGAAATATGAGAAAGATATCACTTTTTATGTGGAAATGTTTTCTGTACACAGGTATCTATGCACATGTGAGAGAGCCAGTTTGGTCTAGTGGTTAAGGCAACAGGCTAGAAACCGGGAGACCATGAGTTCTAGTCCCACCTTAGGCATGAAAGCCAGGAGGGAGGCAATGGCAAACCACTTCTGAAAAACCTTGCCAAGAAAACTGCAGGGACTTGTCGGACATGATTGAACGGATTAAAAAAACCGCACATGTGATGAATTAAAAAAGTAATTGGGTAAAACTTGAGGTTAGCTTTAATTGCTTGAAAGTGACTGTTGTTCTTTGGGATATTTTTGATATTTACTACTTATTGGATCTGTATTTTAAAAACTTGTAAAAAGATATCAATTAATATATTGGCTTAGGAGAAGCTTTCAGAAAACAGCTGAAAATAGATTATCCTCAGTTCTTCAGATAAAAGCCTTGTCTGCCTGCATTGTGTTCCCTTTGTGCACAGCCTACATGAGGTTGCCAAGCAACTAGTCCAAGTTGAGAGCTGCAGCTAAATAAAGCTTTAACGGTATTCTCACATCTGTAACAGCCTGAAGCTGCTCAAGATACTAAAGAACGTAATTGATGAACAAAAGATTCAGAG
This sequence comes from Charina bottae, assembly GCA_023362775.1. NCBI lineage: Eukaryota > Metazoa > Chordata > Lepidosauria > Squamata > Charinaidae > Charina > Charina bottae. The sequence goes on along the minus strand of JALMGJ010000073.1, from coordinate 476,398 downwards.
CACCTATTGCATTAAGTCAGGGAATGAAAGTATTTCTTGTATTTTTTGCAGACTACATTAGTAGATGAACATACTTGTCAAATTCCACAAAGAACTTAAAACCATGTAGAAATTGGGGAAATGATGTCATACTATGAAATCCCCAGTCATTTACAGTTTGCTCTGATGGGACATTCAAGAAGAAGAAAGGGAAAACAAAAGCACATCACACTATAGGTATGTTACTTAGCTGTGTCTGTAAATCTTTCTGTATGAATCTCTGCAACTGCACAAATTATATACTATAGCTGTCCTGGACAGCAATTATGAAACATTTAATACTATGAGAGTGTCTGACCACTCCCTTATGAAGATGGGAAAGAACAGCAGAGTCAGCAGCCACCTGTTAAATTCCTTCTCTCTGACGCAGAAGTGAGCAAAGCTCCTACAAAAAAATTGGGCTGGAACGTCAAAAGCACAACTATATCAGGTAAAGTGAGTCAGTCAGTCAGTCAGTCAATCAGTCCTTTATTACAGTCAATGACCAGAATTCCACTGAAAAGAAAATGAAAATAAAACATGCAAAATAAAAAGTAAAAAATAAACAGTATTAACTAAATAATGAATATAGAAATCACAGCAAGTTTTACAACAAATAAAACAAAATTTGGCCATATTCAAAGAAACTAAATAATATTGGTCAGCTAACAGCAACTGTACATAAAATAGATCTAAAAGGCTCAAAAATTTAAACAGGATATAAAATGGGCAATACACCAATACACGGACTGTATTTTCAACCACCTCTTTATCACAGACAGTCATAAGAGTAAGGGATTTTCCTAAACTTTTCTTCAACAGTTGTCGTTAATGGACTACAACATGCTAGGGTTAGTGCTCTCCTAAATTTAGTATTGTAATGTTGGAGGATGGTCTGCAAGGTGATTTAACCTAGTAACAACCAAATTAATATATAGGTGACAAGATACAGCTCTGCCTAACTCCTGTACAGATAGGAATTACTCTGGTGTAATGTCTCTGCGTACTGAGTTGAACATTTAATCTACAATTTTCATACAGTTTATTCATTAACAAGGGCAAACATCCATCTACAGTAGAATTTTTAAGTTTGTATCACATCCTAGCTCTAGAAATAAAATTACGTGCAAACCTAAATTCAATAAAAGGAGCATATACTGCAGATCCAGCTTTAACAGTATGCTTTTCAATTAGACATTGTAAAATTAGGGAATGATCTATAATCAGACATCTAGCTCTAAAGCCTAACTGGTCATCAGCAATATATGTTCTGAATTGACCCAGTCTAGAAGTTTATTATAAAGATGTTAAATATAATACAGTATTTACATAATGTATTTAAAAGACTTAGGGGTCTATAATGAGCAGGTAAATCTCAACTGCCACTTAGAGTCACTCTTATAGTGAGATGGGCAGTGTATAAATTTAATAAATAATAATGACTTATTTATAAATGGCACTACAATGGCTAAGCTCCACTCTCTTGGAATCTGTGCAGTACAATCTATAAAAGTAACCAGAGAGGCTAACGCTGGGGCCTTTTATTCCAGATTATTACTAATAACCCCAGTGGTGATAAAATCATTGCCTGGGCCTTTGCCAGGCTTAAGTTGTTTCACCAGCCCTGCTATTTCTGAGCTTGTAACAGGGACCCAGTGTGGGAACAGCCTGTCATAAAAGCTCCACAACAAACTCTTCTAGCTCTTCAATGTACACAGTGTCCTAAAGTGATCCTCCCACACTCTCTGCTGGTATAAGAAAAGAGAGGCAAAGTGGCCTGGAAACTGGATGAGTAGCTATTTCTAGTCAAAATAAAACTTCAGGTTAATATCCTTTAGTTCTTTCCGGCAGCTTCCACAGAACAATTGCTGAAAACAAAGCATAGTGCATGGCAGGAATTGAAAGTTTAACTTGCTATCCCCTGGCTTGTGGCTCATAGAAGTATGATACAGCTTGCATATCATTATTACTACATTTAGGAATCATGTCATTATTATCACTTATTGTCCCTCTAATGGCAATTTAGTAATAAGCACCAACAGACATAGAGCCAAAAGAAAGCTACTGAGAATCTACAGGGAGATTGTGATATGCATTCCAGATGTATAAAACTTCCTTTTTAAAAATGTAGAAGGAGAATTTATAAAAAAAAATCACAATGAAGATAAAACATGATCAGTAATTATAGACTATGATTACTAGTGGAAAAAGAAAATCAGAAAACTGATGAAGGAGTAGAAGAGAAACATTCCTGCTAGAAAATGAGGGTATAGGCACAACAGTGTTCTCATTTAGGATTAGATGTCAGCACCTTACTGACCTTGGCTGATCTCAGAAAAGCTAGACTTGACTGAACTTGGTTGATATATATAGTGGTGCTTAAAAGTTTGTTAATCCTTTTGAATTTTCAATATTTCTGCATAAATAAGACCTAAAATGTGATCTGTTTTTCACACTAGTCCTAAAACTAGATAAAGAGAACCCAGTTAAACAAATGAGTCAAAAACATTAATACTTTTTCATTTATTTATTGAGGAAAATGATTCAAAGCTACATATTTCTGTATGGCAAAAGTATGTGAACCTTTGCTTTCAGTAACCGGTGTGCCCCCCTTGGGCAGCAATAAGTGCAACTAAACGTTTCCGGTAACTGTTGATCAGTCCTGAACATTGGCTTGGATAAATTTTAGCCCATTACTCCTTACAGCAGAGCTTTCCAAACTGTGTGTCGCGACACAAAAGTGTGTCGCCACACACAGCGTGGTATGTCGCCACACCACCCGGAAGCGGCGGCGCGCACGTGCACAGCGGCCGCCATGCACGCGTGCGCCGCCTCATGCCCCTCCCGCGCAGCCACCGTGCGCGCGCGTGGCCCTGCCACCGCCGGGTGTGTCGCCAACGGCGGCACTTTGGAAAGCCCTGCCTTACAGAATAGCTTCAACTCAGGGATGTTGGTGGGCTTCCTCGCATGAACTGTCCACTTCAGGTCCTTCCACAACACTTCTATAGGATTAAAGTTAGGACTTTGACTTGGCCATTCCAAAACATTAACTTCTGCTTTAACCATTCTTTGGTCATACAACTTCTGTGTTTTGGGTCGTTGTCTTGCTGCATGACCCATTTTCTCTTGAGCTTCAGTTCACAGACAGATACCCTGACATCTTCCTATAGAATTTGCTAGTACAATTTAGAATTCATAGTTCCATCAATTATGGCAAATCGTTCTGGTCCACCACGTTTCACAGATGGGATAAGGTTCTTATGCTGGAATGCATTGTTTGCCTTTCACCAAAATTACGCTTTCCATTCAAGCCCAAAAGTTCTATTTTGGTCTCATCCATCCATAGAACATTTTTCCAATAGCCTTCTGTGGTCTTTCACAAACTGTAGATGGGCAGCAATGTTCTTTTTGGAGAGTAGTGGCTTTCTCCTTGCAACCCTGTCATGCACACCATTGTTGTTCAGTGTTCTCCTGATGGTGTTCTCATGACCACTGACCTTCACCAATGCAAGAGAGGCCTTTAGTTCCTTAAATGTTACCCTGGGGTTCTTGGAGACCTCCCGGAGTATTACTTGCCTTGTTCTTGGGGTGATCTTGGTTAGTTGACTGCTCCTGGGGAGGGTAACAATGGTGCTGAATTGCTTCCATTTATGCACAATCTGCCTGACCGAGGACTGGTGGAGTCTAAACTCTTTGGAAATAGTTTTGTAACCTTTTCCAGCCTGGTGAGCATCAACAACTGTTTTTCAGAGGCCCTCAGAAATCTCCTTTGTTCGAGCCATGGCACACTTCTACATACCTGTGTTGTGAAGACCAGACTTTGATACTGAATACCCAGAATTCTGTTCTTTAAATACGGCAGGACCTCCCACACTGATACCTGATTCTCATCCCATTGATTGAAACACCTGACTCTAATTTCCCCTTGAAATGAATTGATAATCTTAGAGGTCCACATACTTTTTCCACACACACAAATATGTAGCTTTGAATAATTTTCCTCAATAAAAACAAGTATAATGTTTTTGACTCATTTGTCTAATTGGGTTCTCTTTATCTAGTTTTAGGACTAGTGTGGAGAACAGATCACATTTTAGGTCATATTGATGCAGAAATGTTGAAAATTCAAAAGGGTTCACAAACTTTTAAGCACCTCTGTAAATGGGAGCCCACCACAAAATCCCATAACTATAGGCTAATCTGGGAAATTGAGAAAACTTCCTGGAAGAAGGCAATAACCAATGCCCTCTGTATTATTGTCAAGAAGAGTACATAGATGTGCCTATACAAGCAGCTTGAGCTGAGTTTAACTTGAGGGAATTTTTCCTTATTCTTATGGTTGTTGATTTTATCAATTTATTAAAACTATGTATTATTCAGATATTCTAAAAGAAAAACAAAGGTTTGCCCTAATGCATACTGCCTCTCAATCTGTCCCTTGTACCTGGAGAAATGTGCTGAAGAAGAGGGAAAATGTGGCTCATTTAAAGATTTGCAGACAAATATTATGTTTGCACTCCCAGACCCACTGAAACACCTTATTTTGGATTTAAATCTGAAGCACTGAACAGCTCTTGATATGATCCCAAACTGTAAAGCCAATAACACTGTTAGAAAACGGGAAACAGAGAAGGAAAAGAAAGGGAAACCAAGCCACATAACAAATAAAAAGGTAAGGATTAAATCAAAACACTGTAGTTCTCTGAACATGAAGTAAGAAACTATTAACCAACGTAAGATCCAGGAACTTCAGGGGAAAAATAATAGATGCATACTGGCTTGATTCAGAAATAGCAAACTATGGTTTGTCATTGCAGTAAAGGGGAGAAAACTGAATTTTTACCATTTCTATTTATAACAAAACAACAGCCTATTTCATCCAAATGTGATAAATTATGGTTTTGGCAAATCAAAATTTCAAACTAAGATCAAATTATCATTTGGAACTCTGGTTGTAGGACAAATTATGATTAATACAAGCTAGAAAATAGGTTTGCCAGGACATAAATGATTTTTTCTCAGCTTTGAGAATTTTGACCTCCATCATACAAAATATCTTCTTGGTTGACAGAGCTGCTCTCTAAATTCACAGAGAGTTGATTATTGCAGAAAAGCAGAGCAAAACAAGTATTATAAAATTTCACTAGTAAGAAAATAAGAGTTTTATTCTTATTTATACATTTTGCTGGAATTGCATGCTTTTTAAAATTTTCACATTTTGCTGTGATAAAACAAAATAAAATTAATCACATAATTAAACCTCTAAAATTCCATTAATTATTTGTTCACTTTAATCAAACTCACAAAACAATTCAGGTTATAACTTGGGTTTTTTTTAACTGCAACACTTTGATTTTTTTATTTTATTCAATTAGTATCTTTCTGTGTTAGATATTTACAAAACAAGATATAAGTGGACAAGGGAAACTGATTTTAAGTAAGCTTGTGATGTAATACTAAAGAGCATGTCACTGTCACACACACACATACTCCTTCTACTAATATACTCAAGAGTAGCTTCCAGAGGTGTTGCTGCAATTTTTATTTATTGCTATTTATTTGATTTAACCACATTTTTCTTCTCTGGTGAGTATCTCAGGACAATATGACATATCTAAAGGATGTTAGTTTTATTGAAGTGTGTTCAATTTTTGACAGAATAGTAAAGAGAATATTCTAGAAAATTCAACAGCAGCAGAATGACAGAGTAAACATTCTGGGATAGCAAAAGAGCAAGATTTCTGAAGTTCCCCTTAATCCTATGTTTAATTCAATACATAATTTTTCTATTCATTTATTATTTATTTATTTATTTATTTATTTATTATTCAAATTTATCACCGCCCATCTCTACAGCAGTAGACTCTGGGCGGTTTACAATAATAATATTAAGATTAAAACCTATACGTTTTAAAATACAATATAATAATAAATAGAAAAAATCCAGAGGATGGTGAGATCTTAAAAGGAGGATATTACTAAGCTAACCACCCCCAGGAGGAACTATTACTTCCTTCGTCCCAAGCAAGGCGGCAGAACCAGGTCTTTAAAGACCTCCAGAATGCCAGGAGCGAGGGCGCCCGCCTCACCTCTGGGGGCAAGATATTTATTTATTTATTATTATTTATTTATTACATTTATATCCCACAGGGCGGGTGCTATCACAGAGAAGGCACGCCTCCTGGACCCCGCTAGATGGAATTCTTTCATATTACATTGTTATCTTTTTTATTTTAATTCTCAACTCCTCAGAAAACTAAGGAATTGCTTGAACTCCTTAAACAGGGAGACAGCTTTTATGAACAATCATGACTTTAGTCCTACTAATTTCTGTACTTCAGAGACTGAGTAGGGAAATGACTGAGCTACTACACATGATAATAAACAAAATCCCCAAGAAGCTTCAGGAATTCAGTCATTGTAACGTGTATCCTATCCTTGCCGATGGTTTCAGAAGTCACCTACAATATCAAGCTGACAGGTAAAGAATGGAAAACCAATCCTGGATCCTCCACCCAGAGGTCACTACCCTGTGATCTGTTTTGTTTTTGCACTTCCCTCTTCCTGACTTTCCATCACCACTTGTTTGAAATATATTTGCTCAAAAGTATTTGTTCATAAGATAAAATAACCAATGGAAGAAACTCCTGATAATCTTTTTAAAGGTTTCTTAAACAAAGAAATGGGCAGTCAGCTAGTTATATGTGTATTACAGACCTTATATATACATATGCTTATTTTGGAAACTATCAAGATTTCTATTGTTACAAACATGCTGCAACCTTTTCTCTGTCTAAAAATAGAATAAAACTGTTTTGCCTTTACTTTCAACATCAGTGTTTCATGTCTAAGGAAGCTTGACCTACAAGCTCCATGGAGTCCTGTAATAATTCTTAGTCTCCCAGAGAACTATAAATCTGTGCACTGATTGAATAAATATCCATGCCTTACTGTCCAAGAAATATTGTTTTTTTTTAAATAGTTCCAATTTTGAAAAACTTCAATTTAAATCTGCAAGGCATCAAATATTAAGCTAGCAACTATTTGCCAAAAATAAAACTGCCACTTCTGACAATCTGTCTGCCAGAAATAAAAACTGCCAGCTCTCAGGTTAAGAGAAAGGTGCCAGCAAGCCAATCATCAGGTCTAAGTAAGGCAAATCCTGCTGAACTAAAACAGATCTGCTCTCCCCCTTTCGGAATGCACAGGCATTCTGCACACAGGCTTACCAGGACAGTAGGCATCAAGATCCAGTTTTGGTGTTGAACTGAGTGTTGGTGAGCCAAGCTCAGATTCTGGAATTCGAGGGCTCTCAACAAATTTTGCTTTCCTCAGTGGAGCTTAAGAGAGAAATAGAAAGAGAGGACATGAATAATAGTACAGTAAATAGCATATGAAATCAGTTAACAATATCATGCCCAGATCAGCTCCACTTTTTATTTTTTTATGCCAAAAGGAGGAATTATCCATTTTACAAAAAAGAGATGGCCCACATTAACAAATTTAAACTACTGCAGATGTCTCTCACAATTTCTCAAAACATCTAGGTAAAGAATTACTTACATATTCGGTGAGCTTTGCTTGTAAATATGTGCTAGAATTTCATACCATAAATAGTGCTCCTTGTATATCCATAGTTTCTCTGTACCAATTATGGAAAGATTCCAAGAACATACACAAAAATTGGGAATGAGCCATCTTCTACTGGGAACCACTGAGATCTAGAAAATCTAAATTTCACTGCCAATTTTATAGTCTCTTGGAACTAATTAGTTACCTGCCTATATAACTGTATCTAAATATATCATATAATGCAAATCCCACATCACAAAAAAGACATACAGATATGTGACTGCACAACTCCTAGCAGCATGGGACCTGAAGTGGGCAGAATAATCTCATTTCTTTCTGCCACTCCATTTTCTCTTCCTCTCTTCCTGATATATGCTATTCTCTCTCTATTATCCCTTTCCTTTCTCTGCCAGCTCACTGGGCAAAGAGGGACAGGGAGAGATGGAGTTTGATTTTGCTGAGGTTTAAACTGCTTATTTAAAACTATGTTGTATAAGCCCTACAGCTGCATGTTTCCCAATCCTAAATATGCTTAGAACTGTAGCAAACGCGGCAAAATAGATGGAAAGCTTGCCAGAAAAAGTGAATAATTTTGCTTATTTCTTACATGTAATTACAAACAACAGTAGGTTTAGTATTTTTCTGTGACTTTTATTGCTCCACATCTTTTACTGATTATCCTGTTGCCCACTGCAATATCTTACTGCTATCTACCCCTCCCTTCAATGCTAAAATATTTTGCTATTTTTCCCATTTTAAAATATTTTATATAGAAGATCATTTATTTTTTCTTATAGAGGAATAAAGGTAAAGGTAAAGGTACCCCCCGCACATTTGTGCAGTCGTGTCCGACTCTAGGGGCCGGTGCTCATCTCCGTTTGTTAGCCAAAGAGCCAGCGTTGTCCGAAGACGCTTCCACGGTCATGTGGCCGCATGACACGCGCGGAACGCTGTTACCTACCCACCGAAGTGGTACCTATTAATCTACTTGCATTTGCATGCTTTCGAATTGCTAGGTTGGCAAGAGCTGGGGCGAGTGCGGGAGCTCACTCCGCACGCAGGGCTAGGGATTCGAACCTCCGAACTTGCAATCTTCCGATCAACAAGCCTGGCGTCTTACCCGCTGAGCCACCACGCCCCATCCATAGAGGAATACATCCATGTATATTGTCTAAAGTGTATGAAAGGGAAGTGGAATAGATGTCAGATTTAAAAGAAAATTGCATCATACTATAATAGTTTTAAGTGGCAACCAACATCCATTCTTTCATCTGTTAATGTGGAGATTCCTATAAAAGATTCCTATAAAAAGTAACACAGTTTATGCAGAAATAGAACTGTTCCATATACTGCAGAGGTGTGCAGCAGATTCTAATGATCTATCCTTTCATATTTTTAGAGAGTAGAACATAATATGTCAATCTCTAGATTCATTTCAAGAGGGACAGATAAATTCCTTAAAGCAATAGAGATATGGAATAGACCTTTTATTTATTTATCAATTGATTTATATTGCTGCCCATCTCACAGATGAGACTCTGGGCAGCTTACAATAAAAATAGGTAAAAACTAAATAAAACACATACAGTACAAAAAATAAAAGCACATAAGCCCATAGCAGCTGGCATCATAAAACAACTATTACCATAACTAGAAGACGTGTTGTGACACATACCAGGGCCCTAGGCTCAAGCACAAAACCAAGTTTTCAGGACCTTGTGGAAGGCCAACAGGGTTGGGGCCAGTCTGATTTCCGGAGGGATGATATTCCAGAGGGCAGGTACCATGGCAGAAAAGGCTCTCCTTTTGGGCCCTGCCAGCCAATACTCCAGAGCTGACAGGACCTGGAGCATGCCCCTCCTGCCGGATCGAGTAGGCCAGGTAGAAACAACAGGGAAGACACAGTCCCATAAGTAACCTGATCCCAAGCCATAAAGGGCTTTAAAGGTGACTACCAGCACCTTAAATTGCACCCAGAAGCCCATTAGAAGCCAATGCAGCTCTGCAGAACAGTGGTGTCACATGCACCAAATAGCCACTGCCATTAACTGCCTGTGCCGCCACATTTTGCACAGCTGAAGGTTCTGAATACTCTTCAAGGGCATCCCCATGTAGAGCGCATTGTAGTAGTCCAGTCTGGAGGTCATGAGTGACCATGAGCAGGGCCCCCTGGTCAAGAACAGATGCAACTGATGCACAACCCAAAGTTGTGCAAAGGCCCACCTAGCCACGGTTGCCACCTGCTCCTCAAGCAGGAGCTGCAAGTCCAGGAGGACCCACAGATTGCACACCAAGAAAATTGTCCAGAATGGTAGGGTCCAGCAATGGTTTCTTGAGGAGGGGATGCACCACCACAGTTTGGTCTAGTGGAGAGCCAGTTTGGTCTAGTGGTTAAGGCAATGGGCTAGAAACCAGGAGACTGTGAGTTCTAGTCCCGCCTAAGGCATGAAAGCTGGCTGGGTGACCTTGGCCCAGTCGCTCTCTCTCAGCCCAACTCACCTCACAGGGTTGTTGTTGTGGGGAAAATAGGAGGAGGAAGGAGTATTTGGTACATGTTCGCCGCCTTGAGTTATTTATAAAAATAATAAAGGCAGAATAGAAAATAAATAAATAATAAATAAATAAATAAATCTTTGAGAGACGGTGGGACCAGACAGAAATTAACCACTGCCTGGACCCAGCCACACATCCACTTCTGGGCAGCCTTAATCAAACAGGAGGGACATGGATCTAACATAGAGGTGGCTGAACTAACACCACTGAGAATCCTGTCTGCTTCCTCAGCCCCAACATGATCAAACTCCTGCGAAATAATTAAGACAGCCCCAGCCCCTGCAGCCTCCACAGGATCTGTTTCAAGGCCAGAGTCCAATGTAGACCAGATCCAATGGACTTCATCAGATGCCTAGCATATTCCTTACAATGACCCTGCAGATGGATCCCCGACCATCCTCTCCCAGGTGGGCTTGGGTCACCCAAAACATGTGGACAGCTGCTGGACAGCTATCCATGGTTGCAATAAGGGCAGAGAATACTGACGTTTCATCACCCTTACCACCATGAGGTGGGCTCTAATAGTGCTCTAGCCTGTGTTCAATCAAGTTCACTCCCGGTCATCTTCCAGCGACAGTCTTGGTGTTTCTTCTCCTGTTTAATTTCCCTTAGCTCCTCCATAAACCAGGGGGAGTTCCAGGATCCCTGGGAGAGGAAAGGGCACTCAGGCATAATCCGATCCAGAGCCCAAGCCGTCTTCTCATTCCAGGCAGCTACCAGGGCTTCGATCAGAGTGCAGCAGACCCTCCAGAACAACCCCAAGCTCCCTCTGGAACCCAATTAGATCCATTAGTTGGCAAGGGCAGACCAATCAAACAGATCCAGCCTCCCTGCAACTGTGGGTGGCAACAGAGAACTGCTGGGTTACCAAAGAATGATCTGACCATGACAGAGGAGAAACTTCCAGCTCCCCCAAGTCCAAATCACCTTGCCACTGCTCTGACAGCAAAATCAGGTCAGGCATATCACCATTGTTATGTACTGGGTCCTGGATGACTTGGGACAGGCTCATGGCTGTCATGGTAGCCATGAACTCCCGAGCTACCTCCGATCCTGCAACCAGAGAAGGCACATTGAAGTCCCCCAAGTCCCTAAGTCTGGGGAACTCCACCACCAGCCTGGCCACAGAATTAAGCAGCTCAGGCAAGGAAGTTGCTATACAACAGGGAAGCTGATACAATAGCAATAGTCCCAACTGAACCCTAGAGCATTTTCTATGTTAGCTGAGTAAAGTCTTGAGAAATGGGTGGTGTATAAATTTTAGTACATAAATAAATGACACTTGAATTGGCAAAGTTCAATCAAGATTCGTGTTTTTTTCTTATACTGCTCCCCAATCCAGATATTATTCCTCCATGAAATCAACCATGAAATTGCCAATAGGCTAAAATGTTTAAATTGCATTGACAGCCACCAAAAATTTACACTTCTCACCACTTTTGTCCTTTTCTTCCTTGCCTGTGATAGGTCAGCATCTTGTCATTAATACTGCACTGAATTTGTTTTGCCATTTTAAAGATATACAATGCAGAACACCGGAGTGCGCATTTCTAGATCCCTATATTTTGCAATGAATTTTTCTAACATAACATAATTAACATCATTAATTAATCTTAGTAAGTTTAGTTAGACTACTGTTACAAAGTGCAAGTATTTTATCAATACAATTATGGAATAATCATGGTTTAAGTAACAATGATGAATTATTATACTAATGTGTTTGGTGCATTACAAAGGGTTAGATAGTAGGAACATGCAAAGCATTTGTAAGAAGTGTTTCTTTTCAAACTACATTAGCTTGAATGAAACATGTCTCTCTGAAGCATTAAGGCAACAATATATTTGATAAAACCTGTGTGGTGTAGAAGTTTTGGGTGCATATGTAGACAAGATTTCTGCTAGGAGTCTCAGTGAAGTAGTGTCTGTGAATATACACACAACTGGAAACAGAAGAGGACAGCTGTCACGATGTGGACTGCGAATTCCACATCCTGCCATTCAATTAAGGGTTAGATACGTGTAACGATTAGAGATAGGTTGATGTAGAACAGACATGGGAAAAGGGGGTGGACAGGGCACATTCCAGTGTAGTTGTTAGAGCAGGGCTTTCCAAAGTTTTCCCGCAGCGACACACCATCGGTGGCGCACGACAAAACCTGGAACCGCTGCTGCCGCTTTCACATTTCACACGCCACAGCGGTGGCGGCCGCGGTGTCCTTGTGTGCCATGCGAAAACCCAGAAGCGCTGATGGCCCGCCTCCGTGCGAACGGCCGTGCACGGCGGTGGCGTGCCATCAGCGCTTCCGGGTTTTGATGCGACACACCTGGGCCCCACAGGCGACACACTTTTGTGTCGCGACACACAGTTTGGAAAGCTGTGCGTTAGAGACAGGGTGGCTGTGTGACCTTGCACCTGGGGCTAGGTCATGGTTATTTGAGATGTTTATTTTTAAGTCCCTTTATCATCCAAAGGAGGATAGTTAAGATTACCATGTGCTGTTGAGCTTGTGAAATGGTCTTAATCTTCCTAGGCACAGAAGACAAAGCAGGAAGGAAAATAGGGGAAAGATTGTGCCTGAGGCCCCCACCTCTATTCAAGGAAGGATTTTCCAAGTTGGCATAAATGGACTCCTTGACCCCTCTCTCAAACCACCTATCTTCTCTGTCTAAAATGTGAACATCTCAAATAACCATGACCTAGCCCTAGGTGCAAGGTCACACAGCCACCCTAGAAACATATTTAAGGATCCCTTACTAACTTTGCTCAGACTGAAGAAGCTTCTTGGATAAGGAGCGAAACGTTTCCACTGAGAAAATAGAAATCCAGTTGACATGATTCAAGCTACAGACTGTTCCACCTGGATGACTGAGAACCTTCATCGACATATTGCTTTATATACAAGTCATTTTTTCTATCTAAAAGGTTTTATACTTCTGTCCTCCCAACTTACCTCTTTAGATGCATTTAGAATTTTATTTAAATATGCTTGAATGAAAAATTGTATTAAAAAGTCTAAATAGTCTAATTGTCTTGACACATATTTTTGATTACTTAATTTGCATACACAAATTCTCTCCCCCCACTCCTTTTGACCCCATCCAGCTTTTAATAAGGAGGCACAAAAGGCTGTGCCCATTACTGTTGTGAGCTCTCTTTAAAATACTCCATGCTTAAATTTTCTTCAAGCACATTCCATCTGCAAACACCTGAGTAATATTTTAAAATAAATTATAAGCCAGTTCAGTGTTAAATTACTCACACAATGTTCTTGCATTCTCCACTGTAAAGGAAACTTGAAAGGTAAAGTGAACCCTGCTGCAAATTCTCAGATGCCAATTCCATTCCTCTAGCACTCTATTAAAAGAGTTGGTCCTTTAATAATCTAGCAACTCTATTAAAACACCCAATAATATAATCAGCAGTACACCTGCTCATCTTCCAATCTGCCGAGTGCAGGCAGAAGTGACCCTGAGGACCAGTCTAACTAGTGGCTGTGTAATTGATGTGTTAATGGGGCCCACTTATCTAGGGGAGAGATGCCATGGGTCAGAGGGAGTTGGTTCTCCTGGGAGGGATAGGGCTGGCAATAACATCATGGTGGCAGAGGGAGATGTGGTATGAGACAGGAAGCAAGCAGCTCTTGGGGAAGGCAATGTTGTATCTTATACTGATTCTACCTTCTTGCCTCCTGGGCTCTACCCCAATGCCCTATAATTGGACCCTCAGTGACCTGGTTTCTCAGTTGTTGATACTTAACATCAGGTCAGCCTATTATAAGGTTCATCTCTTCCAGGAGTTAATTATGGATGAAAGGCCAACCTGGCATGTCTTACCAAGATCTGGTTGGGCACAGAGAGGGAGGTTCCCCTCTCAGTAGTGTGCCCACCTGTGTTTCAATTGTTATACCAATGGTGACCTCGGGGCAGGAGCAGTAGAGTGGCTATCTAGGAGATTCTGGCGGCTTTCAGAGATGGTGCTTCACAGATAACCAGATGTGATAGCCTGTTTTTGTGAAACTAAAGGGATCGGATGGGATTGCTGCAATTTTAAACTGCTGTATAGTGGCTTTCATGCCTGGATTGCCCAATGTTTTGGCCAAGTTGACAGTAGAATACCCTAGGCCAGGGCTTTCCAAACTTTTCATGTTGGTGACACGCCTTTTAGCCATCCATAATTTCATGACACACTAATGAGGAGTCCCCGCCCCCCGGCCCACGTGATTGGCTGCCGGCTCCAAATCCCGGCCCCCGGCCCCCCAGTCTTGTATTGTATGTATTGTATTGTATGTAATTGTAGATCAGAGCTTTCCAAACTGTGTGTCATGACACATTTCTGTGTCGCGGCAAGGGCCCAGGTGTGTCGCAGGGGAACCCAGAAGAGGAGGCCATGCACCACGTGGAGCCCCGCCCATCCTTTGCCGCGCCGACAGGTCCCTGCTCTGAAGCCAGCTCTTCAGCTCTCGCCGCAGAAGCTAGGTAAGTTAGCAGCCCGGTAGGGCTGCAACTGGGGGAGAGGGTGCAAGGACGCGACTAGGCTGCCGCGCTGGGGTGGGTGGGGGGTGCAGGGACCGCGAAGTGCGGCGGCCAGAGACATGGCTTTTCCCTCCCGAGAAGTGCCATCGGCCTGAAAGCTGAGAAAGAGATGGGGAGGCGGCTCCGCTGCCCGCCTTGCATGGCCCCCGCACCATCTGCGTCTCCGGCTCCCCCTTCCCCTTGGCAGCGGCCCCAGCTAGGCAGAGGCGGGACTGGGCAGGAGGACAGGTGGCGCTCTCCGCCTCCGTGGCCTGGCCTGGCTCGCCGGTTCCTCCCATCACCAACAAGCAAAAGATGGCGGCGGTCTGACGCGCGGCTCACGAGAGCTGAGCGGGGGCCGAGCCAAGGGAGCCTGCCGGCGGCTCCGGCCCAACGAGAGGGCTCCCGGCGCTCCGGGGAGACCCAGCGCGGGCGGCGGGGACGGGGCAGAAGCAGAAGGAGAGGAGCCGCCGGCGGGAGTGCGGCATGAGGAGTGCCTCGCCGGTGCCTGCCCGGCTTCCAACACACTTCGTCGGAGAACTGGCGGGTGGGCGGCTGAGAGGCAGGCGGGCGGGCAGGCAGGGGGTCGCCTGCAGCGGGCTCATCTGACCATCCTTCCCGGAGCTGCTGGGCCCAAATGGAGCGGTGGGGGACTCGGCATCGCTCCTTCCAGCGGGCGCTCCAAGCCCAGCTGTTCAGCAATCGATCAATGATCGATCAGGCCCGGGGTCAGGGCTGGCCGAGGGGCTCAGGGGTGAAGGGGGAAGACGGGTCCCTGTTGCCTGAGACATCCTCACGCATCCTCCCCCTCCCCCCACAATATGGCAGCAATAACAACCACAGCGACCACCACCTGCCGCGAAGGCTCTGGCAGAAATGGATCCAAGTGCGGAACGCTCTTCTGGAGAGTGGAAAGTGCAGGATCCCCGCTCTTTCTTGGGGCTTTCCTTCTCTTTCAGGCCCTGCCTGTTATTGCTGCCATATTGTGGGGGGAGGGGGGGAGGATGTGTGAGGATGTCTCAGGCAACAGGGACCCGTCTTCCCGAGCCCCTCGGCCAGCCCTGCCCCCGGGCCTGATCGATCCTTGATCGATGGTTGAACAGCTGGGCTTGGAGCGCCCGCTGGAAGGAGCGATGCCGAGTCCCCCACCGCTCCATCCGGCCCCAGCAGCTCCGGAAAAGATGGTCAGATGAGCCCGCTGCAGGCGACCCCCTGCCTGCCCGCCCGCCCGCCCGCCGGCATCTTACCTTCTCCGATGAAGCGTGCTGGAAGCCGGGCAGGCGCCGGTGAGGCGCTCCTCTCCTTCCGCCCTGTCCCGGCCGCCCGTGCTGGGTCTCCCCGGAGCGCTGGGACCCTTCTCGTTGGGCTGGAGCCGCCAGCAGGCTACCTCGGCTCGGCCCCAGCTCAGCTCTTGTGGGTCGCGGGCCGCGCATCAGACCGCCGCCATCTTCTGCTCGTAGGCGACGGGATGAAGCGGCGTGCCAGGCCAGGCCACGGAGGCGGAGAACGGCCGGAGACGCGGGCGGCGCGGGGGCCATGCGAGGCGGGCAGCGGAGCCGCCTCCCCATCCCTTTCTTGGCTGCCAGGCCGCTGGCACTTAAAGCTAAGTCTCTGGCCGCCGCGCTTTGTGGTTCCTGCACGCACACACCCGTGCGGCAGCCTAGTTGCGTCCCTGCACTTTCCCCCCCAGCCGGGCTGCTAACTTACCTGGCTTCTGCAGCGAGAGCTGAAGAGCTGGGTTCAGAGCAGGGACCTGTCGGCGCGGCAAGGGATGGGCGGGGCTCCACATGGTGTATGGCCTCCTCTTCCGGGTTCCCCTGTGACACACCTGGGCCCTTGCCGCGACACAGAAATGTGTCTCGACACACAGTTTGGAAAGCTCTGCCCTAGGCTTATGATGGTGAGGGATTTGAACTTGCTTTCCTTGGGTGTGGAGTCAAATGCAGCTTGAGAGTTCATGGCCACAACGACAGCCATGGACCTGACCCAAGTCATCAAGGGCCTGACCCGCAGCAGAGGTCAAATGCTTGATCTGATTTTTGTGGCAACATAATCGGGATATCTTTAATTGTCTTTTAATTGTAGCTTTTAACATTCAGTTTTTTATGATGGTTTTTATTGTAAGCCACCTAGATTAATAAATAAATTAAACAAATAAATAAATAAATATTAGGAGTGTTAACACCAGTCCCCTGCCATGGTTGGATCATTCTCTTATTGTTTTGGAGTTTTCCATAGCTGCATGTGGGTGCCATGGTACCCTCTGGTTTTCAAAGGAGCTGTAGGAGATGAAATAAGAGAAGTGGCACCTAGAACACCACTGGAGAAAAACAACAAGCAAATTTGACTGAACACAGGTAAGGGCTTTTATTAAGGATTACCTCATGGAGGTAAGGACAGCAAAATATAGTTATTTTTCTGCTCTTATCATGTCCATAGATAGTCAGCTGGCAGCCCTGTTCAGGATAGCTTGGACCCTCCTGTAGAGAGAGGGCCCAGAGGACCATCTGTAGGGCTGCTGTGAGGAATATTAAAGGCATCCGGCAGATAGTTGCTCAGATTCATTCTGAGCTGGATCTGAGCTGGATCTGGCTGTGCATATCCTATGGTGGTGACTGGCTGTGTTAGCTGGGATAAATTTGTCCACTTCCTTGGGATCAACAGGCTCAAAGTCCTTGGAATTGTAAGCCTGGCCACCTGTATATTAGATCCATATCCTTCTTGGCTGGTTAAGACTGCCTGGGAGATGATGTGTGTTTGGATCCAATTGGTGGTTAATTCCTCCTTGAGTGAAAGGGCCCATCTGCATTTAAGGAGACAGCGGTAATCATTGGTGGACTAAACGATATTGGATAATGTTCATCCAGTTTCCAACCTCCCCTTTTGGAGGAAGGTTGTAGAGAAGGTGGTTGGGTTGTAGCTATAGAGGGTTCTGGAGGAAATGGATTATCTGGACCCTTTTCAATCAGGATTGAGGCCTTGATATAGTGCTGAGATGGCACTGATTACATTTGTGCATAACCTTTGGAAGGCTTGGGATGGCAGTGGTGCATCCATTCTGCCCCTCCTTGATCTCTCAATGGCTTTTAATATTATTGCATACTTCTGGGATGATTTAGGGATGTGGGACATGGTGTTGCAGTGGTTATCCTCCTTCCTCCAAGGCTAGCTCCAGCTGGTGATGACAGGAGAAGAGGTCAATGTTTAGGCCTGACACATGCCTTCTGAGGTTCTCAGCGGTCTACCCAATCTCTGCTCCTATTTAACATCTACATGAAACTGCTGGATGAGATCATCAGCTATGCAGTAAGATATCATCAGTAAGTACATCTGTCCATGGTTGACTAAGTGATGCTTCCAAGATTATTCCTCAGTGTCTGGAAGCTATAGAGGTCTGGATGGGAAGCAAAAGCCTTAGACTCAACCCTAGCAAGACCAAGTCCCCACAGTACCAAGGACCTTCCATCTTTAGGTCTGAATGGGTGGCACTCTCCCAGGCAGAACTGGTGCACAATTTGGGCAATCCTCCTGCACTCATGGCTCCTGCTGGAAGAACAGGTGGCAGCTGTAGTCAGGGGAGCCTTTATACAAATTCATCTTGTACATTGATTCCATCAGTTCCTGGATTGATCACTCCCACCTTAGTCATCTCTCATCTGGATTAATGAAACATGCTGTAGATGGTGTTGCCCTTGAGACCACTCAGAAGCTGCAACTGGTCCAGAATGCAGTAGCTCATGTAATTATGGCCATGCCTCAGTATGCCCATGTTACACCACAACTCTCTGAGCTGCACCGGCTTCTAGTAGGCTTCTGAGTGCAATTCAAAGTGATGATTGTCATCTATACACCCCTTCATGGCACAAGGCCAGATTATTTGTGGGACTGCTGTCTCCTATTAATTCTGCCACCCACCAGATCCAACACAGTTGGCATGCTTTGAGTCCCTTCCGCAAGCAATGCCATGTGATAGACCCCAGGAAGCATGCCTTCTCTGTTGAGGTGCCTGCCCTGTGAATCAGCTTATCTGCCAAAATTCAGATGGCCCAACCCTGTTGGCCTTGAAAACCTGACTTTTCCTACAGGAGCTGGACCAGGGCATTGAGTGAGTCAGATTCTGAGATACGTTTTTAAGAGATGTTTTATGGAGTTGAGTGATTCTCCTCACTTGCTAGTTGTTTTGTTTTTGAGGTTTGATATTTTTATCTGCTTTTAAATTCGTTATATGCTGCCCAGAGTTGCTTTGAATTGGATGGTCATAAAAATAAAATGAATAAACAAACATACAAACAAACAAACTGTTTACAAAAGAATGAAAACTATAAGTGAAGCTTGGTGCTGGGAAAGTGAAACTACTTGACTACTGTTTTGCTAAAGCAGAGCTTTCCAAACTGTGTGTCGCGACACAAAAGTCTGTCGCCACACACAGTCTGGTGTGTCACCACACAACCCGGAAGCGCTGATCATCATCAGCGCTTCCGAGTTTTCCCGCGGCGCCACACCAACGGGGCGCACGAAAATCTGAAAGCGGCAGCAGCGCTTACGGGTTTTTGCGCGCTGCCGCAATGGCGGCACTTCCGGGTTTTCCCGTGGCGACACACCAACAGCGGTTGGTGTGTCGCCACGGGAAAACTTTGGAAAGCCCTGTGCTAAAGCTTCGTTAAAATTGTTTCTTTTTGTTTTTTAAGTGATCAAAAAAGTGGATAAAACTGGGAAGCTGTGCTGTCCTGTCTCTTTCAAACAGATCCTTCAAATCTATGTACAGTACATCACAAAATGGTAGCAGATAATGGAGGTGATGGTAGACTGCTAAATTCTACAGTGGCTAAAATAGGTAGTTCTGGTTGCTGTTGAAAATGGCCTGTTAATCTTAATCCAGAGAAAGAATAACTGATGATCCTAATACATCTTGCCACTGTTCCTCTTCCCCTGCTGTCTCCTTTGGATCACTATAGCAGCAACATCAGACAAATATTTATGTATACTTTGGTATATACAGGGTGTACCAAAAGTTAGGCCCTACAGACAATTTATTATATAAATTACAATAAATATTTGGATTGATTGCTATTTTCTTCTAAACACTTCCTTACTCATTTGACACATAATTTTTGAACTTTCCTAGGTACAGTAACATTTTCTCTGGGGGAAAAAAATAATAAAACATATTGTGATTGGCCTATAGGGCCTGACTTGGGGGGGTCGGTCTGTCTGTCTGTCTGTCTGTCTGTCTGTCTGTCTGTCTATCATCTATCTCAACACCACCCACTGAGAAAACAAATCTCAAGTTTTTTTTTTCTGAGTCAGTGATCAAAATTTAGACACGGGACATTGATACGGATACTGTTTGTCTGAAGGGTTTTGTCTCTCCCTGATATTTTCAATCTATGGCCATATGAAGGTGCCATTCCACATGTGTTCAGGTTATAGCCATAAATTAACAGACGATCATTTCCATTGCTTGGTGAGCTCAAAGCTCACATTGGTGTCAGTTGTAAAATTGCCAAAAACATTTGCAACTGTCATGGCACTTCTTTTTGAACCAATAAACCTCCACTTATGTTCTCTAAAGGTAGCATCCTGGTTGCAGTCAAGCCACTCTGTTGAAGAGGTGAACTATGGGTGCTACATATCAATCTATCATACCTTACTGTTCACATGAGTAAGATTATCTTAAGGCCTGACATTTTATTCCTATCCATGGTTGACTTCAAATTTCATTTAAAACAGTATCACCTTACCTATTTAGCGTCCACTTTTGCTGTTGAGCTAAAGTGCATGCTGCATGCTCTAGATCAGGGCTTTCCAAACTTTTCACATTGGCGACACACCAACGGCGGCACGCAAAAAACTGGAAGCGCTGCCGCTGCAGCGGCGTGTGAAAACCCGGAAGCGCTGCGGCACACATGGCGGCGGTGGCAGCATCCTGGTGTGTTGCGCACCATCAGCGCTTCCGGGTTTTCTCGCGACACAGCTTGGCCCCGCAGGCAATGCAGTACTGTGTCGCAACACACAGTTTGGAAAGCTATGCTCTAGATATTCATAGAGTACTTGCCTATTACATTCATTGTGCTGTCCAGATCCATCAGTCCCAGAAAGTTTTCATCTGTCACTTAGGACAGAACTCTGACTTGCCATTTGCACCCCAGAATTTTGTTAAATGATTAGCACATTGACTGCCAAAACAAACAATAAGTCTGGTATGAAGACATACAAGAGTGCTCACTCGGGTCTTCTCTTTTTTCATAGCTTTGCATCATGCTCTGGCTCCTAGAATTGTGTCAAACAACTACACAGGCTCAGCCTAATGCCCTTATCAAACATTACTATTCAGTCATTCAGCCTAGTCAGGCATACTTTAGAATTATCTTGCATTGACAGTGGAACCTACCTTCCACTAGAAAGTAAGCTTGGTACTCACCCATGAATCACAAAGATCACAATGTAGAAGAATTTGTTGGTTATCCATAATTCTGGGTTTTTGAGTGGTTATCTGGGTATTCAAACAATCTTCCTGCCTTCCCCTCTACATGTACCAGATTACTCCTATAATCCTGCTATAAAGGTCTCAAGGGAACAGCAGAGAAAGGCAAGGACTGTGCCAAGGTTTATGGCGGATATAAAGGTAAAGGTTCCCCCCCCCGCACATTTGTGCAGTCGTTTCCGACTCTAGGGGGCGGTGCTCATCTCCGTTTGTTAGCCGAAGATATACTTCCTGCATAAAAATATAACTCTGTTCTAGAAGGGCATCTTATTCCCAAACCTTGAAATGCTCCTTTTCAGCAACTTTAAATTACTTAAAATTAGCTAAAACTCCTTACTGATAAATGTGAGCAGGTCTGGTTTTGAGATCTTAGGTATGCTGTACTGAGATTCCTCACAAGAATAAGATATATTCTGACAAAAGAGTAAATTACTCCTCCCATTCCCAAATGTACACTAACAAAGAAATGCAAAGCAGCGTATGCTAACCAATATATGAATGAATATCTTTATTACGGTCTTTGACCAGCCTTTACAATAAAAGAAAATAGTTTAATCTAACAATTTGTTGTCAGGGAAAAGAAAAACAATAAAACAGTGAAACAATATGTCTAATTAAAAGTTTTGCAGAATTGTATAACTTGATAGAAATATTTGGCCACCTGGTGTGTGAGTGTAGAGTCAGCATCCCTTAAAAAGAAATAAATGTAAAATCTGTCAGTATGACCCTCAAAGTTAGAGAAGATTGGGGAGATTAGAGCACGTCTTGGGGCATCATAAAAAGGACACCGTAGGAGGACATGGGCAAGAGTTTCTACCTCCCTGGATCCACAAGGGCAAAGTCTCTCTGAATAAGGAGTCCCATGAAATCTTCCTGCCAGCAGTGCTGAAGGGAGGGCATCAAAGCGGGCTCTGGAAAAGGCCCATCTATATTTGCTTAAAGTTAGATTGTATAGATACCCCGCAGTAGAGGGTTTGCGGCTATCTAGAATTTGGCGATAGAATTCGGGAGCACTATAGTCTATAGTAGACCGTCCTGGTTGGAACCCTGATTGCTCAGGGTCGATTATTCCCTCATCTATTACCCAGGTTTGGAGTTTGGTAAATAGGTACCTGGCATATAATTTGCTAATAATGTTCAATAAACTAATTGGCCTATAGTTAGCTGGGTCATTTCTATCTCACTTTTTATATAAGGGAACAATTATGGCTTCCCCCCAGTCCTCTGGAATCTTAACTGTGTGGTTAATGTATGAAAAGAGCGAGGCCAATACAGGGGCTCACCAGTTTGAATTGGATTTAATTAGCTCAGGGGGGATATGGTCACTCCCGGGGGCTTTACCACACTTAAGCTGGTTAATAAGATTTTTAACTCCCTTGCTTGTGACTGGGGGCCACTGCGGAAGTGAGGATAAAGGTAAATCCATCACATAGGTGTTAGCATGCGGATCGCAATAGAGGGTTTGGAAATGACGTACCAAGGTACTTGAGGGAATACTACAGCGCAATTGTATGGTGTCGTTATGAGAACAATTTGTTATAATATGCCAGAATAGGGAAGGATTTTTGGACTTCGTAGCTTCGATTAGGTGTGACCATTTTTTCTTCAGGTGTTGGTTTTTTTTCTTTCTGAGCAGAGCAAACGAGGAGACTGAGAGTTCTAGTCCCCCCTTAGGCATGAAAGCCGGCTGGGTGACCTTGGGCCAGTCACTCTCTCTCAGCTCACACACAGGGTGCACATAGGTAGTTACACATTGGATCTGGCCTTTGCTTTAGGGAAGTTGCAACATGATCTGAGGGTTGGGGATATTAACATCTGCTATGATCAGGCCACTCTATCGCTTTGAGTCCAATTGATGCTTTAATCACCACCTGGAATAAGCAGGTGATTATGGCTTTGGATCATATTGCTTCTGAGTGGCATCACCCTATACATCAATCCAGGGGATGTCTTGGTTTACAGAGTTGCTGCAGGAGATGAAATGACAGAAGAGATATATAGAGCATCACTGAAGAAACTGAGGAGCAAGTGTAACCAAACACATCTATGAGCCTATATTAAGGACCATATTCTGATGATAAAAAGGGCAAAATGTAACAATTTTCCTGCTGCTAATGCATCAGCAGATTACTATCTGGCAGCCCTATTTAGGGTGACCCAATCCTTGTTTGGGGGGAAGTGTCGGAAGAATATCTGAAGAGCTACTGTGCATCTGATGGATAAAACCACTTGAATCTGCTGTGAGTTGGACTCCAACTGGGCAGGTCTCTCTAAGCTGGTTAAGGCAGGGAGTTGATCTATTATCTGAGAGTTTGAGCCTCCAAAGTTTTGAGGAAGTGGGCAGGGTTCACCTGTTTGTTAGACTCATGTCTCTCTTGACTGGTGAAGGCTACATGGGAGATGATGTGTGGTTAGGTGCAAACAATGGTGAAGTCATTGAGTAAGGGAGTGGCTTTATCTGCCTCGAAGGAGATAATAGTATGACCCTTCCACAAGAAGCCAACAATGGATGCAACAACATTAGATAATTTTCAAAGGTGTCCAACCTTCTCTTTCTGGAGCTCCCTCGAGAGGTTTGCAGCTTCAAGAGGAACCTTCAGGAGGTGGATTATCTGGACCCTCTTCAGTTGAGTTTCAGATCTGGCACATTACTGAGGTGGTATTAGTCACAAATTTAGATGACCTCTGTTGGGACTCGAATAGGGGTGGTGCAACTATCCTATTCCTTCCTGATCTATCAGCAGTTTTTCCAAGCATCAATCATGATATCCTGCTGGAGTAACTTCTGGAATTGGGGATTGGGGGCACTGTGCTGCAGTGGTTCTCCTCCTTTCTTCAGAGTCAGTTGCAGTAGGTGTTGTGGGGCAGGGGGAGGGGGAGGGGAGAGATCAAGCCCATGGCTTTAGTTTAAGCCTTCAAATCAGGTTGTATTTCCCTTGTATTTCCCTAGATTCATGGCTCTTGTTTGAAGAGCAGGTGGCAGCTGAAGCTAGGAGAGCCTTAGCATAGATTTATGTTGTGCACCAATTAGAGAGCCAGTTGGTCTACTGCAGGGCTTTCCAAACTTTTCATGTTGGTGAGACACCTTTTAGCCATGCATAATTTCGTGACACAGTAATGAGGAGTCCCTGCCCCCCGGCCCACGTGATTGGCTCCCGGCTCCAAACCCCACCCCCGGCCCACGTGATTGGCTCCCGGCTCCAAACCCCGCCCCCGGCCCACGTGATTGGCTCCCAGCTCCAAACCCCGCCCCCGGTCCATGTGATTGGCTCCCGGCTCCAAACCCTGCCCCCAGCACACGTGATTGGCTGCCGGCTCCAAACCCCACCCCACGTGATTGGCTGCCGGCTCCAAATCCTGCCCCCGGTCCCCCAGTCTTGTACTGTATGTATTGTATTGTATGTAATTGTAGATAAAACACAAAAATGCCCTCCAGGTGTGCTTTATGGGGAGGTCATGGACCCAAGACCATGAGCAGTGTTTTTCAGTCTTGGCCACTTTCAGATATGAGGACTTCAACTCCCAGAATTCCCTACCCACCAAGGCTGGCTGGGGAATTCTGGGATTTGAAGTCCACAACTCTTGAAGTCGCCTAGGTTGAGAAACACTGCCAGATGATGGGAAAACGGCGTCCATTGCTTGGTAAGGCTCTGGGCTGGCACTTTGGAAGGGGAAGGGCGCTCTCCTTGGCACATAGGTAACCCCTCTGTAAGGCCACCAAAGGGAAGAGCGCTTTCCTTACCCCTCCCTGCATCCCACGGGGTCCTGACACGCAAGAGCCATACTGACACAACACCCTTCTACCAGGTCACAGAAGATCTGCTCCCCACGAGGTCTTGACACGCAAGAGAGGCACTCATACAACGCCCCTCCACTACGTGGCAGAAAGGCTTGCGCATGGCATGCCAAGCATAGTTAGGCCTGGGGGTCCGCTCGTCTGTTCCCATGATGCGCCCAGCCTCCCTTGACTTCCACAGAACCAGTCCCTCGTGCCAAACAGTTGGGTGCCCCTGCCTTATAAGAGATGCGGACACATACATAAGTTGTAATAGCACAGAGCTTTCCAAACTGTGTGTCGCAACACATTTCTGTGTCGCGGCAAGGGCCCAGGTGTGTC
Organism: Charina bottae; assembly: GCA_023362775.1. Classification (NCBI taxonomy): domain Eukaryota; kingdom Metazoa; phylum Chordata; class Lepidosauria; order Squamata; family Charinaidae; genus Charina; species Charina bottae. The sequence goes on along the minus strand of JALMGJ010000073.1, from coordinate 451,142 downwards.
GCAGGGGAACCCGGAAGAGGAGGCCATGCACCACGTGGAGCCCCGCCCATCCCTTGCTGCGCTGACAGGTCCCTGCTCTGAACCCAGCTCTTCAGCTCTCGCTGCAGAATCCAGGTAAATTAGCAGCCTGGTAGGGTGCAGGGACGCGACTAGGCCGCCACGCTGGGGGTTGGGGAGTGCAGGGACCGTGAAGCGTGGCGGCCGGAGACATGGCTTTTCCTTCCCGAGAAGTGCCAGCGGCCTGGCAGCCAAGAAAGGGACGGGGAGGCGGCTCCGCTGCCCGCCTCGCAAGGCCCCCGTGCCGTCCGCATCTCCGGCTCCCCCTTCCCCTTGGCGGCGGCCCCAGCCAGGCAGAGGCGGGACTGGGCGGGGGGACAGGCGGCGCTCTCCGCCTCCGTGGCCTGGCCTGGCTCGCTGCTTCCTCCTGTCGCCTACAAGTGGAAGATGGCGGCGGTCTGACGCGCGGCCCGCGAGAGCTGAGCTGGGGCCGAGCCGAGGGAGCCTGCCGGCGGCTCTGGCCCAACGAGAGGGCTCCTGGCGCTCCGGGGAGACCCAGTGCGGGCGGTGGGGATGGGGCAGAAGCAGAAGGAGAGGAGCCGCCAGCGGGAGCGCGGCACGAGGAGCGCCTCGCCGGCGCCTGCCCGGCTTCCACCGCGCTTCGTCAGAGAAGGTAATACGCCGCGCCGGCAGGTGGGCAGGCGGCTAAGAGGCAGGCGGGCGGGCAGGGGGTCGCCTGCAGCGGGCTCATCCAACCATCCTTCCCGGAGCTGCTGGGGCCGGATGGAGCGGTGGGGGACTCGGCATCACTCCTTCCAGCGGGTGCTCAAAGCCCAGCTGTTCAGCCATCGATCAAGGATCCATCAGGCCTGGGGGCAGGGCTGGCTGAGGGGCTCGGGGGGAAGACGGGTCCCTGTTGCCTGAGACATCCTCACGCATCCTCCCCCCTCCCCCGTAATATGGCAGCAATAACAACCACAGCGACCACCACCTGCCGCGAAGGCTCTGGCAGAAATGGATCCAAGTGTGGGATGCTCTTCTGGAGAGTGGAAAGTGCAGGATCCCCGCTCTTTCTTGGGGCTTTCCTTCTCTTTCGGGCCCTGCGACGCGCCATCAGCACTTCCGGGTTTTGTCGCAACACACAGTTTGGAAAGCTATGTACTACAGATTACAAGAAGTTAGCCATATATAGGCATACCTTGTTTTTTTTACAAACTGAAGGTTTGTGCCAACCTTGCATCGAGCAAGTCTATCAGTGCCATTTTTCCAAAGATTAGCATTTTTTAGCAATAAAGTATTTTTAAATTAAGGTATGTATATTGTTTCTTTAGATATAATGTTATCACACACTTAATAGACTACATTATAGTGTAAACATAACTTTTATACTCTATTGATTGCCAGTAGCTAAGCTTCCTCTTTATGACACCTGTTTATGGATCTTGCCCCAACCAAAAAGTATCTCTGTGGTTCCCACAGAAAGGGTCCTTGATGTTCATGAGACTGGAAAGGCCTACAAAACTTTGCAGATATTTTGGCGTCCATCAATCCATGATCAGGCAGATAGCATACAAATGGAGAAAATGCAACATCACTGTTACTCTTCCCAGAAGAGGTCATGAAACAAAAATCACCCAAAAGCAGGGAATACAATAAGTCAGCATGTTACAAAGAATCCCAGGATAACAGCAAACGACCTGCAAGTTATTCTTGCTTTATCTGATGTCAGTGTGCATGAAACCACAATAGGAAAAACACTGAACAAGAGTGGCGTGCATGGAAGAATACCAAGGAGGAAATCACTCTCCAAAAAGTACACTGCCACTTCCTTAAATTTGCCAAAAAACTACCTGAATGATTTAGCAGGATATGTGGAAGTTTTTGACATTAATAAAAAATGTTGTTTGGAGAAAATGAAACACTTTATTATGTGAGAGACTGTGGGAAAGCAGGGGATGGGGCATTTGAAATTTGTATCAAAAGAAGTACCTCATTCCAAAGGTGAAAGGTGTGGGAAGAAAGTATCACAAAGAGGCTCTATCTTAATTTACTCATTATAACTGAGACTAGGAATTTACTTTCCTAATCTGGGGTAGATTCTGTCTCTTCCCTGATTAGCATCAAAGATACCTTCCTGAAATCTTTTGACATTTTTTTCTTCCTTGGTCTTGCCAACTACGTGGGACTTGACACCTTCCAATGAAAAGATCCTAGCGATAAAGCATGGCAGTGAGAGCATCATGGTTTGGAGTTGCTTTGATTGTGATCCTGGATGAACTGCAACCGTAGAATAATGGATTCTAAGTAGTACGAATGAATGAATGAATGAATGAATGAATGAATGAATGAATGAATGAATGAATGAATGAATGAACAAACAAACGAAGAAGAAGAAGAAGAAGAAGAAGAAGAAGAAGAAGAAGAAGAAGAAGAAGAAGAAGAAGAAGAAGAAGAAGAAGAAGAAGAAGTTGTTGTTGTTGTTGTTGTTTGGTCTAGTGGTTAGAGAGCCAGTTTGGTCTAGTGGTTAAAGAGCCAGTTTGGTCTAGTGGTTAAGGCAACGGGCTAGAAACCAGGAGACTGTGAATTCTAGTCCCGCCTTAGGCATGAAAGCCGGCTGGGTGACCTTGGGCCAGTCACTCTCTCTCAGCCCAACTCATCTCACAGGGTTGTTGTGGGGAAAAATAGGAGGAGGGAGGGAGTATTAGGTATGTTCGCCACCTTGAGTTATTTATAAAAATAATAAAGGCGGGATAAAAATAAATAAATAAATAAATAAATAAATAAATAAATAAAATAACATAACAATAATAGTCATTAAACTTAAATTAATGATGTAAATCTACAACAGAATGGCTAAAGGAAAAGAAAATTCCTGTTTTGGAATGGCCAAATTCTGACCTTAATTCAACTGAAATGTGGCATGGCCTGCAGCAAGCAGTTCATATCAGACAACCCCAAAATACCAATGAGATAAAGCAGTTTTGTAAAGAGGAATAAGCCAAAATACTTCCCAGCCAATGTACAGGATTGATCAACAGGTATAGAAAAAAATTATTTTAAGCCACTGTTGCTAAACAAATTACTAAATCTAAAGTTTCACAAATTTTTTCCAACAAAGACAATGAATAAAAATATGACACAGTACACTGTTTTCAGTGTCCTCTGTGTAACCAGAAACTCTTTATCTATGACTAGGACTTAGATCAAGCCCAGATCACAATCTAGATAACAATACTGCAGAATGATGGATAGTTCTAAGGGTTTCTCTCATGCTTGTACTAGCGTATTTTGTTCCCTTCTCTCTTGTTCTTCATGGCCCAACTCAGTAAGTCCAACACTGATTCGGAGGTAGAGGGAGGCATTTTTCTGGACTCTAGTAAAGAGCTGCTTAGGCAACCAGAACCTCCTGAGCTACTCCCTAATTACCCAACCCACTTCAATATAGATCTCAGAGAAATCACCTAGAAATTACCTAGGATCAGTTACAGTAGTGATGGGTGCACCATTGGAAGACTGTTGGAAGAATCAGGTTAGGGACAGATCGTCATGGAGAAAATCTATCTGTGTGGTTGCTAAGAGTCAACAATAACTTGATGTCACATAATCAATATATCAATCTCTATGCAAAGGTAAGAAGGAAGTCCTCAGAAAGCCAACGCTTTGAATTAAATAATTTACATAAAAGTTCAGTACAGGTAATCCTCGTTAACAACCATTGGTTCAGTGATCATTCAAAGTTATGACGGCGCTGAATGAGGAGACCTACAACCAGTCCTCGAAGTTGCAGCTGTCACAGCGTCCCCGCAATCACATGATCACAATTCAGGCACTTGGCAACCAGCTTGCAATTACGATATTTGCAGCATCCCGTGGTCATGTGATAGCTATTTGCGACCTTCGCTGCTGGCTTCCGACAAGCAAAGTCAATGGGGAAGCCGGCACAAGGTCACAAATGGCGATCATGTGATGTCGGGCTTAATGACCAAGCAGGTTTGCTTAATGACCGCAAGTGGAACTGCCGGAACTGTCATCGGAAGTCAGCACAGTCATGTGACGTTGCACTTTACGACTGCGTAGCTTAACAACAGAGTCTCCAATCCCAGTTACCATAGTTAACCGAGGACTACCTGCATAAGCAGACAAAGCAGATGCAATTGTCATTATGAATACAGTGAATTACATCAAGGAAGCCAAGAAACAACTCTCTAACACCATATTCTACCAACTTCTCTCCCCAGATCCCACAGCTACACATCAGAGAGAACTATGCAATCAGCTGAAATAATTTCCTAAGAACCTACAAGACCATATTTACATGGAGATGCCTCAAGAGCCTAGACCAGGCATTTTCTACCTACCTCCCAAAATACACAAACCAGGCAACCTGGGCCACTCATTGTCTCAAGCACTGGAATTACCACAAATGTATATTAGGCTTCATAGACTCTGTACTCAGACCTTATGCTGCCAGCACTCCCAGCTACACTATACACCAACATCCTGTACAAACATGGACTTCAAGTCATCAAGTACATAATCACTGATGCCCAGACAGCATGCCTTACCTCCAGACAGTGTGATTTCTTATTCACCCACATTATCTTGGTAATAACATGTATCTGCAAATCAGTGGCACAGCCATGGGCACACACATGGCTCCTCAAGATGCCAACAACTTCATGGCTGATGTAGAACGTTTTCTCAACTCTTACTCTCTGAAGTCCATCCTTTACTTGAGATTCACTGATGACAACTTCATTGTCTGGACTCAAGGAAATGAATCTCTCATCAAATTCCATCATGACTTTGACAACTTCCACCCCACCATTAACTCAGTCTAGGCCTGTATACAGAACAAGTCTACTTCTTTGATGTCACTATAAAACTACACAATAGACACATAAACAACATTATTTGCAGGAAACTCACAGATCACATGCATACTTACATGTTTCCAGATTCCACCCAAACATACCATCAAATCCATCATCTATAGCCAGGCTCTAAGCTACAATGACATTTGTTCTGACTCACTTGACAGAGAGGCTCAATTATTGGAATCAAACTAGGCATTCAGGAGTCTGAACTACCCACCTAAAAAGATTGATAGACAAATCAATAGACCCAGATCAATTCCCAGATAAGACCTATTAAAAGCCAGACCGCCCCCCCCCCAAAAAAAAAACATCACTGGTTGTCATCTAGAACCTACGGCTCAAGCCACTCAAATACATTATTAATAAGCTACAACCCATACTAGTTAAAGCCAGCACTGGGTGGCAGGCTGATACTTGCATATAGACACCCACACAACCTGAAGCAGATTTTCACAAACAAGAAGAAACAACAGTCAATGATGCTAACATGAGAACCAGACCCTACAACAACTCCAGATGTCTACAGGAAGTCCTCTCTTAACAACCATTCGTTTAGTGATGGTTCGGACTTACAACAGTGCTGAAAAGACCGACTAATGACCGGTCCTCACACTTATGACTGTTGCAGCGTCCCCACGGTCATGTGATCACAATTTGGGCACTTAGGAACCAGTTCAGATTTATGCCTGTTGCAGCATCCTGTGGTCACGTGATCGCCATTTTCGACCTTCCTGGCCGGCTTCTGGCAATCAAAATCAATGGGGAACCGTGTGATTCGCTTAACGATGTGATTCGCTTAACGCCTGCGGTGATTCGCTTAACAACCGCTGCAAAAAGGTTGTAAAATTGGGTAGGATTTGCTTAATGACCGCTTCACTTAGCAACCAAAGTCCCAGTCCTAATTGTGGTTGTTAAGCGAGGACTACCTGTACTTTGCCTCCACACTTATGCCAACATCACTATCACAGGCCCCAAAAAGTACCTACACAAGATGAGAGGAGCCTTCACACACTCTTCCTCTAATGTGATTTATGCCATCGACTTCCAACAATGCCCCTCCAGATTCTACATAGGACAAATGGGACAAAAGTTGCACAAAATAATTAATGGACATAAGTTTCACATCAGGACTCAGAACAAGGAAAAAGTAGCATTTCACAGCAATTCAACTTCCCAGAACACTCAACTGCAGACTTAAAGGGACCATCTTGAAAAAATAAGATTTTAACAGCACTACTGAGTGAGAGATTGCTGAACTCACATATCAAAAGGTTTCAGACAATCTCAAAAGGTCTCAGTTTTAACTCATTACAATTGTTAATTGATAAGACATTGGCAATCTGTCTCACATGTGACCTGCATCTTTATAACTAAGTTCAAAACTAAGTTTTCTTACCTTTCTTTCCTTCCCACTTCATTCTAATTTAAATCCTATACCAATCTATCCATTCTATGTATCTGATGAAATGAGCTATAGCTTACAAAAGCTTATGCCAATTAACATTTGTTAATTGGACCAGACTCCTGATTTTTTCCAAACTTTATATAAGTCTCAGAGCTTTCTGAGGTCCTGATCTTCAACCTACTATCATCTCATTTAATTTGTAAGTCTCAAAGAGCTTTGCCTGTTATTTCCCTCTCGATAGTATAACAGAATATTTGCAGCAACTAAATTTATGGAGGAAAATAATAAGAACAAGGATAATGGCAGTCAACAAGGTCATTGAAAAAATTGTAACAGTAAGAGCAGTTCAACAGTGGAATCAATTAAACTGGTAATAGGCTATCCTTCACCCAATGTGGTCAACAAGAGGCTAAACAGCCTGTGATGATTCACTCCTTTGATATTAACTTAGAAACTTTTAGCACAAGCCATGATAGGATATGAAAAAGTTCTTTTATTAATACAAGTGAATAGAATCGATGCAAAGAGCAGACTAAGCATTTTCGCAGGCAAACAAATTTTAAAACCTGCCTGACTCTCAAGCACCCATCATCCACCCCTCCCCTCTTGAATTACTTACCATAACTTTACACTGCCAGCCTTTGATGTTTCCAGATGGATGGCCTTGGAGTCTGGTTCCTCTCTTCCCCATTTTAACGCCTGCATGCCATTCTCATCTCTAAGGGTTGCTCTACTGTCTGGCAAGCACTCTACCTAATTACTACAGGCTCCGCACTAACTAGTTACTACAAATCCCATCTATCCAAGGCAGAATGGCAGGATGACATCCTGACACAGCCCTTTGTTTTAAATACTTTAATTTGGCCTCCTGCATGGAATAGAAGTTTGGACTTGATGGTCAAATGGATGCTTTCAATACCATCATTTCTATCATTCTATCTATTTCTGTAGGACATAATTCTATATCCAACAAAATTAGTTGGTCTTGAAAACAATGGTGTTTCTCTGCAAAGCAATTAGAAGCAGATTGGAAAGAAACACTTTTAATAAAATTAAAATGTGCCATTTCATAAGACTGCCCACAAACTGCTGTAAATGTATCCCTTGAAAAGCCAATTTGGATATTACATACAGTATACAAGGGCTAATTACTTGTATTACATAACTGTTACAACTTTACTAAAAGATACAGCTAAGTCCAATGGATGGCAGACCTTCCCAAAGTATACCACTTCCAGTATCTAAATCAAAATCACCTGAACAATGGAATGAACTGTTTTCTAGAAGAGATTGTAATAATATGGAACAAAACATGGATGAAAAAGCATATACTGTTTAGGCCAGGGCTTTCCAAAGTTTTCCCACGGCGACACACCAACCGCCGTTGGTGTGTCGCCGCGGGAAAACCTGGAAGTGCCGCCATTGCGGCAGCGCGCAAAAACCCGGAAGCGCTGCTGCCGCTTTCAGTTTTTGCGTGCCGCCGTTGGTGTGTCGCCGCGGGAAAACCCGGAAACGCTGATGATGATCAGTGCTTCCGGGTTGTGTGGCGACACACCAGACTGTGTGTGGCGACACACTTTTGTGTCGCCACACACAGTTTGGAAAGCTCTGGTTTAGGCCTACCAAACTCATGCCTTGCAGGATATGTCTTCTATTCACATCCTTTATTTAGTTCATGCAGCTTACTTTTGAGAAAACGTATTATAGAAAAATATGAACTTCTAAAATTGTTTAGAATACATCTATTAAATTTGTAGTTTGCTAGAGAAACAATAGACAAATAGCATTTTTTTGTTGTTGTTTATTCGTTCAGTCGTTTCCGACTCTTCGTGACTTCATTCTCCAGCAAAGGAGATCGTTACCTTGTCGTGGTGCTGGAGCTTGAGCACCTCAATGAAACCATGAGCTAAACCGTGAAGGGACACCCAAGACGGGAAGGTCGTGGCAGAGAGGTCAGACTAAATACGATCCCTGGGGAAGGTAATGGCAACACCACCCTTCAAAATAGCATTTTGAAGAAGGAAAAATAGCCCCTACAAAAATGTTCAAACTGTGGTATTATGATCCTCTACATTAATAAAACAATTTGTATAATGCCACTCATGAATAAAATTGCCAGACTGTGCTCTGACAGGGCTTCTGCTCTTCTTATACCGGCTTTTCTAGGAAGAAGAGGAGTGTGGTCTGGCAATGATCCCACTGTATGTACATGCCAGGCTAGCGCACCCAAAGCTGGATCATTGTTAGAAATCACTCCCAGGGCAGAACTCTCCTTTGACAGCCTGTGCACTATATCAATGAGTCCTGCAACAGCTCAAGGCAACCTGACCAGACCTGAGGCGCGGTTACCTAGTCCCAGTCGCCCCTCTTTCAAGGGCAGTTTTTCCTGGGTTTCCTCCTGGAAAGTATCATACTGAATTTTAGCACTGACCCTATACATCCCCACCAGGTGGTCCAGGTGGGCCTCCTGACCTAAGGCATCTCCCTCCTGCAAGATATGGAAGAGATGCAGAGCTCCCATTGGTGTTGCCTCTTTTAAGTACAGATGCTTCTTTCATCTGCCTGGAAACTTTGGGTCAACCTCCCTTTCTCTCCCTCCATGCAACCTATAATGACTTTCCCCTCCCCTGCAGCAGATCATGACCTCCAAGCCTCCTGTTTGTCTGCTTTCACCCTGCACTGTCCTGCTCACATTCTAATTGACATCTAGGTTTGTTTGTTTGTTTGTTTATTAAATTTCTCTGCCGCCCATCTCATGTACGACGACTCTGGGCGGCTTACAAAGAATAAAAATGGCAAGTCACTAAAAACAATTCCGTATAACTATAAATATAAAAGCATATAAATACAAATACAAATACAAAATATAACATATAAATTCCGGATGGGAAATAAGATCTTATCCTGGCACCCTCACGGGGCCAACCACGCCCATGAATAGCTGTCGCCCCTCCCATCCCAGGCCAGGTGGCATAACCATGTTTTTACTCCCTTTCGAAAGGCCGGGAGAGTGGGGGCCTGTCTTACCCTAGGGGGTAGCTTGTTCCAGAGGGCGGGTGCCACGGCAGAGAAGGCCCTCCTCCTGGACCCTGCCAATACGCAATCCCTCAAGAAGTTCCTGCTTCTGAGGAATGTTGCCTCAAAATTCTCAGCACCCTCACTGGGTTGGAAGTAAGGTTCCCTCCCTGAACTGCCCATGAGCTCATGGGCAATCTGACTCTTGTGTAATGCAGCCCCCTCTAAGGCTGGAATACTAGAGGCACTTAGTATGAAAGACTAATAGGGTCAGGCTACCCTACAGCGAAGACACAGCTCCTATATCCCAATAGATGACACTGCTTCAGAGAGGAGACCTGAAGCATGCCTATCTAGCAGGATGGGCAAAAATAACCAGAGGAAAAAATCATCTGAATATCCAGAAAGAGAAAATAAAAAATAAAATCAAGTCATCATATATAAAAGCTTAATGAAGCCAAGCATTGTAGCCAAGCATTTCAACTATTCCAAAGGCACAAGGGCAAATACATTTATTAAAGGGGGTACTACCAAATATATAAGCTAACAAAGCAGATGGTCAGGTGTTGAAATATGTCCTGGGAAATACTTTCCAGTATTTGGCCACTGTTAAATTAGAAAGGTAACAGGTTGGTACCTGGATGGAGTTCAGTCTCAAGAATTTGAAATTTTCTGAAACTCTGCCTAAATCATTTTGATGTCCTGTATCCAAAGTTTGCTGCCTAAGAGTCTCTGTAGTCCTGCTATGGCTCATGGTCTTTCACCAAAGCTCCAACTGACTATATGATAGCAGTTGTCCTAAAATAGCCATCTAGATCAGGGTTTCTCAACCAGAGTTCCGTGGAACCCTAGGGTTCTGCGAGAGGTCACTAGGGGTTCCCTGGGAGATCACAATTTATTTTCAAAATTATTTCAAATTTGGGCAACTTCACATTAAAGAGGTAATTTTCATTATTTTTAGTTTAAGAACACTGTTAATGTATATATACAGGCCTACACATGAAACAAATACAGTAATTTTGCACCTTCTGGCCTATATTTGAGTCTGAATATGCAGGGGTTTCCCGAGGCCTGAAAAATATTTCAAGGGTTCCTCCAAGGTCAAAAAGTTGAGAAAGGCTGATCTAGATCAACTGAAAAGTATCAGAAAATAAAGGAGCCAGCCCAACAAGGAGAAATGCTAACTTCAGCCATTAGTTAAGCACAAACTGCCTTCAACCCTCAGCAATCCAGCTTTGAAGTGAAGGTCTCCACTGAATACAGATTTGAGGACTTGAAAGAAAGCTCTCAGAAATTTAAACTGCACTGTCCAGAGCATGGCAAAATTTGAATACGGCCCTAGTTGAGTTCCATATAGAAGTTGGGCCAAAAATAATTGCCCAGGTGCTTGTACAAAATTACCTCAAGTAGTACAAAATAACTACTATATCCCTTTGGGCTAATAGGGTCATATAATCAACCTGAGCTTTTTTTGTTTCCTGCAGCATGAAATACAACTAAAACATCTAACCTGATCAGTACTGTCACCAACAATACTTCATTTGAATATCCTTGATCTTTTAGCAAAGATCATACATTTTAGTTTTTGATTAAAAGATAAGTAAAAGGTAAAGGTTCCCCCCGCACATTTGTGCAGTCGTGTCCGACTCTAGGGGCTGGTGCTCATCTCCGTTTGTTAGCCAAAGAGCCAGCGTTGTCCGAAGACGCTTCCATGGTCATGTGGCCACATGACGCGCGCGGAACACTGTTACCTACCCACCGAAGTGGTACCTATTCATCTACTTGCATTTGCATGCTTTCAAATTGCTAGGTTAGCAAGAGCTGGAGCTAGTGCGGGAGCTCACTCCATCACGCAGGGCTAGGGATTCAAACCTCCGAACTTGCAATCTTCCGATCAACAAGCCTGGCATCTTACCCACTGAGCCACCACGCCCCTTAAAAGATAAGTAGTTGCACATTATTAAGAGCCGAGACCCTAGCCCTGCGTGACGGAGTGAGCTCCCGCACTCGCCCCAGCTCTTGCCAACTTAGCAATTCGAAAGCATGCAAATGCAAGTAGATAAATAGGTACCACTTCGGTGGGATGGTAACAGTGTTCCGTGTGCGTCATGCCGGCCACATGACTGCGGAAGTGTCTTCAGACAACGCTGGCTCTTTGGCTAACCAACGGAGATGAGCACCGCCCCCTAGAGTCGGACACGACTGTGCGGGGGAACCTTTACCTTTACTTTACTATGGCTTTCTAAAGGCCAACAGGGGCCTGCAATAGGACCACATTGTTATCACATCATAGAATAAGACTGGAGATGCTTCGCACTAATATAAGCTCATGAAGATCAAATTTGTATAGACTTAACAAAAGAATTAATATAAAAATCTGAGAAGTCAGGATGCTAATATGCAACCCAGTTTAATCCTTCATATGATTAGAAAGTGGGCCAGGTAGGTTGTATCTAATCCTCAGGTAAGCATTCTTGTGTAGTTTATATATAAGTAAGAATAATTGCTTATCTATAGATGTGGTCTTAATTTTTTCCCCGTAGGATTTATCTTGAGACTGAATCCAAAGGAGCCCTGAAACCCACAATGCCCTGTGGAGTAAAGCTTTAGGCCTGGTGGATTTTTTTCTTCTTCACCCAGATGCTGTAATACAACTCTTTGATCATTAGTGGATCAGCCAATTCTAGATACAGCTTGTTCCTCTACCAATGTATTTTCCTGATTCAGCCAATCCTGATATTTATAATGTAAGCATATTATACATAGCTTACTAATTATATTCAAAAGGCTAATGGGCCTATAGATAGCTGGGCCAGCCCCACATTTTTTTTTAAATGGAACTAATGATAGCTGTCTCAGTCGCCAGAGAATATTAATTCAATCAAGCAGGGAGGGCATTCCCTCCAAATGAGTGCTGCACTAGCATAACATGCAACAGATGGCTATTATTCTTATTTTACATACATTTGAGTTTCACTCAAACTCACAGTACCATTTGATATCATTAATTGCTATCTTTCATCATTATTTTTCTCTACAAATATTCCTGATCAACTGAGAATAACAGAAGAGACAAGTGTAATCCACAAATATTGTATCTTATCTTTAAATTTAGCTATGTGACATTTCCTTTTTTAATTGCTAAAGATGGTATACTGAAGTTCATATAGAGCCCTAGAAAATGGAAATTATGCTAAAGGATTGCACCTTGATCCTTTACATAACATTCAAGGATCTGAGCTCCTGAACTGATGCACAATTGTTAAATGCTTAAAGGATCAGATAATATAGGTAGCATAATAGTCAGATACGAAATTAGGAATGAAAAAAAAAGGTATATGGAAGAAAGCTGTGTCCAGAATTGCTAGGGACAACAGTTCCCCTATTTTCTTTCTGGAAATAGATCTAATAATATATGACTCTGAAAAGGTCAGGGAGAGAACTTGACACACTGGCAGTACCGTTGTCATGGAGAATCCAGGATCTAGGCATAATAGTGAAAGTTGTGATAATCAAGGTCACTTTTAAAGGCAGTGCAACACCAGTGAGAAAAGACGGGTGATTCTATAGAATTTTTTCAGAGATTCTCATCATTTGAACATTTCGATTTCACAGTGAATAATAACATAGTAACCCCACTGTTTAGTGAACGTATACAATAAATGTACAAAAATAAACTCCTAAATGCATACTATGTCAAAAGTAAAGAAGGAGAGGTGTGTTTAAGTCTGGCTAGTAGTGGTAACTGCCAGTGATAACATCCCAATTTTATCTTGGTCCAAAAATGAGATTTAGTTTCAAAAGATTTTGAAAGGAGAGTCTGGGTACCAGGTTTTCCCAATTCAAAACTATATCACATGATGTCTATTATGTGTTATATTTTTTAGTTGCTCAATAACAAAAATTATTTCCCCATAAGGGAAAAAGGAATATGAAAACAAGAAATTAAAGATTCATTCCAAACTCCAAATAATTATGAAGGAAAACACCAAGTATAATTTATCAATATATTTGTATGTGAGTTGATTTAGAGCTAGACCCTTAATACCATTCACTTAATTCTCAAGTAACAATAGCTGTTAAGTTTGCTTATGCTAATGCACAGTTAAAAGCATTAGCATTCATCTTGTTTCTTGACTTGACCTATCTCTTAAGCTGATACATGTATGAAATACCATTTCCAGCATGCATACTAAATTCAGATCAAAAGGGAAGGATTTTATATTTTCAAAAATCTCAAATCTTTTTTAAAAATTCAAACCATCCACCTATGTAGCTTAGAAACAGAAGATTAGATTCCTATTCTAAACAAAAAGGAACAAGCAAGTAAATAGATAAGTATAAACACACAATTCTGAAGCTATACATATGGGCATTATTGTTTCATATTATATATACAAAATCTAGATACGGTTTTATGCAGTGAAATTGTTCCTGGTATCAAAATCTATAACATAAATATCCTTAACTATGATTTTTGAGATTGTTATATCTTGCAGTATATATACAACTTCTCAAGTGACTACTGTAGTCTATTTTTTCTTTTGTGGGTGGTAGAAATCTGGAGATCGATCTATCTCTCTATCAACAACAACTTGGGAAGCATCTTTCAAAAGCAAAATAATCAAACAGAAACAAGAGAATTGCACAACTACTTATATTTATTTTAAAATTTGCTATTTTATTAATTTCATATAAATATGAGCATCTTATTCTAAAAGAAAAAACTAAATGCATTATATAAAGCTACAAGTAAACAATTAAAAGCTATATGGAACATCTCTGACTCACAACAGCAGCCTCTTGATAGTTTCTGTGAATTAATTTTCAAGAGACAAAAATCTCTTTTTCTATACTGATTTTCATAAGGTCTGAAGCAGGCCAAAAAATAATTTAAAAAGATAATCCATGGTACATTCAAGGCATCAATTTTCCTCTTAATATACTTACAGACTTCAGTTCTTCTTCCCCATTAATAGAATACATTTTTCTGCCAACAAGAGCAAAAAAGCCTGCTTTCATGGGCAACATTTCCATCAATACACCCTCTTGGTTTCCTTGTTGCTAGATCCATATTACTGCTGCCAGCATCAGTGTGAAGTTACGTATGTTGCGATGTTTGATCCCAAAAAAAATCTCCCTATGGTGCTGGCATCTTCCAAGCAAGGAAATCCAGTTCAAGGTCAGTTTCAGGATAGCTCAAATAAATGCCAACCTTCTCTCTCGATTAAGTCCTTCAGTACTAAATAATCCTTCTTTCTGAACTGCCATACAGAATGTAGAGTCTATAGCTCCCTGGAGATAAATTAAGTATTTTCACACAGTTTCTTTCTACAGTGCTCTTTAATTTGTACCACCCCTTGTCAGAGTAAATTATAGAAGGGACAAATAGGTAATGGCGCAGTATAGCCAAGTGAATGATTCACTTATATGCTCCTTAACATTCAGGAGTAACATGAAAGGCTAGCAATGCAACCCAGTACAGAGCTGATGAATGGTGCAATGCTGTTGTTGTCATAGCAACTGGGAGGGGGGAAAGCACTACCATATATAGAGATATGACATGAATTCCGGGAATGGTTTATATTAAAAAGCAATAAACCCTTTAACACTTACCATCTCTCTATCATATCTCTGTGCTGCCTTCATTTACAATCACAACAAATTGTCACATGCATAATCACCTCAAATGGCAAAACTGTCCTGGGAATATTGAAGTAGCAGCAATAATGTTGAAAAAAATAATACAAAAGCTCCTCCTGCAGCGGTTAGGCAGAAGGAGTTTGCCTGTGATCTAGGATTCTATCTATGTTTGGGGCAGAAATCAAAAACTGCACATCAGAAAGGAAGCAAGCAGGCTCTGTGGAAAAGGAGTTAAGTGAGCCACAGTCTTGTAATAACAGCACTGGAACTGGTTGAAAACTCATTAAATCACTATTCTGAATAAATACATTCACTAATCTGGATGCATACCTACTCAGAACACCAATTTAATAAAAAAGGATGTTTTTTTCAAATAAAAATTCACAAAATTTTCACAAAATTATCATTCACAAAAATATCCAGACATTTCCAGAAGGAAGACATACCTGTAAAACAGTGTTTTCCATAATAATTTGGGACTGAATATATTTTGAAACTCAGGTGCAGGCATACAGTATTTCTCCAGTATGGTCAGCAATTATGAGCTAAGAAAGTTACAGGAGGAGTCAGCAGAAAGAGAAAGTCAAGAGATGGCAAGCTTTGGGCTAATAGATGGCTGATCTTGATAAAGAGGTATCTGTTGGGCTAAGTGATGGAGATTTGAAACTTCCCCCATTCTGTGACAATTTTAAATATGTTACATTCTAGGGAAAGAATGTAAGATGCTACATTTATTATCTATTTATTGAAAAAACTCCAGCAATAGCACTTTGAATTAGCTCATTTAACACAATCATAACAAAATACTGTTCTAGAATGTGTACTGCCTTACTTTAAAGATTTCTATGTGGTACCCAGTATAAATGAAAGCAAACATTTACATGATTACAGTAGTCAATTTCTTAATTATGTACAAATATTCAAGGAAAGGTGGAATATAAATCTGACAAATAAATAAGCACACATGACTGGCTCTGTCGGTCTATAGCTGTTATAGCTCAATTCCTAGTTATAATTCCTAGTTATAACTAGGAATGCCCTGCCCTATCCTGTGGAACACCCTTCCCCCTGGGATCTGGGAGGCCCCATCCTTTTAGCCTTTTTAGCCTTCCTAAAGACCATAAAAAGCTGGCTCTTCCCCCAAGCGCTGGAAGAGGGTGAGGTTGGAGTCCAGGGATTGTATTTGTTAATGTATTGGAGAGTGTTAGTTAGGACACCAGGTTCTGGGTTTATTGTTTTTTGGTTTTTACTATTGTTGTGAGCCACCAAGAGTTGTGGCACATAAGATGGGCAGTCATATAACTCAAACAAACATACAAACAAACTAGCTCTGTTGTTACGAAGACCTCTCTTGGTTCAATCAGCTTGGTTGAAATATACCTGATCATTTCATTAGGTTTTGCCTATCCATAAAATGAAGCATGTTTTCTTATAACACCTCAACATTCCTTCTCTGGTACAAGTATTTTAAATTCCATGTTAAATCTATTTCCTTGATTGTCTTACAATTACTGGCGTCTTCTGTCTCAGCAATCATTTTACATTTTACATTTCTGGAATTCAAGATCTATACAGCCTTACACTAGACAAAATGTTCCAACCAGGCCATAGTTGCAAGACTTTTTTTCATTACAGACATACACCATTTAATTTACAGCTTATTTTAAAGTTAATGGTCAACCAATATAAAATAGTTCCTGTAAGAACATCTGACAAATAGTCGTAGACATAAGAACAAACAGGATAAAACATCAGGAGAATCCATCTCTGAATTTCATGTAAGTGCACATGGGTTTTCAAATTAGAAGCAGTTACTGAAATTCCAAGTCAAACTCATATGATACATGGAAAGAGTATTTCATAATTTTTCCACAGTATATACCTAATTACTTGGTTGCTCAGCATAGCCTCTCCCATTTAATATACATTTTACACAGCATTTTTCCTATAGGAACATTGCAGATGACCCAATATATTTTCTGTAGAAACACTGCAAATGACTATACAAAAGCTGTTCAAGAAAACACTGTACTTGTTTACAGAATAATCCATATTTTTAAAATAGTGGTATTATTTTCCCAGCACTGCTTTTTCTTATCAGATCCTCACACCAATTCCATTATTTCCAGCCATTTCTTTGATATCTTCTTAGAAAATCATCTCATAAAAAGGCATAAAAATTTCTTGCACTGTAAAGGTGGGGATACACAGCTAACAATTACAGATTTATTCTTATACCTTTATGCTATGATGCAGCTTATTTCACAATTCCTTCATAAAATCACACACCTTATATGTTCATCTAGCATTTTTCCACCCACAGCAAACTATTTTTGTACTATATTCCTCTCTCTATTTCCACCCCCAACAATCCTCTGAGGATTCTGGGTTGCTTGGCAAAGAAATTGGCTGCACTCCAGGTTTGACAGGGACAACTAATATACCCTGCAGTCTTTTCATGCAACGCAGCGTTATGGGTTCATCTTTCTTGCAAAGCATAGAAAATCCCTAACCTGCCTTCAGTTATACCTTGACTCAATTTGCCAAAGCATTGTGATAACACCCTGGTCCTATTAAGCTTTCTATAAGAAGAGCTGCTTCTGTGTCAGCATCTTTTACCAGCATTTTCAGTCAGGCACTGAAACCATCTTCTGCCTCCTAATTTTGGGATGAAGAGCCTGGAATCTGGTGAAACTATCAATTAACAGAGGTTAAGATGCCCCTCTCCACACATCAGTATATACTAATTATATTTTATCTTTGTACAAATATTGGAAAGCAATATATAATTATAAAAAATGTAAATATTTTGAGATACACCGAGATAAATAAATACAAATAAAATACAATGACTTATTTTACTGTCAAACAGAGCAACCTTGATTTCAAAACTTTTCCATGGGGACACTGTTAATTCAAAGTAGCACCAACAATATTTTTATTTATTATAATCACATTTGAATCTTGCTATTTCTCCAAAGTACTCAAAGTTGTATCCCAGGTTTTATCTTATTTTCACATCATTTTTGTAATGTAGGAAATATATGCCTATCTCTGGAGTCCAAATCTACTTTTATTTTCGCTCTAGTTTAAAAAAAAATTGATCAAGAAGGTTTTGAGATTTCATAAACAAAGAGAACACATTGCTGCAACACATAAAACTGTTTCTAGGAAGCAGCACATATAGTATCATACTGTAATTAAAGACAAATATTGTGAACTAATATTTTCAGTGATATTTGTACCCCCATCAGGTTAGAAAATTACTGATAAACCAATATCTTAGGGGAGATATGAAAATGGCCTTCAAATATCTGAAGAGCTTCATATAGAAGAGGAATATATTTAATTTCTATTGTCCCATAGGGCAGAATCAGAAACAGTGAATTAAAACTGCAAAGAACTAGGTTCAGGCTAGACACCAAGACTGTACAGCTGCTACCTTAAGTGGTGAGTTCTTCACTAGAGGTTTTCAAAACGAGACTGGATAGTAATCTGTCAGAAATGCTCTAGGGGATGCTGCACTGAGCAGGGGATTGGACTAGATGATGTCCAAGGTAGTTTCCAACTCTAGAAGGAGATAAATTGAACAGTAGTATGTATTCCTTATCAGATTCTTTGTTGTTTATTCGTTCAGTCGCTTCCGACTCTTCGTGACTTCATGGACCAGCCCACGCCAGAGCTTCCTGTCGGCCGTCGCCACCCCCAGCTCCCCCAAGGTCGAGTCCGTCACCTCCAGAATATCATCCATCCATCTTGCCCTTGGTCGGCCCCTCTTCCTTTTGCCTTCCACTTTCCCTAGCATCAGCTTCTTCTCCAGGGTATCCTGTCTTCTCATTATGTGGCCAAAGTACTTCAGTTTTGCCTTTAATATCATTCCCTCAAGTGAGCAGTCTGCTTTATTTCCTGGAGTATGGACTGGTTTGATCTTCTTGCAGTCCAAGGCACTCTCAGAAATTTCCTCCAACATCACAGTTCAAATATCAGATTCTTAGGAACTGCTATTTGTTCTATTTTTAGACCATCTACCAACTACAGTTTACTATATTACTATATTTGTGCTTTGGCATAACAGGAATGTTTCTAATGTATAGTTGCAACAAGAAGACATCAAGTATCTCAAGTACCTCTCTCCTGACCTTCCGGAAAAAGCTTAAGACCTGGCTCTGCCATCTCGCTTGAGGCACGAAAGGGGGTAGTCATTCTTGAGGATGGCTAGCGCCTTAAAGTGGTCCTCACATATGTATCAATTGAATTAGAATTTTTTAACGGCCATCTTGATTCCATTTTACATTTACATTTTATATTTATATTTATATTTTATGTACTATATGTTGTTTTATTGTATTTTAATTTTTTAGCTTTATTGTAGACCGCCCAGAGTCCCTCTTTTGAGGGAGATGGGCGGTAGCAAAATTTGATTGATTGATTGATACATACATACATACATACATACATACAATGCCATTTTCATAAATATATGCTGCTTTTTAACAGAACACAAAACAACTTATTTTTAAAATTATTACAAAACAAGCAATTCTGCACCAAAGAAATGCTAACTTCTAATCTTCATCTGTACTATAAAACTGTTAAAACTATACAACCTATATAATGCAATATAAAATAAGAAATGTAGTGGTCTGCAGTTAAGATAAACATTTTTGACAGAACAGTCACCTGATTAAAAAATATTTACTTACAACTTACTTACAAGAAATATTTGCTTACTTACAAATATTTACTTACAACTTAAGGGATGGAGCCAAGATGGTGAAGAGGCAAACAAAATCATAAAGTGCTCCTGCAATTTCTCTAGTTTTACTTTATTTGTTTGCTGCTGTTACTTCCAACATGTTTATCTTATCAACTGCATTTACACCAACATTTTAACCTTAACAACTATGTTTGCAACTATATTTGCATAAACTTAATGTACATTTATACCATTTCCATCATAGTGGAATTATCATAGAAGAGGCAATCCTCTTATATGCAAGAGAAGCAGGAATCTCTTCAGATAACTTTCCCACAGGAAGTCTTTATAACTACATACATTTTAAAATTAATAATCTTCTGACCAATTAAACTCAGTTGGATTTCATTAATTTTGACATTTATATACCACTTTTCTGTGGAGTTAAACACATTCTTAAATTAATCAAACCCAAGTTGCTAAGCAAAGGAAAATATAAATGAAAAGTAATCTTCATAGTTCTCATTAAGAAAATTAACAAACAGCAGTATTTTTTTTAAAAAAGTGCCAGTCTATATTCATCAAATGATCTAATAAAAATGTCTGCCAAGATAAAACAATTATGAAGCATTTTAAAAGCTGGCAACATTACTCTATTACCCTCTTTACAAAAGAAAATGGTGAAGGGAATGATTCATAAATAAATAAATGTAACAAAAGGAACACTAAGACCTCTCCCCCCCCCCCCGTTTTTTGCAACTAGAAGCCATGCAAACACTCAGCCACAAAAATGAATTCAGCAAAGAAGCAACAGAAATGTTTTCACTTCAAGATTGTCCATGAACAATGTAACAACTACAAAAGTGTCCTTCTCTGGTTATTGGCTTAAGGTATTTTCAAAAGATACATGGTTGCGTGATACAATCTTTTTGCATTTGTCGTCACCTTCAATGTTCAACAAAATGACTTTTTTTAAAAAAAAATCAGAAATCAGAAATCTAAATATGGTTATCTTTTCTACAACACATATACAAAATGAACACTTTTGTATTTGGCCAGCTGTCTGAAAATGAAAGTACAACACAGAAAATACCTGGGACAACAATATTAAAGGACAACCCATAAACTCTAACTTCCCTATAACATATATTATGCTGGAGCAATGGGAAAATATGTGGAATAAAGGTTTGAAATTCACCTTAAATTATAACCTAAAAGAGAATTTTTATAAGATGATGTATCATTGGTATTTAACCCCTGATAAGCTATCAAAAATGTATAATGGTGTAACAAATGTTTGTTGGAAGTGTTCACAGGGAGAAGGAACCTTTTACCATCTCTGGTGGACTTGTGAAAAGGCCAAAAATTTTGGGATCAATATGCATTATTATCCAAAAGATTTTAAAAGTGAATATACAAAAAAATCCAGAACTGTTCCTTTTGGGTCTAATGGAGAAGGAGTTGGAGAAACAACATGGAGTTTTGCTTTTATACATGATCACAGCTGCAAGACTTTATATGCACAGCGATGGAAAGATCCACAGATACCTACGGTCGAAGATTGGATTATTAAATTAATGGATCTGGCTCAAATGGCTAAATTAACAGCATTAATTAGAGAACATTCAGTTACTGGATTTATATCTGTATGGCAACTACTTCTAGAGTACTTGCTTGTGATAGAAAAAAATAATGTTTTGATTTTGGGTTTTAATGATTAATTGGTTTATTTTAATAGAAATAATGTTACTATGGTTTAATTAATGGTAAGATTATATTTGTAAACTTATCTATATCTGTATTGGAGAAAGTTGGAAGTTACTTTTCTGTCTTTGTTTTCTGTCTATTTGCACTTTATAGTTTTTTTCTTTTTTCTTTAGTTCTATTTTCTTGCTTTTCTGTATCTTCTATTTTGTATTTTAGCTATACTCTGAAAAATCAATAAAGGTCTTTTAAAAAAAATAACTTCCCTATAACAAAAGACCTGAAAAGTACTATTAAATTTACCTCCCAAGTAGGCAGCAGTATATGCTTAACTAATTCACGTTCACCTCCAAACTACACATCCTCTCAAATACCTATAGATAATGGCACCAGGGATGGAATCTGTGTCTGCTTTTTATCAGCTAATGCTATCTTCAAATATTCATGGTTGGAAGAATTTAAAAACAAAATTCAATTATGAGATGTCAAAACACTAAAAACAACATGGAATAAAATATCCCAGTTTATCCTGAGTTCAGAGCAAAGTTTGGATCCAAGCTTAGAGCACTCAAAACAGCCATTTAAATCTTAAAACACTTTGTACCACTGTCAGCCACCTCTTCATTGGGTTTTTTTAATATAATTTTATTAAAGATTTTTAAAAAGGAAGATAAAAACTAATACAAACTAATGTAAAGTAAGAAAAAGAAAAGAGAAAGAAAAATCAAAGAGAAAGCTAAAAGTGCAAGAAAGAGAAAAAAAGTAATAGAAAAATAGAAAAAGAAAGAAAAAAGATACAAAGAAGTAGCTTCCGATCTTCTTTACAGCAGTTATAAGAACAATTATACATTTACCTCTTACTCTATGGTTACAACATAATTCTCTTCTTTCTATCATCTATCCTGTCTAATCATCAAAACCGTAAATCTTAAGTTCATTTTCCCATTTTACACAAAAAGTCCATAAGAGGTTTCCAATCAGCAATAAACATAGATATTGTCTTTTCTCTGATCAAAGAAGTCAATTTAACCATCTCAGCAAGTTCCATCATCTTCATCAACCATTCCTCCACTGTGGGTAGTGCAAAATCTTTCCATCTTTATGCGTACGATAATCTTGCTGCAGTTATCATATATACTGTAAAAACAAAGTTCAATGACTTTTTTCCAACTGTTTGTCCATCAATCCCAAAAGAAAAACCTCTGGTCTCAATTCCATATTAATCTTAAAAATTCTCTGAATCAGTGTGTGTATTTGAATTCAAATTTTTAAAGCTTTTTTACACATCCACCAAACATGATAAAATGTCTCTTCTCATTGTTCACATTTCCAGCATAAATTTGAAGTGCCTTTATACATTCTAGACAATTTCTCTGGTGACATATACCACGGTACATCATTTTATAAATTCTCTTTAAGATTATAACATAGTGTAAATTTCAATCCTTTCAACCACATATTTCCCATTGTTCCATCTGTGTATTATAGCCAAATTTTTAGCCTACTTTATCATACATTCTTTCACTTGTTCTCCTTCTGTTCCAAATTTCAATAAAAGTTTGTAAATTTTAGTAAGTACATGTTCATCATTTGTACACAATTCTATATCAAACTCAGTCTTCCATATTCTCAATAGTCTAACATAATGATTTTTAAAATCCACATTAACCTTGACTTTATCGTACCACAAATATCCTTGCCACCCAAATCTCTGGTCGTGTCCTTCTAACTCCAAAAGCCTTCTATTTCTCAGCAGCACCCATTCTTTCATCCAAACCAAACAGCAAGCTGCAAAATGCAATTTCAAATCAGGTAGACCCAATCCTGCTCTCTCCTTTGCATCTTGTAAAACTTTATACTTAACTTGTGGTTTTTTCCCCCTGCCACACAAGTTTAGATATATCCTTCTGCCACTGTTTAAATGGTGCATCACTTGTCAAAACAGATATTGTCTGAAATAAAAACATCATTCTAGGCAAAACATTCATTTTTATCACAGAAATTCTTCCTAGCAATGACAGTTGTAGTTTCTCCCATCTTAACATGTCTTTTTTAATTTAATTCCATGTCTTAACATAGTTATTTTGAAATAGCATACAGTTCATATTTAACATAGTGATACCCAGATATTTTACCTTCTTCTCAATCTTAAAACCCATTCTATTCATCAATTCTATTTGATTTTCTATTTTCATATTTTTGTTAACATCTTCGTCTTCTGTTTATTAATCTTGAAACCTGCTAATGCACCAAATTCTTTTAATATGCCCATTAATGTTCCAATTCCCTTTAAAGGATCTTCCAAAACTAATACCAGTCAGCCACCTCTTCATTGGTGAAGGACTTCTGAGAATTTCAGCATGGATCTCAAAGAGGTTCCTATAAGAGGAGGTTGATTCACAAACCATTTAGGACTTTAAAAGCATTACTCAGCACCTGAAATTGAGTTTAGAAGTAACTAGAAGACAATAAAGTTGAATAGAACAGCTGTAATATATACATTCTATTATACATAGGGTCACTATGAGTCATAAACGACTCGACGGCAACTAACAACAACTATGAAGACTGTTTACAGTAATCCTATTGGAAATAAGACTATGTAAACTTTTTGAACTGCATAGCCCTATTTGAAATTGTCAAAGGCATGAATAACTAAAGCAAGTTCTGATTTTACCACAAAAGAAGAACATGGTAATAATTCATCCACCTGTCTCCTGGGTCAGGTCATCCATTAGAGCAACCAAAACAATTTCAGCTAGACAGAAGGCAAATTAACTAAAATGAATCTCAACTAAGGACCAGCATCATTTAAATTTATTGAAAGTTTTCTAACTGGTTTCTTTAGGTAGCCTTCCCCAATCTCATGCTCTCCAGATTTGTGTTTTTTATGTTTCCAAGCTATCTGTTAACTTAGCAGAAGCAGGCTCTGAGAAGATAGCGTAAGCTGAGAAGATAGCGTTCTGGAGCCAAGTGGAAGAAATGATCGCCAGAGAAGCTAGGTCCAAAAAGGACTCAAAAAGGCAGGCAGCTGCTTCAGCTTCTCCTGCAGGGGCTGAGTTAAAAAGGCAGGTGTGGGGAACTGGGAGAGTTGGCAGCTGGGTGAAGGAATGCAGGCTGGGGAGGCTGGAGCTTGCTATTGGCGGCCTCATGCCTGCGCGGGTGGGTTTCCAGCCCCCGAGGCAGGTTGCAGGGCTTCCAAAAGGGCAGAGATGGGGGGAGATAGGCAGGGGGAGATAGGCAGGGGGGAGTTGAAGGCAGTGTTTGGGGCTGGGAGGAACCAAGCCCGGAATGGCTTGGATTGGGGTGGGTGCTCAGGATAACGGCGGGTAAAATTCACTTAACGATGGCAAGGGGAATTGCTAGGATTGCCATCACTAAGCGATGCCATCTCGCTTTACAACCGCATGGCTTAGCAATGGAAATTCTGGGCTCAATTACCATCGTTAAGTGAAGACTACCTGTACTTTGAAAAAAGAGAACAGCAAAACAAAAGCAATAAAGTATACTTAATAAGAAGAACAAGAAAGATATGCAACATAAACTCTACCATGTAATGTACAATGTAGAGTGGGCATTTACATTCAAACTGCCTACACTGTATTGGAATGCTCTCTAAGCCCTAGAGTAGAGGGAGCTCACTGAGCAAGTGAACAGGGAGACCAAACAGGGTGTTTTGCATGGGAGTTCAGCTGAGGAGAGAGAAAGAAAGAGGGGAAGAAGGGAGTAGAAGAGCCAAAGAGGTGGAGATTGCTGAGTGATTGCTGCTACTGGCAGTTTCCTGATTGCCCTTCATGCTACTTATTGTTTTAGGGTACATATTAGGAAGCCAACTGCCCAGAAAACAAGAAATAGGAAGAACAAACAGGGGATATGTCTATGAAGGTTCTCAGTCATCCAGGTGGAATTGTCTGTAGCTTGAATCATGTCAACTGGATTTTTTTTTTCTTAGTGGAAACGTTTCGCTCCTTATCCAAGGAGCTTCTTCAGTCTGAGCAAAGACATGATTCAAGCTACAAACAAACAGGGGAGTTTTGTGTAGAAGTGTGGTGTGTTGTGCGGTGCAGAGGAGACTCCAAGGAACACAGGCAGCAAGGGAAGGTTTGTGTTGATTTGCAAAATATGTACAATGTTTATCCTCCTGCCTGACAAGAATCCAGAGTATGCCTGCTGGAAATGTTTTTACTGGAGGAAAAGATAAAAAGGCTTAGGAAAATTATTATACTACAACACACCAGGGAAGGTGAGACAGTCCTGAACAGTACAGGTGAAACTCCTCAGTAGAGGCAGAGAAGGAAAGTGCCACAGAACTTAAGCAGGAACACAAGAGTCAGAGAAGCAAGAGGATCAGGAGAAACTTAAGTGTTGGACTTCCGGTGAGAATATGGCGGACTGAGCAGCTGTGCCTGCAAGATCCGTGGGCAGAACTGGCTTTGTGGCATTTTTTTCGGGCTCAGGCTGGTTTCTCCTGTAGCCCAGAGTTTTTTCCGGATTAAGGAAAAAGCTTGGAGTTGACCCATTTCTCCTCCGGATGGCGAGTTGTAGCCAGAAGATCATGGACAGAGTGTGCGATTGACGGGTAAAGACTTTGCTGGGAGGCTAGGATTTCATATTTTCCGAGCCGTGCTGCAGCCCCTTTAAAGGGACAATAAGTCCTGCCTTCTCATTTCTAAAACACCCAATTTATATTTTAAAGTTTTGAACCCTAAGAGAGGCTTTCTACAGTAAGAAGAAACGGACTCTCTTGGTAATATGTCTATGAAGGTTCTCAGTCATCCAGGTGGAATTGTCTGTAGCTTGAATCATGTCAACTGGATTTCTATTTTCTCAGTGGAAACGTTTCGCTCCTTATCCAAGGAGCTTCTTCAGTCTGAGCAAAGTTGGTAAGGGAATCCTAAATATGTTTCTAGGTAGCTGTGTGACCTTACACCTGGGGTCATGGTTATATTGAGATGTTATTTTAAGTCCTTTTATTATCTAAAGGAGGATTGTTAAGATCACCATGCTGCTGTTGAGCTTGTGAAATGGTCTTAATCTTCCTAGGCACAGAAGACAGAGCCGGGAGAAAGATGGGAGAAAGATTGTGCCTGAGGCCCCCACCTCTATTCAAGGAAGGATTTTCCAAGTTGGCATAAATGGATTCCTTGACCCCTCTCTCAAACCACCTATCTTCTCTGTCTAAAATGTGAACATTAATGTCCTCAAATGAGTGTCCTTTTTCCTTTAAATGAAGATAAACTGCTGACTCTGGTCCTGTGGTGTTACTTCTCCTGTGTTGGGCCATCCTCCTGTACAAAAGTTGTTTGGTTTCTCCAATGTAAAGTTCAGAGCACTCCTCACTGCACTGGATTGCATAAACTACATTGCTTTTCTTGTGTTTTGGAGTTTGATCTTTGGGGTGTACAAGCCTCTGTCTCAGTGTGTTGGTGGGTTTGAAATATACAGGTATGTGGTGTTTGCCAAATATCCGTTTTATCTTTTCAGACACACCAGCCATGTAGGGAATGACCAGGTTCTTTCGTTTACTCTGAGTCTCAGCCCTATCTGTCGCTGTTTTAGGTCTGGTAGATTTAGATTTGGTGAAGGCCCAATTTGGATATCCACAGGCCTTCAGAGCTGTTCTCAGGTGCTGATTTTCATTCTTTTTGGAATCCATGGAGGTGGGGATGGTTTCTGCTCTGTGTGACAATGTCCTGATGACTCCTAGTTTGTGCTGCAGTGGATGGTGGGAGTCAAACATCAGATATTGATCTGTGTGTGTGGGTTTCCTGTAGATCCCTATTTCTAGCTTGCCACCGGTCCCAATGAGGACTTCACAGTCTAGGAATGCCAGTCTGTTGTCCTTGGTGTCTTCTCTGGTGAAGCTAATGTTGGCATCTATAGTGTTTATATGGTCCGTGAAGGCCTGTACTTCCTGGGTCTTGATTTTGACCCAGGTGTCATCCACATACCTAAACCAGTGGGTGGGCACCGTTCCCTGGAATGTGTTGAGTGCTTTCTTCTCCACTTCTTCCATGTATAAATTGGCCACAATGGGTGACACAGGAGAACCCATGGCACAGCCGTGTTTTTGTCTGTAAAAGTCACCTCTGTATGTGAAATAAGTGGTGTTAAGACACAGGTCCAGAAGATGGCAGATCTGGTTTGGGTTGAGATGGCTTCTCCTTTCAAGGGTGGATTTCAACAATTGGAACATGATGGCTCCATCGATAGGATTACCTACCACCGTCTATATCCTGGAGAAGCCATCCCCTGCATCTACGGACTTCCTAAGATCCACAAGGAAGGAACACCCCTCCGACCCATAGTCAGCAGCATTATTTCAGTAACATACTACATTGCCAAACACCTCTCTACCATACTAGCACCTCTAGTTGGACACTCTGAACACCACATCCATAATTCGGAAGAATTTGTTTCCAAAGCAAAGATCCTGAAACTGGATACAGATGAAACTATGGTCTCCTTTGATGTGTCCTCCCTTTTCACCAGCATCCCCACCACTCATGCTCTATCCGCTGTCAGGAAGAGACTAGAAGAGGACAGCACCCTTGAAAGGAGAAGCCATCTACAGGAAACCCACACACACAGATCAATATCTGATGTTTGACTCCCACCATCCACTGCAGCACAAACTAGGAGTCATCAGGACATTGTCACACAGAGCAGAAACCATCCCCACCTCCATGGATTCCAAAAAGAATGAAAATCAGCACCTGAGAACAGCTCTGAAGGCCTGTGGATATCCAAATTGGGCCTTCACCAAATCTAAATCTACCAGACCTAAAACAGCGACAGATAGGGCTGAGACTCAGAGTAAACGAAAGAACCTGGTCATTCCCTACATGGCTGGTGTGTCTGAAAAGATAAAACGGATATTTGGCAAACACCACATACCTGTATATTTCAAACCCACCAACACACTGAGACAGAGGCTTGTACACCCCAAAGATCAAACTCCAAAACACAAGAAAAGCAATGTAGTTTATGCAATCCAGTGCAGTGAGGAGTGCTCTGAACTATACATTGGAGAAACCAAACAACTTTTGTACAGAAGGATGGCCCAACACAGGAGAAGTAACACCACAGGACCAGAGTCAGCAGTTTATTTTCATTTAAAGGAAAAAGGACACTCATTTGAGGACATTAATGTTCACATTTTAGACAGAGAAGATAGGTGGTTTGAGAGAGGGGTCAAGGAATCCATTTATGCCAACTTGGAAAATCCTTCCTTGAATAGAGGTGGGGGCCTCAGGCACAATCTTTCTCCCATCTTTCTCCCAGCTCTGTCTTCTGTGCCTAGGAAGATTAAGACCATTTCACAAGCTCAACAGCAGCATGGTGATCTTAACAATCCTCCTTTAGATAATAAAAGGACTTAAAATAACATCTCAATATAACCATGACCCCAGGTGTAAGGTCACACAGCTACCTAGAAACATATTTAGGATTCCCTTACCAACTTTGCTCAGACTGAAGAAGCTCCTTGGATAAGGAGCGAAACGTTTCCACTGAGAAAATAGAAATCCAGTTGACATGATTCAAGCTACAGGACTCTCTTGGTGCTTATCGTCATTTCTGGATTACTTTTAAAAATCTTTTTAAATTTTGGCTTGCTTTTCCGTTTAAGGATTAAGGAAGATTGAGAGTAAATAATTGCCTTCCTGTTAATATTTTTGTACTGAATTTGAAGGATTGAATATTTTCCTGCATGTTGGATTTCTCATTTTTAATTCCTAGTTTTTTGTCCACTTCCCTTGAGATCTGCTTGTTAGTACTGATTCAATTTCATGCGGAAACTTTGTATCAACTTATTAACTTGTTAACTCCCATTTACTGTGAGCTAAGCAGCTAAGGGGCACCATAAACTACTGCCTGAAAATGGAAGATTTTAAAGAGATTTTCTTGGAGTTTCATGGTGAGCGTAAGCAGTCCTTTAAAGAGATCCTCTCAGAGTACAGAGTTCAGCAGAATATACGGGATATTGGGGAAGAGATCATTTCTAAACTATGTCATCTGGCTGAAGATGGTAAAGAGGAAGATGAAGATTTTGGCAAAGAGGGAGATGCTTTTGTAGTCAGTGATATTGAAGCTATGCCAGGCAAAGACTACATCTTGGAACTGAAGGGGTTACAATGACAGTCTGAACTGCAGATTTAGTTTTGTTTTTCTGGGGAAATGTTATGTCTTTCTGAAGGATTGTTATGGAAAAGAAAAAAATATGTTATGTGGGAGTTTTTTTTACTGAGAAGTTTGGATTTTTAGGGAGGGCAGTTGGGCCTTGTGATTTCTACAAGAAAAATGCCTTGGGCGTAATTGGGAGATATGTAACTGTTTTAGTTTATTTTGTAGTAGGGTAAAAATTTAAGAATGTATAATTGGATTGATAATGAGGTTATGATGATTTTGTTTTCTTTTAATGATTTGGATTAAGATATATTGGGATTGTTTTAAGATTTGTTTAATTTATAAGATTTATTAGAGATTTATAAGATATAGTAATAATTGTTTGATTTTTAGGTTTAATAGAGTTAAGATTATTGTAGTATTATTGATTATAAAAGCAGACAATTTATATGTATTTATAATTTGATTTTTATTATAGTGGACAGAAATATAGAAAATAGTGATAGGAAGGAAATAACTAAATGGATGTTGTCTTATGGGGGAGGGAAGTTGATTTATACACACACACAAACATATAGCGGCATAACAGTTAAGGCTACCAACTGTCGAACAAAAGGACGGCAGGTCGGCAGGTCGAGACCCGAAAGCACCGCGTAACGGGGTGAGCTCCCGTTCTCACCCAGCTCCTGCCAACCTAGCAGTTCAAAAGCACGTAAAAAATGCAAGTAGATAAATAGGTACCACTCCAGTGGGAAAGATAACAGCGTTCCATGAGCTTCAGCGTTTAAGTCATGCTCGCCACATTACCACAGAAGCGTCTATGGACAACGCTAGCTCCCTCGGCCAAGAATCGGAGATGAGCTCCGCCCCCTAGAGCCGGATACAATTGGAAGGGGAAACCTTACCATGTATGTATGTATGTATGTATGGGCAAAGGCAAAGGCAAAGGCAAAGGGAATTTACTACAGGTTCCTACCCTGTCAATGGATGTGGATGATGCCTTTCTAAATCAATTCATCAAGTGCTCAAGAGAAAAGAAAGTAGTGTTAATAGGAGACTTCAATAACACTGATATGTGATAGAAACCTAATTCACCTAGGAGTAGGAGGTCCAACCAATTTCTCTTACTGACAATTTAATTTTTCAGGAGGTGGGAAAAGAAACAATGGGAGTCAACCACTCTGAATCTAGTGCCCAACAGAGAAGAATTGGTTGATGGAATGAAGGTGACAGGCATTTTGGGCTAAGTGACCATGTCCTGTTGGAATTCATGATGACTAGGGGAGAGTAAACAGAGAGAAGTTAGTTGTGTACCTTCGTCTTAGAAAAACAGATTTTAATGAACATAAGCAAAAGGCAGGCAGCATACAATGGCACTAAATAATGAAGGACAAACAAGTACAAGAAGGATGGGAGATCCTTAAAAACAGCATCCTGAAAACACAGACAGAAACTATTCTTATGAGAAGTGACCACAGCAAAAGCTTTTAAGAGGCCTGTTCAGAATAGCAAGATAACCGACAAGCTAAGAAACAAAAAGGAAACATATTAGAAATGGAAGAAAGAGCTAATAACTGAGGAAGAGTACAAAGTGGGATGTAAGAGATGAAGTCAGGAAAGCAAAAGCTCAGAATGAGATGAAACTGGCAAGGAATGCAAAATACAGTAAGTAGGGATATTTGCAGTTTTGTTGTTTATTCGTTCAGTTGTTTCCGACTCTTCGTGACTTCATGGACCAGTCCACGCCAGAGCTTTCTGTCGGCCGTCACCATCCCCAGCTCCCCAATGGTTGAGTCCGTCACCTCCAGAATACCATCCATCCATCTTGCCCTTGGTCGGCCCCTCTTCCTTTTGCCTTCCACTTTCCCTAGCATCAGCTTCTTCTCCAGGGTATCCTGTCTTCTCATTATGTGGCCAAAGTACTTCAGTTTTGCCTTTAATATCATTCCCTCAAGTGAGCAGTCTGGCTTTATTTCCTGGAGTATGGACTGGTTTGATCTTCTTGCAGTCCAAGGCACTCTCAGAATTTTCCTCCAACACCACAGTTCAAAAGCATCTATCTTCCTTCGCTCAGCCTTCCTTATGGTCCAGCTCTCGCAGCCATAGGTTACTACAGGGAATACCATTGCTTTAACTATGCGGACCTTTGTTGTCAGTGTGATGTCTCTGCTCTTAACTATTTTATCAAGATTTGCCATTGCTCTCCTCCCAAGAAGTAGACGTCTTCTGATTTCCTGGCTGCAGTCAGCATCTGCAGTAATCTTTGCGCCTAGAAATACAAAGTCTGTCACTGCCTCCACTTTTTCTCCCTCTATTTGCCAGTCATCAATCAAGCTCGTTGCCATAATCTTGGTTTTTTTGAGGTTTAGCTGCAACCCAGCTTTTGCACTTTCTTCTTTCACCTTCGTCATAAGGCTCCTCAACTCCTCCTCGCTTTCAGCCATCAAAGTGGTATCATCTGCGTATCTGAGATTGTTAATGTTTCTTCCAGCGATTTTAACTCCAGCCTTGGATTCCTCAAGCCCAGCATGTCGCATGATGTGTTCTGCGTACAGGTTGAATAGGTAGGGTGAGAGTATACAACCCTGCCGTACTCCTTTCCCAATTTTAAACCAGTCCGTTGTTCCGTGCTCTGTTCTTACCGTTGCTACTTGGTCGTTATACAGATTCCTCAGGAGGCAGACAAGATGACTTGGTATCCCCATACCACCAAGAACTTGCCACAATTTGTTATGATCCACACAGTCAAAGGCTTTAGAATAGTCAATAAAACAGAAATAGATGTTTTTCTGAAATTCCCTGGCTTTCTCCATTATCCAGCGGATATTGGCAATTTGGTCTCTAGTTCCTCTGCCTTTTCTAAACCCAGCTTGTACATCTGGCAATTCTCGCTCCATGAATTGCTGGAGTCTACCTTGCAAGATCTTGAGCATTACCTTACTGGCATGTGAAATAAGTGCCACTGTTCGATAATTTGAACATTCTTTAGTGCTTCCCTTTTTTGGTATGGGGATATAAGTTATTTTTTCCAATCTGATGGCCATTCTTGTGTTTTCCAAATTTGCTGGCATATGGCATGCATCACCTTGACAGCATCATCTTGCAAGATTTTAAACAGTTCAGCTGGGATACCGTGGTCTCCTGCTGCCTTGTTATTAGCAATGCTTCTTAAGGCCCATTCAACCTCACTCTTCAGGATGTCTGGCTCTAACTCACTGACCACACCGTCAAAGCTATCTCCAATATTATTATCCTTCCTATACAGATCTTCCGTATATTCTTGCCACCTTTTCTTGATCTCTTCTGCTTCTGTTAGGTCCTTACCATCTTTGTTTTTGATCATACCCATTTTTGCCTGGAATTTACCTCCGATGTTTCTAATTTTCTGGAAGAGGTCTCTTGTCCTTCCTATTCTATTGTCTTCTTCCACTTCCGCACATTGCTTGTTTAAAAATAATTCCTTATCTCTTCTGGCTAACCTCTGGAATTTTGCATTTAATTGGGCATATCTCCCCCTATCACTGTTGCCTTTTGCTTTCCTTCTTTCTTGGGCTACTTCCAGTGTTTCAGCAGACAGCCATCTTGCCTTCTTGGTTTTCTTTTTCTTTGGGACGTTTTTTGTTGCCGCCTCCTGAACAATGTTGCGAACTTCTGTCCATAGTTCTTCTGGGACCCTATCTACTAAATCTAGTCCCTTAAATCTATTCTTCACCTCCACTGCATATTCCTTAGGAATATTAGTGAGCTCATATCTAACTGATCTGTGGGTCTTCCCTATTCTCTTTAGTCTGATTCTAAATTTTGCAATAAGAAGTTCGTGGTCTGAACTACAGTCAGCTCCAGGTCTTGTTTTTACCGACTGTATAGATGTCCGCCACCTTTGGCTGCAAAGGATGTAGTCAATCTGATTTCGGTGTCGACCATCTGGTGAAGTCCATGTATAAAGTCGTCTTTTAGGTTGTTGGAAGAGAGTGTTTGTTATGCACAGTGAGTTGTCTTGGCAAAATTCTATCAGCCTATGTCCTGCTTCATTTTGTTCTCCCAGACCATGCTTGCCTGTAATTCCAGGTGTCGTCTGACTACCCACCTTAGCATTCCAGTCTCCTGTAATGAAAATAACATATCTTTTTGGTGTATTATCTAGTAGGTGCTGCAGATCCTTATAGAACTGATCTACTTCTGCTTCTTCAGCATCTGTGGTTGGGGCGTATATTTGGATCACTGTGATGTTAAATGGCTTACCCTGAATTCGAATTGAGATCATTCTATCGTTTTTTGGATTGTATCCAAGCACTGCTTTAGCCACTTTATTATTAATTATGAAGGCTACTCCATTTCTTCTGTGGTCCTCTTGTCCACAGTAGTAGATCTGGTGGTCATCTGATGTGAAGTGGCCCATCCCAGTCCATTTCAGTTCACTGACACCTAAAATGTCTATATTTAATCTTGACATCTCACCAATAACCACATCCAATTTGCCCTGGCTCATAGATCTTACATTCCAGGTTCCTATGGTGTGTTGATCTTTAGAACATCGGATTCGTCGTTCACCACCAGCACCGTCGGCCGCTAGCCGTCCTTTCGGCTTTGAGCTAGCTGCGTCATCACATCTGGGGCTAGTTGAACGTATCCTCTGTTCCTCCCCAGTAGCATTTTGACCATCTTCCAACCTGGGAGTCCCATCTTCCGATGGTATACCGACATATCTTTGGTTGTACTGATCCATTTAGTTTTCATGGCAAGAATACTGGGGTGGGTTGCCATTACCTTCCCCAGGGATCGTATTTAGTCTGACCTCTCTGCCACGACCTTCCCGTCTTGGGTGTCCCTTCACGGTTTAGCT
The DNA here is from genome assembly GCA_023362775.1 of Charina bottae. Lineage (NCBI taxonomy): Eukaryota > Metazoa > Chordata > Lepidosauria > Squamata > Charinaidae > Charina > Charina bottae. Next base: position 416,835 of record JALMGJ010000073.1, on the reverse strand, counting down.
CATGGTTTCATTGAGGTGCTCAAGCTCCAGCACCACGACAAGGTAACAATCTCCTTTGCTGGAGATATTTGCAGTATATCCAGAATAAAAGAAGAGTCAATAAGGCTGACAATTGTGTGAAAAAGGTGAACAACGAGGTTTAAATATCTCAGAGATACTTCATAAATGAGGACAGGATTTTTGCTTATTCATTTTCCAAGATTCTGCATTCCAACACTTAACTTTTTTACTTTAAACTTGATTAATGAAACACTGTGTGAACCATGCTTTTCTGGTTGTGCTCTGGTGTTAGGGGTTTGACATTAATCTTGGAAATCTTGGAAACTGTTGAAGATGTAATTTAGGAGATGGAACTCATATTGTTTGGGCTTGTCAGTTCCTGCACTTTAGGCTGAAATCAACAGGATTGTTACTGATACTGGATTGAGCATTATAAGTTAAAGATGCATAGGTTCTTCTTATCTATATCCCTAGTATTTGGAGTGTATGGAAATATGAAAAACTGTAGACCTTTCTGAGCATGGTTTCTGGCCCGAAGACTTATGTGAAACAGTGAAATAAATGTTAATCTCCAACAATGGATGTTGTGTTATTTGTCAACTTTTAAATGATTATTTTTCCCTACTAAGGGTCAAAGAAGACTTTTAAGCAAATCTTTGGGATTTATGATAAAAATTTCCAGGCATTCTTCATTATCATCATCGCATTATATTATTATTGTTGCTGTTATGTGTATATTTTTCTGTTAGGTGAAAACTTGCAGACTGCCCTTTATGAGTCAGCATCAGGATACTGGGGTACAGTGATGGAGGAGATGCTGATATTAATAATGGGATGTGAATGGTATTCATCAGGATCAAATTATCTCCAGACGTTAGGCCAGTTCCAGCTGGATCAGGTTCAAAATCAAAGAATTCATGGCCAGTGGTTGCAGTGGGGTGGCTGACAATGAACCGTATGATACTATTGGACTTAGAATATTAATTCTCATGATGCATATGATCACTGAATTACTTCTCTGACAGTCTTCTAAGGCATGAATGCCAAAAGTGACATCAGTCTGCATGGGATTAAAGGTGCCAGAAGAAGTTCATGGCCATTGTGAGTCTATGCCTGACATTAGAGTATTCAGTGCTTGGTGTTGTGGAGTAGAACATAAAATGAAAAGCATGCAGGGCCAAATCTGAACATGATCTCTAGAGGTCCTGTTTCTAGAGGGAGGCTCTGGGGTAGAGTAGCTTGGGCTCCCTTGCTGTTTAATTTCTACATCAATCCTCTGTGGCTAAAATAAATAACGTAAAGCATCATTCCCAAAGCCAGCCAATAAGCATACTGTAATCTTCTTGTATGTAGATGATGTACTGTTTCAATCACAAACATCAATTGGGCTAAAATGAGTGCCTTAGCCATTTATTGTTCTGAGGAAGCACTCAAGATTAATTACATTAAAACTAAGACCTCAACACTTGCAAAGTAACCTAGAGTGCATAAATTCAGGTAAATGGCCAGACAATAGAGCCAGTCAAAATCTTTGAATATTTGGACATAGTTTTTCATACCTGCACTCAAATGCAGCACACACCAAGATTATGTAATTCAAAATGCACAAAACTCATTAGCAGCAATACAATTCATCCACTTCTGTTTCGTGCTCATTTGGAACCATAAAGCTCCTCTCACCCTCTGGAAAAAGGTTAATATAAATTCTTAAGGACTATATCTTAAGGAGATGGGAGGGGAATAAATTGAAATAATAAAATAAAAAATATAAAAATATTTCAAGTGCTCCCATGTACTGTATATCTTAACTTGGTTCTAAGGAGGGAGACAGTGGAAATGGGTACATGAATCTGTATTATTGCCCACTGGCTAAAGTTATTGTTTTTCCCAGAAGGTCTAGGCTCTTTCCTCATTGTGGATAATTCTGAATCAACATGGAAAAGGTCATCCCTGTAAAACCTACAATATTATGGGTTCTCAAGGGAGGCCATTCGGATGATAGTTTATGATAGAGCACTTACTGAACTCAAGCAGTATGAGACGTTGAAGCCCAATTGGATCAATTTGCCCTACCCAGGAATAGTTCTGAGTAGACAACCCCCTGTCAGGATCTCTGTTCGAGTCCTGCCATTACTTAGAGCAGGTCCAAGGGAGATACGTGTCAGCCAGAGACAGTGCGCCAAGGGAAAAGGGGGAGTGCATTCCAAACGCCGCGCCAGACCGTTACAGCCTTTTTGTTCTTCTTCAAGGTTGAACACCTGCACGATCCAGGAGGGGCTACTGCGGAGTGGGAAAGGGTGATGGACAATGATCTCATGTTTGGAGGGGGCTGGCACCAAGGGAGGAGAAGTCAAAATTCAATTCCTTGGTGGGAACTGTCATTCAGGTCTTAACCTATGTCTTGACTTACATGTAACCTTAATAAACCTGTACTACATTGCAATGCCTTGCATGGAGAGATGTTTATTGGGAGACTGAAGTTAAGAACATTACACACACACCCTTTAAGGCTGACAAGATACTTAAACCAAATAACTGTTCCCAAACTCCAAAGAGCACTAACATTAGAAATTTCAATTTCAATTTAACTTGTTCTTGAAGGAAAATATTTAAAAAATTATTTACGAACTAAGTTTGTGCCTGTCACGAATGACCCCTACTGGGGTGTCATTGTGACATTGCGCCAGCCGGGGAACACTCAGCAAACAAACATGTGAAAGCAATAGTCGGCAGACGGGCAGGAAGAGGAAGGTGTCAATTCAGCACCTTGGACTTTCAAACTGACAGAGGTACCAGACGAGTGGAGCCACTGATCAGAGAAACTGACTAAAGGGGAGGGGAAAATAATGTATTTATACTGATACTTGTAAAACTGAAATCACTTGGATCTTTAAAGTGCCTTGGGTCACTGAATGCAATAAAGATTCCTATCAATTCCAACGTGTTTCGCGTGCGGAGTGCTGATTGCAAACCTAGGGCCATCACAGAGCCCTTGCGGAGAAGGACTCACTGAATCCATAATCTTGTTATGTTGTGCCTTCTATAAGAATGTAAGGACCTGCTTTATAAATCCATATTTGGTGAGGTACCCAGATATTCCAATTTATTTTATGTATAGTTATTTTTATCAGACCAGTATGATTCCATTTCCTTGGATGTAGTTAAATTCTATTATGCTGTTTGTAAAACTATACATGTCTTGATTGCCTTGATGACCTAGTTATAACTTTTTTTTTATTTGAAATAGAAACTGTCTAGTTACTTTAACTATTTTGTTAACTGTAGAATTCTGGTCAGTCACCATATTAAAGATTAGTACTACTACTACTACATGTGCCTATCCATGGGGGAAAAGCTTGTTTCCATAGCTGGGAGCCCTTGTGCAAGAAGGACTTCAAGGCCAAAGGCCAAAGGGGAAATACGATTTAACATTCAAAATATTTTTCTGTAGAAAGAGCAAAAATAAAAACACCTAAGCTCGGAAGGAAGGAAGGAAGGAAGGAAGGAAGGAAGGAAGGAAGGAAGGAAGGAAGGAAGGAAGGAAGGAATACAATATCACTAAAAATGCTTTTTATATGCTGCTGCAACGGTAAAGATGCAAAGTTACCTATCAAAAGGGCCTGGAATATTCTAAAACACTAATCTATGCAGGCAGAAACCCATCAGTATGATATATTAAAACCATGAACCTGAGTTGCATCAGAAAAGGAAATTTCATTATGATTTACAGTACATTATTGTTTAGTCAGCACCAAAATCATTAAAGAGGAGAATCGAACATGTAAAAGCATTCATACATCTACAAACTCAATAAATTATATTTGTTTTAATACATTATGCAATTATATTAGCTATAATACAATGTATTTATAGGACAGCTCTTAGAGTGCAACATGAAACAGACACACTGAACACTGGAAAGATATCCCAAACAGATACTGGGCATGAGGACATGAAATAACAATAAACCACAAGATTCCAGTTCTACAATTCACTGCATTTGTCTTGCTGCTATATACCTCAAAGATAAGTTATACTTAGTTTGCTCATTGAAAATAAAATCCTGGATTGCTATGGATTACGTTATTGTATGTTAATTAATTCTCATAATCTGTGATAAATGATACTGAAATTGATTTCTGGATGTCAGGAAATGTGCTTTGTTCTACACATGGAAGATTGAAGTTCTTCAATCCAGTGTATAATCATCTGGGTGACCTTGGGTTTGGATTTTAATTTCTAGCCCTGGTATCTGTCTATCCGTTCAGTCGTGTCCGACTCTCGGTCACTTTGTGGATCGATGCCCTGGTATAAGACTTAGTAAAAACACCTTCATTACAGTCTAGCCTAATAGTTTGCAGTAGAGGTGTACATTGGATTCAACAAACCTGGACAATTAAATTGGACTCATTTTGAAATTAAAATCCAGATACAGTAAACATTCTTCAACCCTTATCCCACTTCAAAATAAACCAAAACAGTTACATATCCCCACAACGTACACAGAGCTTTCCTCTAGAAATAATCAAACAGCCCAACAGACCCTTCAAATATTCCAGGTTCTTTTCATGGCATTCCACCAGGAGATCGATTTTACTTATGGCTTGCAGATCACTCTCTCCCTTAGATTTCTCCAACTCCACTATCCAATCTTCATCCAGCATCTCGATAAAAATCCCAATCTCAGTCTTATAAAAAACCTTTCTATTGCTCTTAAATTCCTGAATTTTATTCACCACATCCCCAACCTGATGGCACATTTTAGAGCTCATATTTTCCACAATGTCCTGGATATCTTGCATAAAAGTTTGATAGAAGTCAGAAGAAATCTGTTTAAAATCCTGGTGAAAATCAGAAAGAATCTGTTTAAAATCCTCCATGTCTCACACAGTAGATTATGTCGCCCCCTAGGAGCTTGACCAGCGAAAGTCGAAGATGTGGAAGAGTTCTGGAGTGTGTTTACACAAAGTGAGAGTGAGATAGGCAGACAGTTCCCAGGGAAAGTAGAAACAGAAAGCTGAAGGTTCAAATCAGTTGATTCAATGTGTAGGAAAATGCTATCTTCAAATTTAATACAAAAATAATAACAGGAAGACAATTGTTTACTCTCAATCTTTGGAATTTCCTTTGGAAGGAAAATGAAATCCAAAACTTAAAAGAATTTTTTTTAAAAAAAATCCCAAAAATAGCGTTAAGCACCAAGAGAACCAGCTTCTCCTCACTGTAGAAAGCCTCTCTTGGGGTACATATACTTAAAAAAAATACAAATTGGTGATTTAGAAATGGGGTGGCTGGTCTTAGTGTCCCTTTAAGGCTACAGCGCAGCCTGGAAAGTGATGAAGTCCCCGCCTCCCAGCTGGCTTTTACCAGTCGAAAACAAAACACAGTTTGAGATCTTCTGGCTGCAAGCAGCCGTCCGGAGGACAGATGGGATGACAGATGGGATGAGAAAACAATTGTTTACTCCCAATCCTCCCTAATATTTGGAAGGAGAACAAAGTCCAAAACTTAAAAAGCATTTTTAAAAAGTAATCCCAAAAATAACAATAAGCACCAAGAGAACCAGCTCCTCGCTATAGAAAGCCTCTCTTAGGGTACGCATACATATATATATAGAGAGAGACTGATTTAGAAATGGGGTGGCCGGTCTTAATGTCCCTTTAAGGCTACAGCGCCACTTGGAAAATGATGACGTCCCCGCCTCCCTGCTAGCTCATACCAGTCGAATGCGAAACACTGTTTGCGATCTTCTGGCTACAAGCAGCCGTCCGGAGGGCAGATGGGGTGATTCCAGGTGGTTTCCTTTATCCAGAGAACAGTCCTGGGCTTCAGGAAAACCTGCCTGAGCCTGAAAAAAATTGCCACATTGTCAGCTCCGCCCGCTAAACCCGCGGGCACAGCTGTTCAGTCTGCCATATCCCCACCGGAAGTCCCCAGTTAGCAGTCTCTTAAAGCAGTCACTGCTGTCTGCAGCTGGCTTGTTGTTTGCTTGTTTGTTTGTTTGTTTGTTTTGTGCCTTCGAGCCAATCTTGATTCTTGGCAACTGCTTGGACAACGAATCAAATCGAATTATCCATTCAGTCATATCCGACCCTTGGAGATTCCATAAGCCAGCTTTCTCCATGATTTCCGATCTTGTACAGCTTCTTTCAGTTGCTTTAAATTTTGGCGTGTGTCTGCTTTGATTACATCCAACCAGCGTCCTCGTCATCTTTTGCCACTGACTGTTCCAAGCATAACATCTTTCTCCAACGATGCTGATCTCATGACATGACCAAAGTAACTAAGTCTAAGTTTTGCTATTTTTCCTTCCAGTGACATGTCTGGTTTTATGCGCTTCAACACTTCTTTATTTGTTATCTTTGCAGTCCAAGGGATTCGCAAGAGCCTCCTCCAACACCATAGTTCAAAAGAATCAATTTTCCTTCTATCCAACTTTTTCATTGTCCAACTTTCACAGCCATAAGTAGTTATGGGGAACACGATAGTGTGGACTAGTCTACACTTAGTTGTCAAGCTGACATCCTTGCTTTTCCAAATTTGATTCATACTCATCATTGCTGTACAACCCAGCATGATTCAGCGTTTAATTTCTTGGCTACATTCGCCATTTTGATTGACCACTTACAACACCCTGCAGTTTTGGAAGATTTGCTGACCATTCATTCAGCAGTCATTCAAAGTTACGACAGCACTGAATGAGGAGACTTCACGACCAGTCCTCAAAGTTGAGGTTGTCACAGCATCCCCGAAGTCACATAATCACAATTCAGGTGCTTGGCAACCAGCTCACAACTATGATGGTTGCAGAATCCCGCAGTCATGTGATCACCATTTGCGACCTTCGCTGCTGGCTTCCGATAAGCAAAGTCAATGGGGAAGCTGGCAGGAGGTCGCAAATGGCAATCACGTGACGTCAGGCTTAATGACCGTGCGGGATTCATTTAACGACTGCAACTGGAAATGCCGGAAATGCCATTGTAAGTCAGCACGGTCATGTGACATTGTGCTTTACGACCTCTTAGCTTAACGACAGAGTCCCTGAGCCCAATTACCATCGTTATCCATGGACTACCTGTATATAAAGTGATTTTATAGTTGAAATTGATTTTATGTTTCCTCCATACAATCTCCCTTTATTTATTTTTCTTCTGCTGATCAGCAACTTGTTTCTTTGCTAAATGAAATCAGGTATTTTTTCTTCCACTTACCAGTTTAACCTTACCTTTCACTTTTTCCTCTACTGAATCTATACATTCCGATGTACAGTCCTACATACAGGTAGTCATTGCTTAACAATGCTAATTGGGACCAGAATTTCTGTTGATATGCAAAGCGGTCATTAGGTGAAATACCACGTGACTGTACCGCTTAGCAATGGCAATTCTAATGGTCTCGGTTGTGGACTTTAGGCGAGGACCATGCCGTTGTTAGGCGAGGACCTCATGCTTCTCCAAACCTGCATGAACTGCTGGCTCTGTCCTGCTGCCTCCTCCCCAGCTGAGCCCGGGGAGCTCCCTTCGGCAGGCGAGGCTTTACCGCCCTGCCACAATCGCCTCTGGTTCAACTCCCCCCACTTGCCTATCTTCCCCCATCTTTGCTCTTCTGGCCAGCCTGCACTCTGCTGCTGCCAACCCCTGCCACCCCCCACTGACTTTCACCATCTTCCTCCCACAGCTGAGGTGCCCCCAGCTGAGGCAGCTGCTGGCCCTTTGCGACACCTCCACACAACACCTTGTGACGCCTCCGCCAGACGAGCCTCATCATCACCAGAAGGAAGAAGACAGTGAAGGGCAGCTGGGGGAGGTGGGGGGCAGCAGGGTGCAGGGTGGCAGGGTAGCAGGAGTGCAGGGCGAAGGCAGGGAGGTGGGGCAGCAGGGGTGGCAGAGTGCAGGGGTGCAGGGTGGAGTACAGGGCAGTGGGGGTGGCGGAGTGCTGGGCAGCAGGGGCTGTGGAGTGCAGGGTGGCCAAAAAGGCAGAGATGGGGAGAGATGGGGGTTAGTTGAGGCACATGCTGCAATCGTAAATGCAGGTGGGCTACCAAGCACCCAAATTTTGATCACGTGACCAAGGGGGCACTGCAATAGCCATAACTTTGAGGACCAGTTGTAACTACCATTCATTCAGTACTGTTGTAACTTTGAACGGTTGCTGAATGAATGGTTGTTAAGTAAGGACTACATGTATATCTTTGCTCAGAGTAGATTTAAGCTTCCTGGTGTTAAACATTATGGTACATTCATTTTATCTGTAAAATACTAGGCCCAAATCTGTCATAAAATCCCAGGCATGTCACACAGACATCTATATCTACACACTGACAATAACTTTTTGTAACCCCATCCTTCAAATGCATGGGCAACAGACAGCCATCAAGTTTATATTGCATAAACTGGAGGAAAGGTACTATTTGGATGTAGTCATATTATCTTATAGAATTTCTAATTAAAACATAGCAAAGAGCATCTATCTCTCCAGGGTTTCTCTATCTTCTCCCTTCTGCCATCTCTTATTCCTTACAGTATATTCCTATGTTACCACTTTTTATTTGTTTCTAGTTTTCAACAGAAATTTTCTTGACTACCCTTCAATTTATGAGGTCTTTAGATTACTATCCAAGCTCTTCTCATCAGGGCAAGAGTCTGTCAGGGTCAAAATTTCAATCTATACATTTAGGAAATGAAGTCATTCAACTAGCTTTATTGTAACATTATTGTGTTCAGGAAAATGGAATAAAAAATGCCAGAATACAGGCCTGGTGTCTTAAACAATTAAGTTTTACATTACAAACTTTTCTCATGACCTATGAAAAAAGAAAGATTAGGTCTTTGTTTCATATCTAGATACAGCTTGAATTCTGGAGCATACTGGAATAATTTGAGACAGATTATCATTTAAATATGGTGGAAATAACACTTCTGATGTGACATATCTCAATCACCAAGTCACTTCAAAAAGAAATGGCACTTAACAAATAATACCCTGATACAGAGAGGAGGAAGAAATGCAAGTAATTTGTAAGATTTTTCCTCAACCCAGAGTTACTCTTTCCATTAAACCACTATCAGAGTGACTGTTAACAATCAAACCAATGAGAATGACCCTTGCATTTCTATCACAGCACCTGGAATGGGTGGTGAGATCATGAAGATCAAGGAAAGAGAATTTTCATGGTACTATTGAAGAATGACAAGACACAGATGGCTCTGTCAAATTATGGGTGCTAAAGAATACTTAAGTATTAAAATGCTGTGGAAGTGAACTCAACAATCTGTTACTGAAGTCCAGAAATTAAAACAAACAAACAAACAAACATACAGTAAGAAGCATGCATGACAATTATGTTGGACTCAAACAAAAGATTGCAGTCTACCTTGAAAGATACTGGGGTCACTATAATCAGAAGGGATAGCCAGAGTCAAAATCATGCTTTGGGAGATGAATATCAGTAACCCCACTCACTCTCCTTACATTCAGAACCATTCATTGCTACTCTTTAGAGAGCTGGGACAACAATATCCACACAATGTTTTGGGATGGAGAATCCATGCAGATAGAATGGATTTGTGTTCTGTTATGTGAATAGAAGAGCAATTTACAGAACAGAAGGAAAGGGGTTAAGAAATTTCCAAAAAAGCAAAGAATATCACTACGTCACAGTCTTTCCTGCTAACCATACTATGGAGCTATTTTCACCTAAAGTAAGGAATAAGTGTATTTAATGACTCTTCCCAGCAAGAACAGAATTCTGCTTTTTCAAATTATTTTCTGGAACCAGCAAATGAATGGAAACAGATTTTCCCCAGATTGACCCAAGGTGGATCAAGTTATTTACAGTTCCAGTGGATTATACAGTGTTTGCACAGCTGTAGTGAAAAGCATCTAAGAGTCTATTCAGCTAGATTGACCTTCCTCCTACAAGGCCTTTAAACCAACTTCACTGTAGGAAGGATAGAAGAACAGAGATGGACACTGTGATTTTGTTGAAGTCTTTTGATGCTATTTCTAGGTTGCTTTGGAATGATATGAACCCTGAAATATGGGATCTAAATCATCATAATTTGAAAGGCAAAAAAAAATTGTCCTGCAAGTTTTCCAGGAAGTTAGCTCAGAGGCATAATTATGGGGCCAAGCTGAAATGCCTCTTGCCACTTTACTAACCTATTTGTACATGAAGAAAACAGGGAGTTTCAGTGACTGGGATAGGCAAGCGGGGAGGAATAATCACATTGCTTTCAGCTGTTGGCAAATATTTGTTTTCCTCACAATATTTGCTTCAGAACAACATTATAGCATGACATAAAGTTACTCCGAAGTTATTAGAGAGGAGGAGGAGAGTGGGAAACTGGTAGGTAGGTGGATGTGATGAGTTAATGGGGGGGTGAATTAATGTGGAAGGAGGAGAAAGAAAGATTGAGGCCATGGTGACAGCATGAGTGAATATGCCGATGTGATGGAATGTATCTCTGAGGAGGAGGGGGGTGATGTGATGGATCTCGGAGCAGAAGGAGGAGGGGGCACATTCCATCAGGGAGATAAGTGTTCACACAGCATTGAGAACCTTAACAGGCCAGCAAAGAAAGTTAGGCTGGCTCCGCCCTAGAGTCCCAGGAGTATTTTTCCCCTTAGATCAGTTAGGGTACCTTTAGTCTGGCAAGATTCTGGATATGGTAGGAACAATAAATGAACTAGAGCTGTAACTCCGGCTCAGCGTGGTTCTTCGCCAGTTTTCCTGACAGGCACATACTCTCAGAATTGGAGGATGGATGGGCATGTTAAGAATAAGTGTAAGTAAGGGCTCTATGAAGGTTGGTTGGGTCCACCAGGATGGGAAAGGGAGAATAAGTGAAAGAGCAGGAGGACATAATGGGGATGGTGAACAAATATATGTAGTGACAAATTGGGGGAGATGTGGTAGGAGAGTCTGGCAGGCCATATTAGAGGCAAGGTTATGGGTCCTTTGATGCCCATTTCCTCTCCCAGCCCAGTTTCCAGAACCCAGTGGCCAGACTGCTGGTGGCCTTGGCATCAAACTGCTGCTGGTAAATGCAGGTCTGTGCAACAAGATCCTATTTGTCCACAACCTAATAGTGGATGAACATGTAGCCTTCGGTGTGTTACTTGGGGGGTGGGGGATGTATGTAGACAGATGATGTAACACTGTCAGAAATCTCCTCCACCAGGTCTTGTATCTTGTATCAGCAATAATCCTAAGGTAGAAAAGGTGGTGTGGCAATGATAGTTTGGGACAATGTAACAATAGCCAGGGATCCTGCTTTAAAGTGAAAGTTTGTGAATGACTGTTTGTGATGTTGGGTCTCAGGATAAGTTCAGGATCCTGCTTGTGTATTACCCACCTTACTATGCAACAGGTTCTCTACCTGGCCTCCAGGATTTGGTGGTCCTTGGGAACAGGGATTCTAGTGGGTACAACTGAGGTAATAACTCTCTAACTGAGAGAGTTAGTGTTAGGGGATTGTTAGGGCTAGCAGATATGTGAATGTTAAGGGAATGTGACTAAGCTAGACCCTGCCTGCCTATGGCAGCTAATACTGGTCTAATGAGTGGTGGCTGGAACATGAAGTAATAGAAATGAGAATGGGGCAAGGTTAGTTTCTGAGGTGATGCAATTGGACAGGCAGGTGGCACTAAATAAGCTAACAAAAATAAAATACAATTAAAACATATTAAAAACACAACTATAAAAACAAGAACAGTATCTAGCATCTACCCATTAGATGGTTACCCTAAAGTGGCTAATACATCAAAGGCATGGTTCAAAAAAATATTTTGGCCTGCAGGTTGAAGAGAAACCAAGAGAGAGTCAGCTTGGCCTTTCTAGGTACAAATATCTAAAGCCTGGGGAACAGGCTGTCTCTAATATTCCCACTAGATAAAATGATTGAGAACAAAAGAAACAAGTTAATAAAGCAAACAAGAGCAGTTTAATAAAGGCTAATATTGTATTTCAAATTATAAAAGTCTTTACAGGTAGTCCTTGTTTAGCAACCACAATTGGGACTGGCAACTCAGTCGCTAAGTGGAAAATCATGTGACCACAACTGTGCTTACAATTTTCTTCAGCTTTCCATTTTTCTCACTCCCCTACCCTTTGGAATGCTCAACCCTACGCTGAGATAATTAGCAAGAAAGGAATTAATGTTTGTATTTACTTTCATTGGAAAGGATTACAAGAGAGTAAGCAGGCACACAATGGGGAATACACATCGAAAGGAATGCGCTAGCACTGGCAGGCCATCTAGGTTTAAGACAGTGAAAGAGCACATCCAAACAGCAACCCCGAGTCTTCAGAGAGTATGTAACCCTATCCTGCACAGGATAAATCCATATGCCCTGATCTGCTTTTCAATGATCAGAAGTACATCTGTTTGTCTGAATTAACCAATTTGTTTATTCCCATCCAGTCTGTTATCAGCCTCGATCACTGATTCTGAATTTGAGCAACCTCCTTGGATGTTTATATATAGCTTATAAATACATTTATCATTGGTTGGCTTCTTTAGAAGTACTACCTTCCCAAAAGGATAATGCCCCCCAATTTAAGAGGATCCTACCCTACCCCACCCCACCCCACAACTCACTGGGAAAAGTAGAGAGAGAAAAAAATTATAACACAAACAAAAATCTAGAGCCACATCTAGTTTCCCCATATTTTCAATCTAGGATTGCCAACTTCAATCTTAAGGATCCCTTCATTCCAATTGCCCAATAAATATGCACATTATGTGTGTGTGTGCATGTGCATGCACACATATACTTGCCAGAAGCCACATTCCCCAAAAAGGCCAAGCTCAGGAGGAAAAAAAATTACATTAGCTGAACTAATATGTATTAATTAAAATCAATTGTCTGTAAAACAAGGTAATTTATTTACTTAATCCCCATCTGCTTATATCAGCCATTATCTCACTCACACAGATACACACTCCTCCTCTCCTTCCAGGATAGAAACAGAAAAAATAAAAAGTGTAACATAGATAGGGTAAGAATGGGTATGTACACTGGAAAAGAAATGAGAAATGAGGTACAAAACCTGGCAGAAATGGGGCAAGGGCAAGAGGTAATTGGATAAGGGAGCAAATAAAAGAGAGGGAAGCCCTGTTTAGCCATTTTTAATTTAAAAAAAAAAAAAGCTTAAACATCAGGCAAACAGCCCCTTTCATCCAGCTGCTGATCTTCAGGCTACTCTTCAAAGGCATTCAAGCTTTGCAGCAGCAGCATCTACAGCCATTTGCATCCATAATGCCTTTGCTTTTAACAGTTGCTTCTATTCAGCAAACATAATGGAATTATTGGGGGGAGGATTTCATTTTCCTATTGGTTAAAAACAGGAAATAGAAAAGAGAGGTTGGGTCTCATTGGTATATGCTATCCCCACCATGGCACAGGCCTTCTACTGGGCTCTAGCCTCTGTTTATTTAAATTCATTAAAAATTGTATCTGTTATTTACAATTACTGTATGCTCTGCTAAATGACTGGTACCACATACAAACAGGGACAGCCCCATAGTTACCATGGATACCCTGAAGTCCTGACCTTTCCAAACACAAGAAGTCACCCCAAAGAACAAGCTGGGGGATGTCCAGCATCACCCCTGAAAACTGTATCATAGAGAGAGTGATTTGGGATTCCTGTTCTGCTAATTCACATATGAACATTCAAAACAGGAAGACAGCAAGATAGTGTACACACCTGGGTTTAGAGTCATGAAGCCAGCTGCTCCCCCAGGTCTTGCCTATTGCTGTAGGGAGAACTTAGGTGGGCAAAACTGATATCTCCATGTCATCTAAAAATATTTGATGCATATCAAACCAGAATCACGATTAAAACCAGGAACAAATCTTAGATAGTTGATGATCTCCAATTCACTGACCTGCCATTCAGCAAACATTACAACGGCTATTTTGTTCAGCCCTTTTTTGTTGACAAAAGTAAAACAGGTACAGGACAAGAACAATAAAACTCCAGTTTGCTTAATCTACACAAACCAGGGGATCATCAGTGCAGTTTTGTAGAGGGAAAAAAGGATTGAGGATAAGGAGAGAACCTTTACTCAACAATTTGAATTTACTAATGTAAGTTCCTTACCAGTCAATTTCTTCATAGGTTGGAGTCGAACACTGATAGACTGGTGTGTTAGTAATGGGGAAGATGGGAGAGAGCGGGACATGCCTTCCATAATCCGAATGTGCTGCATACCTTCAGGCACTGGGAGTGTTGGGATAGCATACTCTGGTTCAAAAGCACAGTCGTTCTCTGCAGAACTGCCACCTAAGACAAATACAATTTTAAAAAGCGTTATTAATATAATAATGCATAGGTAACATCTATGATTGTAGGTAACAGCTTGATTGATAACTGGCAAATAGAGGGAGAAAAAGTGGAGGCAGTGACAGACTTTGTATTTCTAGGCGCAAAGATTACTGCAGATGCTGACTGCAGCCAGGAAATCAGAAGGTCTACTTCTTGGGAGGAGAGCAGGCAAATCTTGATAAAATAGTTAAGAGCAGAGACATCACACTGACAACAAAGGTCCGCATAGTTAAAGCAATGGTATTCCCCGTAGTAACCTATGGCTGCGAGAGCTGGACCATAAGGAAGGCTGAGCGAAGGAAGATAGATGCTTTTGAACTGTGGTGTTGGAGGAAAATTCTGAGAGTGCCTTGGACTGCAAGAAGATCAAACCAGTCCATACTCCAGGAAATAAAGCCAGACTGCTCACTTGAGGGAATGATATTAAAGGCAAAACTGAAGTACTTTGGCCACATAATGAGAAGACAGGATACCCTGGAGAAGAAGCTGATGCTAGGGAAAGTGGAAGGCAAAAGGAAGAGGGGCCGACCAAGGGCAAGATGAATGGATGATATTCTGGAGGTGACAGACTCGACCATGGGGGAGCTGGGGATGGTGACGGCCGACAGGAAGCTCTGGCGTGGGCTGGTCCATGAAGTCACGAAGAGTCGGAAGCGACTGAACGAATAAACAACAACATCATCTATGGGACTTTACACTTTACACTAAATTAGGAAAAATCTTCTAAGAATCAAACTGCTTTCCCCAATCTGTTAAGAATTAGAAATCTCACTAGTTCCACAAACAAAGCCTTACACTCTCAGTTGTATTCTATAGTACAGGAAATCAAGTTTAATTATCTTTTCCTTTAGGACACTCCCATGTTCAAACTAGAAATAACTCCCTATTTACCTGTAACTGTAGTTCTTCAAGTGGTTATCTGTAAATGTATACATATGGGTTCTGTAACTGCAGAGTAGCAAATTCAGAATGCTCCAGAATGAAGATTTTTGACAGACGTCCCTCCTCGCCTCATAGCATTATATGTGAATGAGGCTCTTACCCAATCTCTCAATTTCAATTATCACCACAAACAATCAAAACCATGATACTGTTTCAAGGTGAATGCGGTGAGATAAGAGAGGTTGTGTGGAGCTGAGCTGACCACCTGAACTACTACTATTAAAGGTAAGAAACCAGTTCTTCTGGCTGTTACACATATGGGAAATCCGCACAAAATTGCACTTGATGGCAGACTTATAATGGGAAAATCTCACTCGCTGGATCGTCACCTTGTTGTGGTGAGTGGGCTTGTGTGTTCCCAATGAACCCTGTGAGCGAAGCCGTCGGAAGTCATGTACTCCTGGTAGGGTCACCCATGGCGGTAAGGTCCATGGGGAGGAACCAGACAAAGAACGATCCAAGAAAGTCCTCAATGGCAGAACAGGCGGAAGATAACAAGGTGTATTGTTACAACGGCTGCGAAGGCGGATGAAGTCTGCAGCAGACAAAAGGTCACCAATCGTCATGGTATCCATGCCATTGGATTAGAGCCTTTTTCTGTGAAGAATCTCCACACATAAAACAAATTCACGCACAGGCGTCTTCCAACCACACCAAACCCCAAACAACCAAAAGTCCCATGGAGATTGACGAATGGCAACGGGGGCAGGACTGTGAAATCCGGAAGCTCCTAGTCATGGACCAGCACATGGGCGGTGGATACGGATTCAGTCACCCTAACTCAAGGATCGAGGCAGTTGAGTAGTTCGGCAGCTGTATCCACGACTGAGCAGCCCTATTTAGGATCCACTCTGCTCACCCCATATGGGGAGGGGGCTAGAAAAGGTGCCCTAAACATAGTCTGCCTCATTTTCTCCCTGACTGGATTACCGCGACCAGTGGGGTCACCATCTAGCGGTCGTAAAAAACACATGAATTTTGGAATATGGAATATACGGACACTGCAAGACAATATGGATAGTGAACGACCTGAACGTAGGACTGCCATTATTGCAAGGGAGCTGAGATGTTTAATATTGATATAGCAGCACTCCAAGAAACTCGAAGAGCAGGAGAAGGACAGTTGAAGGAAGAAAAAGGAGGTTATACCTTCTTTTGGAAAGGACTGCCTGAACAAGAACGACTAATACATGGGGTAGGCTTTGCTATCAAAAACGACCTTGTGAAGCTCTTGTCAGAAGTTCCCACTGGGATTAACGAACGACTCTCAACTCTCCGAATAAAACTCGCCAAAAACCAACAGGCAACTATCCTAAGTGCTTACGCACCAACACTAGATGCAGATGAGGATATCAAGGAAAAATTTTATACCCAGCTGGACACCATCTTATCAGAGATACCAAAGGAAGATAAAATTATCCTCCTGGGCAATTTCAATGCAAGAGTTGGGCGTGACTTTGATTTGTGGCCAGGGATCACTGGGAAAGAAGGAGTTGACAACAGCAACATGAATGGAATCTTACTTCTGACTAAATGTGCAGAGCATAACCTTGCCATTACTAACACACTCTTTCGCCAGAAAAATAAATTTAAAACATCATGGAAGCACCCACGGTCAAAGCACTGGCATCTTTTAGATTATGTAATTGTCCGTGCTAGAGATCGCCGTGATGTACTTCTCACCAGAGCCATGACGAGCGCCGATGACTGCTGGATAGACCATCGATTAATTCGATCCACGATGGCCATAAAGATTGTCCCTCATCGTAGGCTCCAAGGAAGAAAACCAAGGCGTAAAATGAATACACTGGCCCTTCAAGATTCTATTAAACGAGCTTGCTTTCAATCAACTCTCAAGGAACATCTGCCTATGGAACTTCCTGAAAATGTTGAGGAACACTGGGTTAAATTGAAGACTTCTATTATTTCAGCCTGTGAACAAACTATTGGATACCAAACTAAGAGACATCAGGACTGGTTTGATGAGAACGATAGTGAGATTGAACATATTATTGACAAGAAAAGGAAAGCCTTCCGGATATGGCAAAAAGATATTAACTGTGCCGTTAAGAAAAAAATCTACACCAGTGCAAAGGCAGAAGTCCAAAGAAGAACTAGAGAACTTAAGAACATATGGTGGATAAAAAAGCCCAAGAAACCCAACATTTTGCAGATGCTCATGATGCACGGGGCTTTTTTAATGCCATAAAGGCCATCTATGGACCAACAAACCATGGTACAAATCCCTTACGCTCAGTAGATGGTGCTAAACTTCTAAAGGACAAAGAGTCTATCGCACTGCGCTGGAAAGAGCATTACTACAATCTCCTTAATCGTCACTCTACTGTGGCTGATGAAGTCTTCTTGCAAATCCCGCAAAAACAAATAAGAGATGAGCTTGCAGTACCCCCTAGTTTGGAGGAAGTCAGTAAAGCCACTAAACAAATGAAAAATAACAAAGCTAGTGGACCTGATGGGATTCCTGCTGAAGTCTTTAAAGAAGGCGGGCCTGAACTTACACAACAACTTCATAAGCTCATCGAAAAAATCTGGATGAGGGAGGAGATTCCAGCAGACTTTAGGGATGCCATAATTATCACTCTCTTTAAAAAGGGTGATAGAACAGACTGTGGAAACTATTGAGGCATCTCCCTTCTAGCCACAGCAGGCAAAATCCTGGCAAAGATCATCGCAAACCATCTCCTATCTGTATCAGAAGACATCCTCCCTGAAACGCAAAATGGCTTCCGCCCTTCCAGGGGAACAGTGGATATGATCTTCACTGCACGACAGCTTCAAGAAAAATGCAAGGAGCAAAACCGCCCTCTGTACATGGCGTTTATTGATCTGACTAAAGCTTTTGATACTGTAAATCGTACTGCTCTCTGGATCATCCTTCTGAAAATCGGATGCCCTGATAAATTTGTGAACATCTTGCGGCTACTCCATGACGACATGATGGCAACAATCCTGAATAACAATGGCTCTCAAAGCGATCCATTTAAAGTGGAATCCGGCATTAAACAGGGATGTGTTATTGCTCCAACCTTATTCGCTATCTTCATCGCTATGATTCTACACCTTGTTGAAGAGAAACTTCCTACTGGTGTAGAAATTATATATCGAACAGATGGAAAGCTTTTTAATCTTAGTAGGCTGAAAGCAAAAAATAAGGTAATTACAACTTCTGTTATAGAACTTCAATATGCTGATGATAACGTAGTCTGTGCACACTCCGAGGAAGATCTTCCAACTATCCTAAACATCTTTGCAGAAGCATATGAAAAGCTCAGCCTCTCGATTAACATTAAAAAAACCAAAGTGCTTTACCAGCAAGTTCGAACCAATCCCTCCGCAGCGCCATCAATCCAGCTTAAAGGTGTGTCACTAGAAAATGTCGACCACTTTTCTTATCTCGGCAGCCACCTATCTAAAAAAGCCGACATCGACGCTGAAATTCAGCATCGCCTGAGCTCTGCGAGTGTAGCTTTCTCCCGAAGGAAGCGTAGAGTGTTTGAGGATCGGGACATTCGCAGGGAAACCAAAATGCTTGTTTACAAAGCCATTGTACTACCAACCCTTCTGTACGCCTGTGAAACATGGACCCTCTACAAACGCCACCTCCAACTTCTTGAAAGATTCCATCAACGCTGCCTCCGAAAAGTTCTGCAAATTACTTGGGAAGATAGGCAGACTAATGTTAGCGTATTAGAAGAAGCGAAAACCACCAGCATTGAAACAATGATCATCCAACATCAACTTCGCTGGACCGGCCATGTTGTTCGAATGCCTGACCATCGTCTTCCAAAGCAGCTACTTTACTCCCAACTTAAGAATGGAAAACGGAATATTGGTGGACAGCAAAAGAGATTCAAAGACACTCTCAAAGCTAATTTTAAAAAAATGTAATATCAGCATTGAGAACTGGGAAGCCCTAACTCATGAGCGTTTCAATTGGAGGTCAGCCTTTATTAATGGCGCTATGGACTTTGAAGAAGCACGAGTACAGGGCGAAAGGGAGAAAAGAGCTAAAAGGAAGGCACGCCAGGCAACCCTCATCATGACCGTCTCCCACCCGGAAACCTATGCCCTCGTTGTGGGAGGTTGTCCGGATCCAGAATTGGCCTATACTGTATAGCCACTTACGGATCCACTGTTAAATTTTTACCTTTGGAAGACAATCTTACTTGGCTACGAGTGATCGCCAATGAATGGGAAAATACTGAGGAAAGAAAAAAAATGTGCCAACATTGCCCGATACTGAAAACAATGATCCAGATGACAACATCTTATAAATGTACAAATTTGGGAATGAAAATGAAATTCTGAAACTGCATTCAGAAAAAAAACTAAATAGTGCTTTGTCTTTAAGAAATATTAGAGCTCATCAGATTATAAAGAAGATAAACATGACCTGATGATTTTCAAAAGCGTAGTCTCTCCCATCAGCAAATGCAATAGAGGTACAAGTAGTTCTCTCTTAGCAACCCTAATTGGGACCAGAATTTCCATCTCTAAGTAATGCGGTTATCAGGCGAAATATCACATGACCGCATCACTTAGCAATGGCAGTTTCGGTAGTTTCAGTTGCAGTCATTAGGCCAGGACGGTGCCGTCATTAGGGAAGAACCTCTCGCTTCTCCTGCCCTGCTACATTCACCCCCGCTTCAACTCCCCACCCACCCACCTATCTCCCCCATCTCTGCCCTTTTGTCCACCTTGCACTCCCCCACCCCAGCCACCCTGCACTCTGCCACACCTGCAGCCCTGTGCTCCAGCACCACTGCTGCCCTCGCTGCCCTGTGCACTGCCGCCCTGTGGTCCGCCACCCCTGCCGCCCCATCACCCTACACCAGAGCTTTCCAAACTTTTCATGTTGGTGACACACTTTTTAGACATGCATCATTTCGCGACACACTCTTACAGCAGGGCACAAGGCAGGCACAAGGACCTGCGTGGAATCCTGGCAGGGCTCGGAGGCAGCAGCAGCCGCGACACACCCAGACACTGCAGCCAACACACTAACGTGTCCCGACACACCGTTTGGAAAGCTCTGCCCTACACTCTGCTGCCCCTGCTGCCCTGCGCTCTGCCACCCTGCGCTCTGCCCTGCACCCCTGCTGCCCAGCTCTCCGCTGCCCCTGTCACCCCCAGCTGTCCTTCACTGTCTTCTTTCTCCTGCTGCTGACAAGGCATGCCAGGGGTGCAGGGCAGAGTGCAGGAATGCAGGGCAGCGGAGCACAGGGCGGTGGGAATGCAGGGCGGAGCGCTGGATGGTATGGTGGCAGGGGCAGCAGAGTGCAAGATGGCAGGAGTGCAGGGCAGAGCGCAGGGCGGTAGGGGTGGTGGAGTGCAGAGTGGCCAAAAGGGCAGAGATGGGGGTGGGTGGGGGGAATTTGATGCGCACCCTGTGGTTGTAAATGTGGGTCAGCTTCTATAACAGTGGGATTATACTATAATACCATGAAGACAGACGGGGGCTACTGCTAGCAATATACAGTAAAATCCGAAAGTATCCTTGACATTATAGCAAGGATTAAAAGAACCAATATGAGAGCCAGTTTAGTGTAGTGGTTAAGGCTAGAAACCGGGAGGCCGTGAGTTCTAGTCCCACCTTGGGCACAAAGCCAGCTGGGTGACCTTGGGCCAGTCACTCTCTCTCAGCCCTAGGAAGAAGGCAATGGCAAACCACTTCCGAAAAATCTTGCCAAGAAAACTGCAAGGACTTGTCCAGGCAGTCTCTGAGAATCGGACACTATTGAACGGATTTTTTTTAAAAAAAGAACCAATAGGACATAGAACTGATAGGAAATGTCCCAACCTTAAACTGAAGATACCAATTACACCCCAGAGCAAACAAAACATGAAAATCAGTCAAATTAACAGATGTGAATCAACAGCCTCTGAACACTAATGGAAAATAGCTTAGTATGAAACCATTCAAAATGTCGGTATATTTAATAAGTATTAATGTTGTTAACTTCTAAGATTGGATGAATACTACCCTCTCTTTTAGTACAGAGTAGAATCCAGATCGAGTAAGGGACAAGCTGAACAGCCCCTTTGGAGAGACATAATTTCACCTCCGGTGGCAGTGCAGCTAGTGATAGAAATCTGTTGGGGATCAATGAGAGAATCTAGAAACAGTAACCAACTGTGACAACTCAAAAAAACCTTACAAGTAGTCAATCACAATTAGGACCAGCAACTCTGTCGTTAAGCAAAGCGGTCACTAAGTGAAACCACGACTGTGCTTATGATCTTACTTCAGCTTTCCTTTGCTTTACAGACCTGCAAAGGTCGTAAATGCAAGGATTGGTCGTAAAGTTAAACTTTTTCATCATCGCCGTAACTGCAAATGGTCACCAAATGAGGCAGTCGCTAAACAAGGACTAACTGTATTTGAGGGTACCCCACAAGCCTCAACAGGACTAATACCTTGTCTGAGATAGAAAGAGACACTGGAGAAACCAAAAATACAGATAAACAATAATTTATGTGTAACAAGCAACCCCACAGAAGCTATGGATAGGGAGATAGAACATCAACAGTGTCTCCCAGCCTCCTCTAGGGCCCCATCAGCATTAACAGTATAAAGTGCTTTCTAATTCTCTGTAATAAACCTATTTTACTAGTCTTAATGAGTCTGCTTGGGAATGTAAAACAGAGAGTGTTTAATCACCGTACTTGGTATGAAGCCTTGACTACAAGTTCTCCATCTAACACCACCCAGGAATTGTCCCTTTATAAGCTGCTCAAAAAAATAAAGGGAACACTGAAATAAGACATCCTAGATCTGAATGAATGAAATATTCGTATTAATTACTTTGTTCATTACATAGTTGAATGTGCTGACAACAAAATCACACAAAAAGCAATGGAAATCAAATGTAAGCAACCCCTGGAGGTCTGGATGTGGAGTTACACTCAAAAATTAAAGTGGAAAAGAACACTACAGGCTGATCCAACGTTGATGTAATGTCCTTAAAACAAGTCAAAATGAGGCTCAGTAGTTTGTGTGGCCTCCACGTGCCTGTATGACCTCCCTACAACGCCTGGGCATGCTCCTGATGAGGTGGCGGATGGTCTCCTGAGGGATCTCCTCCCACACCTGGACTAAAGCATCCCCCAACTCCTGGACAGTCTGTGGTGCAACGTGGCGTTGGTGGATGGAGCGAGACATGATGTCCCAGATGTGCTCAATTGGATTCAGGTCTGGGGAACGGGCGGGCCAGTCCATAGCATCAATGCCTTCGTCTTGCAGGAACTGCTGGCACACTCCAGCCACATGAGGTCTAGCATTGTCTTGCATTAGGAGGAACCCAGGGCCAACCGCACCAGCATATGGTCTCACAAGGGGTCTGAGGATCTCATCTCGGTACCTAATGGCAGTCAGGCTACCTCTGGCGAGCACATGGAGGGCTGTGCGGCCCCCTAAAGAAATGCCACCCCGCACCATTACTGACCCACTGCCAAACCGGTCATGCTGGAGGATGTTGCAGGCAGCAGAACGTTCTCCACGGCGTCTCCAGACCCTGTCACGTCTGTCACATGTGCTCAGTGTGAACCTGCTTTCATCCGTGAAGAGCACAGGGCGCCAGTGGCGAAGTTGCCAATCTTGTGTTCTCTGGCAAATGCCAAACGTCCTGCACGGTTTTGGGCTGTAAGCACAACCCCCACCTGTGGACGTCGGGCCCTCATACCACCCTCATGGAGTCTGTTTCTGACCATTTGAGCAGCCACACGCACATTTGTGGCCCACTGGAGGTCATTTTGCAGGGCTCTGGCAGTGCTCCTCCTGTCCCTCCTTGCACAAAGGCGGAGGTAGCGGTCCTGCTGCTGGGTTGTTGCCCTCCTACGGCCTCCTCCACGTCTCCTGATGTACTGACCTGTCTCCTGGTAGCGCCTCCATGCTCTGGACACTACGCTGACAGACACAGCAAACCTTCTTGCCACAGCTCGCATTGATGTGCCATCCTGGATGAGCTGCACTACCTGAGCCACTTGTGTGGGTTGTAAACTCCGTCTCATGCTACCACTAGAGTGGAAGCACCGCCAGCATTCAAAAGTGACCAAACCATCAGCCAGAAAGCATAGGAACTGAGAAGTGGTCTGTGGTCACCACCTGCAGATCCACTCCTTTATTGGGGCTGTCTTGCTAACTGCCTATGCTTTCCACCTGTTGTCTATTCCATGTGCACAACAGCATGTGAAATTGATTGTCAATCAGTGTTGCTACCTAAGTGGACAGTTTGATTTCACAGAAGTGTGATTGACTTGGACTTACATTGTGTTGTTTCAGTGTTCCCTTTATTTTTTTGAGCAGTGTATATGGTAGTCCCATGGTTTGAATGCTGAGTTTATTCATCCTGTCTTTTTGAGTCAACAGTGATGTGGTTGCTTGTTTCTTCACCTTTAAAATTTCTGCCATCTGTCCTTTGTTTATAAATTGTCTTTCTTTGCTGTGAGAATCAGAGATACCAACTTTATCAGCTTCAACCCTTACAGAGAAGACAAGAGATAGGCACTAAATGAGGATGGCAGCAATAACAATACTGTTCCACTGGGCTGGACTGTGATGTGTCATGAACAACAGTATTCCAAGAAGAAACTAGATTTGGATCAATGATGCAACCAATGGAATCAACAGGATCAATGATGCAGCCAAGAGTAATAATCATGCTGATAATCTGCTGCATCATGTCAGTAATAATCATGCTGGTAATGCCTCGGCTGCATCATATCAGAGCAAGATGGCATAAAAGGAGTCAAAACTAAGCATCATTCATGACTCAATAGAGCCTGAAAAAAAGAAGTTAATGCATGGTAGCCGAGTGGAAATTAGTCACAGAACT
Source organism: Charina bottae (assembly GCA_023362775.1). NCBI lineage: Eukaryota > Metazoa > Chordata > Lepidosauria > Squamata > Charinaidae > Charina > Charina bottae. The sequence goes on along the minus strand of JALMGJ010000073.1, from coordinate 392,703 downwards.
CCCATCAAAAATTGAGTGCCATCTGCACCTCCAGAGAAGTCTAGGATGAGATGGTCTCTGATGGACTATGGGTATTAATGAAAGATGGAGAGGCAGCAGTTTTAGAATTAAGGAAAACATAACAGCCTCTCTTACTAAATGCCAGTAGTTCTAGATGATTGATGATAAGATCACAATATTGTCTGTTGCTTCCTTTCCTTCTTGCACTTCCAGCTGTCAGGTTCAGAAGATTTTTTATAGCCAGAAGGCTTTGACAGCAAAACACAGGGCATCCCCAAGGTCAAAGGCTAAGTTTGGAGTTACCTACCAGGGGTTGGCAGGGTCAATATTTCCTTTGACTTGAACACAACATACTGATAACTCTTCCTTGTGGCTCTTAGATCCATATGGATGAACTGGGACGTACAGATGGAACAGCTGGGATGACCTATGGCTGGTTTAGCCTTGGGAATTTGCTGCTGTGAGGGTCTGTTTCTACAGAATAGTGCAGAATAATAACAACTGATTACAGCAGGCAATATTGGTTCCATGTATAAGTAGGATATCACATAGCAAATTCTTAAATCCTTGAGTTCTGGTTAAAGAATTTATTAGCAGATGTTTCCAAAAGAAGAAACATAAATTCCAAAAGAAGAAACATAGTTTGTGCTATTACTGCACAAACATCGCTATGTTGGCAGAAGACTATCTTTATATTAGAACTGCCAAGACCCATAATTACAATGAAGGAATCTGCAGTGCAACAGTCTGGTTTGAATATGCCTCTGTGTCACTTTCAAAAATGGATCTACATACTCTGCATTCATTTATATTTATATTTATGCTTTTAGCTTGTGAACTTATGAAATATTTTAAAAATGCAATTGATTCTACTACAAAAGAAAATGTATTTGTAGTTGCAAAATTGGAGAATATGCCATTCCACCATTCTGAATTGTGAACTACTCTTACTGTAGCAGTCTAACTGCTGCGTAATGGCTACTTCTATTTCTCCCACACATGGGTATTGTACTTAGACAATAAGCTTTACCATACACTAAAGAGATGTGGTTTCAATCTTTTCACTCAATTGCTAAAAGACTATCACAACAGCAATACAAGGAAGCACCAAGTAGGATACTGCAGCAGCAGAGAGAGAAGACAGGCTTTGCAACTGTTCAAAACGGCCACTAAAAGAACTGTAAGTAAGCAACCTGTTTTTCTTCTTCTTAATGGATGGTCTCTATGTAGCCCAAATGAAGACATCCATAATGTCAGGATGTCATCCATGCCATCCTGCCATGGTGCCAGGAAGCATCCCGCCAGTCTGTTATAACTTGCAAGGTCGGTTGGGGGGTGCTTTGCAGTAAAACCGCCAGACATGTAAGCAGAGATTTGGTGTATTCACAGAACTGCAAACTATGTTAATCAAAGTATCGAGGTGAGTGTTTCAGCACCCAGGACAGATCAAAGGGCGATATCGCCACATTACTTAATTCGGACCTAGGAAGAGAAAAACTGAGATGATGGGAAGGGCGATTAGGCAGTGAATCCCAATTGGGGAGGGGGGAACTTGGAGATTATTAAACTGTTGGTTGTGGGAGCTTGATTCACTTGAATCTTTAATGTGCAATGGATCACTGGCTTTAATAAAGATTCCTTCATATCCCTAAGTGGCTTGTGTCAGGAACTTTGATTTAATAGTCAACGGATCGAGAACATCACACATAACATCTAAACCTTGAATCTATATATGCTGGTCTATGACCATAATAAAGATTTAATTGGATTTGAATCCATATTTGTTTACTCAAGTTGGATAACTGGAGCAAATAATGCCTTGATACAACTCATAGACTAGGATTCCCCTGTGAAAAGATATAGAGAGTGCAATGATCCTGGCAGAGACTGTTTACCTTGCTGTAGGCATAGAGAGATGAGGTAGAATATAGAACTTTACAGTGGCTGAAATCCAGAAGGCGAACCACCAAGCTGAGAACAGGGAAAAAATGATGGCTGTATCTAAAAACATTTGTCCATCGGCCTGTAAGGCATAGACTTCCAACGTACGAAAATATTTTTCAGATACAAAGATTTGGAATGTGGGACACCAGGAAACCTATAATTTGGTTCAAGTGGAACATAGAAAAGCACTGCTAGATCTTCCTGGCAACAATCAGGACTGGAGAAGAACAAGCAAGGGAACAATCCTCTCTGAGATGATTAGGATAAGATTAGGAAAAAAGGCTGAAACAAGAACAGAAGAACTCCAGCAAGTAAGCCTGCTTTCAAATGTGGAGCTCATGCATAGGCAATTCAAAGCCATTATATTTTTATTTTCTTCCTCCCATGCTTTTGATGTAATGGGGAAGATGACAATTTCTTCAGAGAAGGCAGGCCTATGGCCTGTCTGCCCTTGGATTTTGTTTATATAATGGTTACTAACCACGTTATCACTGTGAGAATTCGCTCTTACATCATTTAGGTTCCTTTTCCTCCTCCTGGCTGGTAGAATCTGCAAGCCGATTCCCATGCTACCTGAGTCCAGAGAGGGACAGTATCAGGAAGAAGTGCCAGGTAGGAGAATCCTGGCCAGTTTGTGTAAATGAAGAACCCACCTCATCGGGTTTGGCAGGAAAAGAATGGGCATTGAAAGAGCATTGAAATTGGCTATAGAATCTGGGGAAGACCAAAATTAAGTATCCATTTCTGTTTCACAGTCAGGCTTCCTCCCTGCCTGTTAATGAACTTGTCTGGAGATTGAGGGCTGGGAAGGGACAGAGTTGGTATAACAGTTAAATGGCCACCTGCTGTACATTGCCCTACCCTTCAAGTCCAGAGAGTCTATAGACATCTCTAGCAACAGGAAGGGCCAGTCAAGTGGATTGGTTGTGTGGATCCTGCAAATGGAATTGGTGATGAGGGAGATGTGCATGGACATTTTTAGCTGCTTCCAAGGATCTATCTATGTCTGGGTATCTCTGCCAGTGAATCCTGTGTTCCAATCTGGCTCTTCTGAATTTGAAAACTAAAATACATTTCACTTTGAATTCTTCCTTCTGACAACTGGCATGAAGAGAAGCAATAGATCAGAAGAGGGCAAGGGACACAGAGAGCATTCAAAGACCAGAAAGGAGCATTGGAAGACTTGATGTATTTTCTTTGAAGTTAGAAGTTTCAGGTGAAAGGCCAGAAGGTTAATCCAACCTACTATAGGGAAGGACCCAATAAATTTAGTATCTAGTATTTTAGAGGCATGCGTGGAGGGTAAAAATCTAGTTGAGAGCCCAACATGATCCTCCAAAGCAAAAGAAAGACCTTCTTGGTGATAGTGATCAGCAGTACATTTCTAAGAATCCTTGGCAAGATTTAGTTGCTCCTTGAGAAGTTGTTGTGCTGTCTGAAGTTCTTGCAGGAAACCCAAAACCTCTGGAATGGAGAGGAGTAAAGCAGGCAACAGAAGTGGATGGTAGCCATAAGAAGCCTGAAAAGATGACATGCAAGTAGAAGAATAAACAGAACTGTTATATGAAAATTCAGCCAGAAGCAAACATTCAGACCAGTTGTCTTTTTGGTAGCTTATATAACAACACAGGTATTGCTCCTGGGTAGCATTTGTTCCCTTGCCAATGAATTTTGGGTGATGTGCTGAAGACAAATGGAGATTAATGGGCTGTGAGATGAGCCCCATACTCTGAATCAAATGACCTATTACTTTTATTATCTTCTTTGTCCTTTTTTTGAAAAATTCAAAAGCAATAACGCCTTGATTTCAAACTTCTCCAGTGCAATTGTACAGCTAAGAGTTTTGTTAATTTGGAGACATCTGCTCTGGACATATTCTGTTTGCTCCAATCAGACATGCATCACTCAACCTACAGTATTCATACTGGCTGAAACTAGCTTTAAAAAAAAAAAAAAACCTCTTTTAAATCTTTCTTTTTTCTTCAAGCCACAAGAGGGAGCTCCAACATAAGGACAAAATTAAATTAATTAAATTAAATTAAATTAAATTAAATGTTCAATTATATGTTAAGAATAATAATGGAATTTAATTTTTAATGTAAAAGCTAATGTTAAGAACTTTCTTTGGGTTTTTATTCTCATATTACACTATTTGGTCATTCACATACTATGTTATTGAATATTACTGAACTTTTAAAGGATTCCCTATGCAAAAAGATCAAACCAGTCCATACTCCAGGAAATAAAGCCAGACTGCTCACTTGAGGGAAGGATATTAAAGGCAAAACTGAAGTACTTTGGCCACATAATGAGAAGACAGGATACCCTGGAGAAGAAGCTGATGCTGGGGAAAGTGGAAGGCAAAAGGAAGAGGGGCCGAACAAGGGCAAGATGGATGGATGATATTCTGGAGGTGACGGACTCGACCGTGGGGGAGCAGGGGATGGAGACGGCCAACAGGAAGCTCTGGCGTGGGCTGGTCCATGAAGTCATGAAGTCGGAAGCGACTGAACGAATAAACCACAAAAACATGAGTTGGAGGAAATACAGCAGAGAAGAAGCCAAAATAGAAGAAGCCAAACTTGATCCCTCTACTGCCTTTTCTCAACTTAAAAAAAATTCTTACAGAAGAGCTGCATAGAAAGGAAGATAATCTCTCTACATTAATTCAGTTAATACATCAAGATTTAGAAACAAAATTCAATTCTCTCAAGGCTAATATTAATTACAGGTATGATAAACTAACAACTCTGCAGAACATCAAAACAAAGAAATTAAAGAATTGCAGACATAGCATCTGACATTGTCTTCAGAAGTCTCAGCAGACAGAACCAAGTAAGTTGGAAACCAAATTAGAACTAGTCAAAACAGAAATATGCAAAAATAATTTAAGTTTCAGAGGTATATCTGAGGATTTCAGTAAAGAAGATATGGAAAGAGAAATGAAAAATGTACTTAAGACTTATCTTGACCTGGACATAGATGAAATTCTGGAAATTTAAGAAGCCTACAGAATATATTCTTGGGCAGTACAAAGCAGAAAACTGCCACAGGATATATTTATCAAATTCACATATTTTAAAACTAAAGAGGTAATAGGTAAAGGTAAAGGTTCCCCCCGCACATTTGTGCAGTCGTGTCCGACTCTAGGGGCCGGTGCTCATCTCCGTTTCTTAGCCGAAGAGCCAGCGTTGTCCGAAGACGCTTCCACAGTCATGTGGACGCATGACGTGCGCAGAACGCTGTTACCTACCCACCGAAGTGGTACCTATTCATCTACTTGCATTTGCATGCTTTCGAATTGCTAGGTTGGCAAGAGCTGGAGCTAGTGCAGGAGCTCACTCCGCACGCAGGGCTAGGGATTCGAACCTCCGAACTTGCGATCTTCCGATCAACAAGCCTGGCGTCTTACCCGCTGAGCCACCACACCCCTAAAGAGGTAATACTGGAACTAAAAAGAAGCGAAATTCTCTTAAAACTTAGAGATCCAATAATTGGGATTGTACCAGATGAGACTGCACCAGATATATCTCTGGACATACTCGGGAAGAGGAGGAATCAGAGATTTTTGACAACTGTTCTTCAGAATAAAAAAGATTACATATAGATGGTCTACTCCACTTTGGAGGCATTACAGATGTGGGCAAAGCTTTTGTGTATTCCTATTGATGATGTACAGAATGCTATAATAGATCAGGGGAATAAAGGGTGAGAACAGACAGATGATCAAAAACTGGACCAAGCAGCTGGTACTTCCACATAAATTTATTCAAGAATAGTTATGATGGATCAAATCAAAATATTCTCAACTAGTATTACCCATACGAATAGTTCATTTAAAGGGAAAAATATTTTTTAACTTAAAAAGGAACGAAAATATATATGTCTTCTAAAGACACATATTAAAAATAACCATGAAAATCTGTTAGAATGTAAGCAACTGGGTCAAAAATTTGTTGCCTTGGATAGACAGAATAAAGTGGAACACCTATATATGCCATGGATGCTAGCGAAACAAGTTTAAGAAGAGGAAGATTTATATTATGCTTTCAGACTGGAAAATCTGGAAAAATAACAATTGCCTCAATTTATGGTTTTGAATTATAACAAAATTCTATGGAAGATTCTTTCAAATAGTTCTTGAAATTGCAGACAGAAATATCTTAATCCTTTGAGATATGAATGAGCTTCCCGCCCCCCAAATATGGATGAAACACTTTCATCCAAAAGAAACTCCAGTAAACTTCCTCAAAACCTTTCAGCTTATATGTCATTGTTATCACTCTTGGAGGTATGGAGATATAAACATCCTACAGAGAGAGAGTATACCTACTACTCTTTAGTTCGTAAAACATATTCAAGAATAGGCATGCACTGGATTTCTAGTTCATTGCTAACCAACCTTATAGTCATGGAAGTGGCAACTCCCAGATACGGATCACAACCCAATAATTGTTAGAATAAATAGAGTAGATTTGAGTAGATGGAGACTTAATGAATTATTATAAGTAGATGGAGACTTAATGAATGATTGTTATTATTACAAGATATATTAAATTGAAGTGTTATCAGGAACTAAAAAGCATGCTTCCAAATCAATTTGAAATAACTATAGTCAAGGCATAAACGTAACCCAATTTTGGATTCAGAACAAAAGATAAAAACAATACAGAATCAATTGGATTTACTGGAAGTAAAAGAGACCTACAGGGAGCTGAATTTACAACAAGAGATGATGCAGCAATTTGTGAGTTACTATACCAGATTATATACGAAACAGATATCTGATCTGTAAAAGACCTGGTATTGCCCCCTTTGGCACAAACAACCTTAAGTAGGCATTTTGTATAACTGTCTACAGTCTCTGACATCAATTGGGAGGAATGTTTTTCCACTCCTCCATGCAGAATTTTTTCAGCTATGTAATGTTTGGAGAGGTTTCTTGCATGCACAGCCTGTGTCAAATCTCCCACAGCATCTTGATGGGATTTAGATCAGTCTTTGACTTGGTCATTCCAGAACCCTCAATTTCTTTACAGGTACCCTCGCTTAATGACCATTCGTTCAGTGACCATTCAAAGTTACGACAGTACTGAACAAATGGTAGTTACGACCAGTCCTCTAAGTTACAAGCTGTTGCAGCGCCCCCATGGTCAGATGATCTAAATTTGGGGACTTCCTCCTGCTGCTGATGAGGCACATCCAGCCGAGGCAGATGCTGGCCCTTCACCATGCCTTGTAAGGCCTCCACAAAACATCACGTGACCATGACTCACGAGGCATCACAAAGGGTTGTCAGCAAAGGGAGAAAGAAGATGGCAAATGTCAGCTGGGGCAGTGGGGTGCAGCAGGGGTAGGTGGTGGTGGAGTGGATGGCAGCCAAAAGGGCAGAGATGGGGAAAGATAGGCGGGTGGGGGGAGTTGAAGCAGAGGTGACTGCGGCAGGGTGGCGGAGCCTCATCTGCCAAAGAGAGCTTGCCAGGCCCGGCTAGGGAAGAGGCAGCAGGACGAAGCCGGCAGTTCGTGCAGGGCAGGAGAAGCGTGAGGTCCTCGCCTAATGACGGCACAGTCCTTGCCTAATGACTGCAACTGGGACTACTGTTGCTAAGCAGTGCGGTCACATTATGTTTTGCCTAATGACTGCTTCACTTAGTGACAGAAATTCCAGTCCCAATTAGGGTCGTTAAGGGAGGACTACCTGTACTGGAATGTTTAGGGTCATTGTCATATAGCAAAATCCACTTTCGGTTGAGCTTCAATCTTCTGACAGACAGTCTGCCGTTATCCTCTAGCACCCTCTGGTACAATGAAGAATTGTATCACACATTTCAACAACAAAAAGCAAATCAAGCTAAATGTCTGAGGTTTAAATTAGACAAATTCTTCCCAGATCCTCTCTAACAATGTTCTAATAAATTGCACCTGATGTGGTCCATCTCATTGTAATTTTAGGTATTTGAGATAGTGATAAATGTAGGGGTGAACATTTATCACTAAATGTGATATCACATTTCAATATGTATTGGAATCAATTAAAAAAGAAAACTCTTTTTTTCCACATTTAAAGTTTGCATTTATGTTTGTTTAAATTACACAATGGATTACAAATGTACATGATGCATGATATTTGTTATATTATATCCCCCTTTTCTATCAATATTGTTGAAATAAAGATCAAAGACCTGTATGTTGAAATATGTTGAAAAAGTCAAAAAAATCAATGGGGTGTACTTACTTTTTCATGTGACAGAATCTCCAGATTGGGGAAAAAATTATTTGCTTGGCAAGATAGAATTGTAGCCATTTAAATGAATAATTTACCAAGAGTTAATTTTCTTTTTTAAATGATTCCAATACATATTGAAAACAAAATATTAAGTGATTGGCAGAAACAATTCATGAACTGGAAACCATTCTTAGACTATAATCTAATACATGGATTGGAACCACATCCAAAATTTGGGTTTTTTCTATGCATAGAATTTATATTTCAATTTTATGAGATACTTAAGTCAGAATAGATCCTTAGTAACATGGACTGTACTTATAAACTTATAACTTTATTTAGTGATTTATATTGTTTGACTATGGTTATTGATATTCACTTTTAGCTCAAATTTAGCAATGATTCTTATTTATTTATTTATTTATTTATATTTATTATTTCAATTTATTTATTTATTTATTTTGATTATTTATAAACTTATTAATAAATTTATAAATTTATTCAATTTATTCTTACACTTTAAGTGTGATATATACAACAACAACAACAACAGCTGGAAAAACCAGATTTTACCTACGATACAAGATTGGTTGTTAAAATTGATGGATATGGCAGAAAATGACAAATTGACATGTTTATTAAAAGGAAACTCAAACTGTTACTATCTTAAAGAATGGAAACCATTAATGGATTATTTGCAATATGCAGGTGGAGCAAAGCTTATTTGGGGTTTTGAAGACTAAAATATATATGGATTGATATATTAGACAGGAAATGTTTTTGTATGTTATATATAGAACTAGCATGTAAGAAAACTTTTTTTTTTAATTACTAAGACCAGAGATAAATCGGAAGTTGACTATATCTATGTCTTATCTTTTTTCTTTACTTTTCTATACACTTTTACTTCTTTCTTTGATTTGTATTTCTATTTCTTTTTCATTTTCACCCTTTTAACTATGTATATCTAAAACTCTAATAAAATTTGGAGGGAAAAAAAACAACAGCAGCAGCAGCAGCAATAATAATAATAATTTTTAAACTTGTATGCCGCCTGACTTTCAATTACTCTGGGCAGCTAACAATCAAATAAAGAAATTACAATAAGATCACTAAAACATAAAATATAAAAGATGGCAAGTGCGATGAAGTGATAAATATATACAATATATTTAACTGTTTATAACTAATTAATGATATATTAGAAAGCTATAACTTCCATGACGTTTTTAAATCCCTGCTTTATTCATCTGTATTATATTCTCTTCTTCCTTTTTCATGTTTTCCCTTTTACTTGTTTACATATTTTCTTTAAAGTGTCCAATAAAAAAAGGAAAAAGAGCTTTCCGGAAACAAGCTGTGAACTGAGCTTCATGGTCTTAATCAGATAATTAGACATGCCTCTGTGATAGAACACACTGTAGATCAGGGGTGGGGAACCTTTTTTCTGCCAAGGGCCATTTGGATATTTATAACCGGGGACCGGGGGTGGGGGGTGGGGTTTGCGAGCAGGAGCCAATCACATGGAAGGGGTGGGGTTTGCAGGTGGGAGCCCCGCGGGCCTTAGGCAGGAGCCCCGCAGGCCTTATACGGCCCTCGGGCCTGACGTTGCCCACCCCTGCTGTAGATGAACAACTTAGCACTTTCTGGTGCAAATAGGAGGTCCCTGCAAGGGATGAAATGAGCCATTATTTGAGGAAAGATCTACAGCCACCAATATAATATCCCATCTATTGACACATGGGAGGTCAACAATCCAAAGAAATATATTCCATGGTCCTCTCAGATAAGGAAGGGAATGCAATATACCAGCTGGTTTGGTTATTGATGTCTTGGCATGGTGGGAATTGTGACAAGAAAACACAGCTGTAATATCAGTTCTAACGTAAGACCATCAAAAATCCTTCAGCAACAGGTGTTTAGCTTTAAACACTCTGAAATGCTTTGCAGGCTTGCTGTCTTCAAAGGATTTCAAGACTTCATTCCTGAGGGAAGGTGGAAACCATAATGCAGAATATTTGTAGTTCATGGTTGAACTGTTGGGTTCTTGGTGTTCTCTGAACTTGCTTGTCTTCCTGCATACATTTCATTATCAGGCTAGTAACACCTTCAGTTCATGGGGGAATGGTGTTTGATGGCTATTTTGGGGGTAGCTTGTCCTACCAGCCTTGAATGGGGTATTGTTTCCTCTTTGATTTCTTTTTGGATAGGGTACTGTTCCTTCTGTAATTGTTCTTGCTTATCTGATCCTGGTTCCTGCTTATCTGGGTATTGGTTAATAGATGTATGATTATGATGTACAGTATTTACATCTTTCATCTTTGTGTGCTTCCTTTCTTGAATGGTTTGTAGATGGAGCAACTCAGTGTGTCTATTATTGGCTGATTTGTCAGAGTGTGATCCCTCTAGGAATTCTCTTGATTTTGGATCTGGCTTGGTCTATGAAGTCTGCAGTTTCTCAATAGAAACTGTGGTTGAACTTGTCAGTGTGTTATGGAATTAAGGAATTTTCATAGTTTCTTCTGACTGCCAGTTGATGTTCATGGATGTGTTCTCTCAATTTTTTACTTGTTTGCCTCATAGTGGTTTTCACTATCCTTGCATTGTATGTTGTAGATCACTCTTATTTTGTCTTCACTGGCCATTGGATCTTTGGGTTTGCTTAGAATGCATTGGATAGTTTTTGTTGGTTTACAGACCATGGAAGAAGAAACATATATGTGGCCATTGTGACCCAGTTCTCTCCGTTTCCAAGAAAAGGGAGAGGAATAATCAGCAGGGGAGCCCTGAAGGTCCTTCATCCAACCCTGCACATATGGGTTTTGTTGCTCTTGTGTGTGCACTCATTCAATAAAGTCAGGAATCTTAGCAACCAGACTATGTGTCAGGGGTGGGGGAATTATCTGATTTCAATCACAGAAGAAAGTGGTTCTTAAGGAAAAAAATACTCAGGTTAAGGGAACAATCCTCAGCCAGCCTGTTCTATCAACTAGCGATATACAGTATGTAAAAGTCAAAATGAAAGAAAAAATGTGCCAATTTGACTTGATATTGTGTAAGTTTCTACAAAGCCTGTATGTGTTCCAGGGTCTTCTGATCAGTGTGAATCTGGATGGAATACAATGCTCCTTCTAAAAGGTACGTTCAGTGATTAATGATGTGTTTCATTGCTAGGAGTTCCTTATAAAACACATCATAGTTCCTTTCAACAAATAATAGTGGTCTTGGACTTCCGTTGGGAACATGGAGAACTGAACAGCTGTGCCCGTGAGCTCCACGGGCAGAACTGGCATTGTGGCAGTTTTTTCAGGCTCAGGCTGGTTTCTCCTGAAGCCCAGGAGCGTTTTTCCGGATTAAGGACATGCTCGGAATTTACCCATTCATCCTCTGGACAGCGAATTGCAGCCAGGAGATCATAAGCAGCGTTTGCAATCAACAGGTAAGACTTTGCCGGAAGGCTGGGACATCACCATTTCCAAGCTGCACTGCAGCCTTAAAGGGACATTAAGTCCAGCCACCCCATTTCTAAAGCACTCTATTTTTTTTCAAGTATTTTGTACCCTAAGAGAGTCTTTCTACATTAAGGAAAAACAATCTCTCTTGGTGCTTATCGTTATTTTTGTGATTAATTTTTTTAAAAAAAGTTCTTTTTAAGCTTTGGATTTTGCTTTCCATCCAATACTAAGGAGGGTTGAGGGTATATTATCGTCTCCCTGTTATTATTTTTGTGCTAATTTTGAAGATTTTAGCATTTTTCCTACACATTGAATCTGCCGTTCTGAACTTTTACTTGTTGTGATCTTATCTTAACTCAGTTCAGAAATTTTCTTTTTTCTTTTTGTATAAATTTTATTGAATTTTGAAATACATATTAAAAGTTAGAACAAGAAATAAAGAAAGAAATACGAAGTAAGAAAAAAGTGAAAGAAAAGTGAAGTTAAGAAAAATAATATACAAAAGAAATATAGAAAATAGATGGCCTCCAATCTGTCTTTGGTCTTTAAGTACAATATTTGCTTTAAATGTTGGTCTTTCATACAATACACAGGAACTTTTCTTTGTCATGTACATTTCAATTTCTATAGTCCAATCTTCTAATCTTCATGTAGATTTCATCTTTCTATCAATTCTCCAATAGTCCATCTGTAATTTCCACTCCTTGAAGTAATATCAATTTAAATGTTCTTTACTGCATCCATTTCCATTTTTACATCCATATTTATATCCTTGATAGAATCCAATTAGTCTTAAAACATATATATAGCAAGTAAAGGCCTTATTTTGTCTCAACAGTAATTTATATTTTATTCTAATTCTAATAAAATAAAATATGTTCTATTCATACATATCCATAAAAATAACCCTAATTTAAACTTAGTCTATATTTAAATTATTATTATACCATAATCTACATCCTCCTACATATTTACCTATTTAACAAATTTTATATCTATTTATTCCCCTAATACATAGCCTAACAACAGTTCTCAATAATATTCATACTAGTAATTATAAAAATAAGTCATCCTATAATAGTATTAATTCTAATTCAAACTCAACATCCCATCCTTCATATAACTCCCTAAAAATTTTTTCTAGTTTTCAAGTATTCTATAACATCATTTTATATTTATATCACTAATTTTATAACCTTTTATCTATTATTAAAATATCACATTTTTATACAACCATAGTTTCTCATATTAATTTTTAACATTTAATATTCCCAACAGTTATATTACTAATAGTTAGTACTTTTACAAACTCAATATCCAGTTAAAATCCATGGTTTCAATACCTTTATGTCCCACATAGTGTTAAATCTCCTATTCAAGTTATACCAAAGTCATAATGTGTAACCTGTTTTATTCTGTATCTCTTGTGAAATGTCAAAACCCATGTATCACAATATCTATCAAATTGCATGTTCAGCCTTTGTCCTAACCACAACTGCCCCAGTATGTTTGAACCAAAATTATAGTGTTTTGTTGTCTGTCTCATATCGAGTGTAAGAATGATTTTTTGAACCAATGTGTTTGCAATTCCCCCTTCTTGCCCCTCCTCTATCTCAAAAATTTTTTCTTCTGCTTCCATTTCTATCTTTTGTTCTTTTTGTTCCTGAACTTGAAAAAATAAAATTTCCAATGATTTTTTAATTTCCGAGAGGGCTTCACAAATCTCCACCTTAAATTCTTGAATTGCTTGGGTTACTGCTAAAGTTGCTGTTAAGAAACTCATTCTTCTCACACACACACACCTTTGTTCTCAGGCTTCAACGACTGCCGTTCTAGCCAAAACAAATAAATAGTCAGCTGGTCTGTTCATGGAAAATTACCGGCAGCGTCCATTAAGCAAAAAGTTTTTTTAAAAAATAAAAGAAGAAAAATTTCGATAATCAAAAATAGGCAAAAAGGCAATACCTCAAACAGTTTATAAAAGGAGAAAGAGAAACTAAATTTCTACCATTATAAAAAAGAAAGAAAAATAAAAAGAAAAACCCAGTTCAAATGTTAATCCAGCAAAATATATTCACAAGCTATTTAATATAAACTCTTATACTTCCAACTGAGATGGAGTCCTCTGATAAGTTAGAAAGATGAAAAATAAAAAATAAAAAATGCAGGCATTATTATGCTTCAAACATAAAATCCATTATAATTCCACCTTAATTGTTATAGCAAAGAAAGTACAAAATTGCCAACATTTTGAGCAAAGTCCAAAGACAGACCTTAGATGATAAAACAGTCCAATCTAAAAAAAAAAAAAATAAAGTGATCTAAAAGCCAGCTTAGCTCTAACTTATGAATTCCCTGTAAGAGCTTGGTGTTTCCTCCGATCGTTTCACTGTCTCCACACCCCTGCTCTCTCCGTAGCAAAAAAAACCACAGAAAAAAAGCAGGAGGGGGCAATTCCAACGACTCTGTGAGTAATCTTCTGCTTCTCCCCTCTCCAGGGAGAATTTCAGTGGTCATAGACCACCGCAAACAGGGAAAAGTTAGCCAGGTCTTCAGCGCTCTGAAAAATCTGACTTGTCGAGCTGGCAGCTGACTCGGAGTCTCAGTTCGGAAATTTTCCATTACCTTTCACTGTTGCCAGTTAAGTATCTAGGGGGTGCCATATTTTACTGCGTGAGACATGGATGATCTTAACCAGGCTCTCTCTGACTTACATCGAGATATTAAAGCAGATATTAAGCAGATTTTTTCTGATTCCTGCCAAGTTATTATGCAAGACATTCAGAGCATTGTGGAAAATATGTGGTCTAAAATGTGCCATCTGGTTGAGGATACTGTGGACGAAATTGAAGAATTTAACAGTGATGGAAATGTCTCTTCTAAGAGCGAGATGGGGGCTTCTGTTGAAATGCCGGATGAAATTGACAATGCTGAATTGAAGAAGTTTAACGGAGAAATTGAGTTGCAAGACGAGTGAATTTCACTTTCTGATGTAATACTATGGAAAAGAAGGGGTTATTATGTATGGGAGGTTTTTTGAAGAGAAGTCTGTGTTTGTGAGGGGAGCAGTTGGGCTGTTTGATTTCTTTAAGAAAATAGCTCTGTGTTTATTATGGGGGGTAAATGCTTTGGTCTATTTTGAAGTGGGTTAAGAGGCTAAAATATTTATCTGGATGGTCTTTTGGCTTTGGATGATTTTATTTATTGTTAATTATTGGGATTAATATTAAGGTTTTTTTAAAAAATAATATTAATTCATGTTTCTTGTATTATTAATTATAATGACAATTCACATGCTTTTTATTTTTGATTTTTATTACAGTAGACAGGAATATATAGAATAGTAGTAGGAAGGGAATAATTAAGTAATTGTTATTTTTTGGGGGGGAAGTTTATTAGGTGATTTATAATTTTTCTTTTCTTTTAATATAAGGGGAGGGAGCAATGGAATTTAGTGATTTTTATAATGTGCTAAGGGGTTGACTTATAGAAATAATGTGATTTTGGTTTAATATAGAGTAAAGGATTGATTATGGAATTGTTATAAATCCTTGATGTTTAAAGTTGGAAGTCACTTCTTTTTGTAATCTATTTTTAAAAAATCTCTTGTGTTTTAACACTTTTTAGTTCTTTTTTGTAGTTTTTTGTTTTCTGTATCTTTTATCGTTTTCTGAAATTTAATAAAATTCTTTAAAAAACAAATAATAGTAGTCTTATATCAAAGGCACTGATTGTTCTCCCAATGCAAACTCAGAAACATCAATTTGAACAACAAAAGAGAAGTGAGTTCTGCATAATGTATGAGGATTAGGGAATTAATGCTTCTTTAAATGCCACATCTATCCTGTGCCTCAGAAGTTAACTTCAATGGTGCCCTTTTCTTCATAAGCTGAGTAGGAGTTCTGGTGTGCATTGAAAAACCATGTATGAAATATTGGTATAGGTAGTCCTCACTTAGTGACTGCCTCATTCAGCGACTGTTCGGAGTTACGGCGGTGCTGAAAAAATAACTTTACCATGAATATCCACATTTATGACCTTCACAGCGTCCCTCAGTCACATGATCTCCATTACAGTCAGTACGCATTGTCTTGTGCCTGACCTGTTGTTTTTCTTTTTCTTTTCCCTTGCAAAGCAGAGAGATTAGAGAGGAAGGAATTAAAAGAGAGTACGCAGGCACACAATGGGGAATACACATCAAAAGGAATGAGGTGGTGCTGGCAGCCCCAAGTGCACTACACAAACAGCCTGTGTATTCCCCATTGTGTGCCTACTTACTCTCTTGTAATCTCTCCCTCTCCAATCTCTCTACTCTGGGTGGGGGCTGGACGGGTCAGGCACAGGAGAGATTGTCTACAGAAATTGCTTGTTTTTTTTTATTTTCCCCCTCACAGAAAGTGAGGGAAGGGATTAGAAGAGATTAAGCAAGCACACAATGGGGAACACACCGGATTGTTTGCATAGCGCACTCGCAGCTCCAAGCCCCAAGCATGCTTGGGCTGCCAGAGCCAGCCACCACATTCCTTTCGATGTGTATTCCCCACTGTGTGCCTGCTTACTCTCTTGTAACCCTTCCTCTCCAATGAATGTAAATGCAAACATTAATTCCCTTCTTGCTAATTATCCCAGCACCGGGGTGAGCATTCCAAAGGGTGGGGGACTGGGGAAAAGGAAAGCACAATCGCGGTCATGTGATTTCCCACTTCACTTAATGACAGAGCTGCCAGTGCCAATTGTGGTTGCTAAACAAGAACTACCTGTAAAAGTTATCAAAGTTCAGAAAAACCTGAATGTCTATAATATTATTTAGGGGTTGCCAAGACATGATATATTGTATTTTAACATAGACTATCAGTATGCCATCTGATGAAATTTCATAGGCATAAATATGAAAGGAACATTTATTCAGCTTAACATGCAGATTGTTAAAGTAAACAGAGATTAACACCAGACAAACAATCAAGCAGAAGACAATACCCTAATCAAGGAACCAACAGGGGAAAAAATCACACCCCCACCAAAACTGGCAAGGCAAGCTACTGTACATAAACAAGGAGCAAACCCCACACTCACTCGCACTGTTACCTAGTTGGGTAATGAAACGTCTGCAAGCAAACAACTAAGGTCAGAGAGCACCAAGGACTCCACATACAGATTGTGTTTGCAAAACCTTTCCAGAATATTGGTGACATGTTCAGCGTAGGCAGCTGGATCCTCAGGAAAAAAAAACCCAGAAAGTCATCAAATGAACAACCATATAAGAGTCCCAAATGTACAAAAATATTTCATTTATGAATCTGATAATCTGATAATTTATGAAGGTAAGTGTGATAGGCCTATGTATTCAAATTTCCCAAAATGAGTGTCAAAGGCAGTTAAATATGGATGTCACTCCTTCATACAAGTCATATTATAAGCCCTTCTTAAGAACAATTTAGTAAAAATTGTGGGAGTGAGTAGTGATCCATAACAATTACAGAATTAAGAACCCTGAAGTCATGGTTCATTCTTAGAAACCACCTTCTTGGAAAAAAAAATGTTGGGGCAGAAACAGGAGATGACAGAGAGTCTAATAAGTCCTTTCTGCAACTTGTTAACAATAAAGTTACTTAAATAAGCCAAACCCTGTGCAAACATAGGATATTGACATTTAGAAAGATCTGAGCTTCAGGAACCAACATTACAGCACAATCACAGAATGATGGGGTGGCATATACATGCCTCCTCTTTCCCAAACATATAAGCAGAATCGAAGTGTTTTGAAAATAAAACCATAGGAATGTCTTGCTTATCATTAACAAGGAAAGGGTGGGGCTTTAGTCCTTGGAAATAGTGAAGAGTTAAATGTAATCACTTTTTTAATTAATTAGGTAAAACAATTTTAAAAAGCAAAAACAAAGAGGGAAAAGAATACATATACATACATACATACATACATACATACATACATACATACACTTTAAACTAGAGCGAAGGTTTAAGTGAAAATATGTTTATAAAAAAATAATTAAAAAGAATATTTCCTTTTTGAAATGTAATCTGTCTGATCTGTGTGAATAATTTCAGGAATGCACTTCCTCATGTGTTCACTAATATAATAGTGAATATCTTGTAATCGACATCCAGTAAAGAAATTGGTCTATATATTTATTTATTTATTATTTACATTTGTATCACCGCCCATCTCCTCCAACCAGGGATCTCTGGGCGGTTCACAACAAACAAGTTTAAAATATAAAATTACAACAACAATAAATTACATATAAAATCCAAATAGAAAGATGTTAATAATAAGGCGGGTTTCATGGCACCAGCCACTCCCAAGAGGAACTATTGGCATATAACTGAGGTTTCTTCGTTCATTTCCTTCCTTGTGTATTAACATTATATATGTTTCTTCCCATGTATTTGGTATTGTTTTTGTTGTTTGAATTTCATTCATTGTCTTCATAGTGGTTCCCTCAGTTTCTCTTCTAGCTTTTTGTAATGTAGGGCCATCAGCTCATCTGGGCCTGGTTGCTTACCAATTTTAATTTTTTTTATTGCTTCTTCAATTTGAGTTGCTATAAATTTTCTTAAATTTTTTCTTAAATTTTTCTTTGTCTATGTTCTTCAGTACATTCTTTAGGCTCTGACTTTTCAATATATGTTTTCAAACTTCGTTTGTCAATTTTGTGCCTAAAATATAAACACTCCTTGAAATTTTTTGCAAATTCTTCTGTTATTTCTGATCTTATATATAACAGTTTGTTCCCTTTCTCTATCGTTATCATTCTTCTTTCTTTCTCCTTTCTAATTTGATATGGCAAAAGGTTTGTTTGCACTTCCAAAATGATTCTGTTTACACATATTTATCTTCTTTTGGAGTTCTGCCATTTCCAATTAAATCTAATTGTTACTTAACTTTATTTAATTCTTTCAATGCTTACCAACCTGAACTAGTTTTATGAATCAAAAACCAATTCTTCTATTTTCTCTTCTAATTGTGATCCTTGTCCATTATGTTCTTTTTTCTGATTTGCAGCAAGCCTTATTGAGATTCCTCTTATATAATTTTTACTTGTCTCCCATATAGTTGTGTCTGACATCCCTATATGTATGTATGTATGTATTTATTAAATTAATTCTTCTTTGCATTTCTGCTATATGCTTTCTTGAAGTAACAGCATATCATTCATCCTCCATTTTAAGTGGTCACATTATTTGAATTCACACTATTCGAAGTTATATTTCTATGGAAAATATAGTAATTGGTTCCCGCTTGACAGAAATAGGCAATGAAAAATTTTAAACATAAATGTTTATGTTTATTAATGAAATATTTCAGTAAAGGATAAAAAGAATATACTTATAATTTAAATTTGTTAACAAAATCACAAAGTAGCAATTTTTTTAAAAAATCTAAATATCCTTCCTAAAGGTAAGCTTACACTGATGAAAATAACTTTATTGTATTTCAAAATATTTTAGCAGCATAGATTGAACTGTTTTCTCTTTCTTTAAATCTTCATACATATGCTGAGAGTGCTTTATTCACATCTCGTTGAATGTGCATGCTTTGATTGAGGTTAGGGTCAACATCCATAATTTTTTGCTTCACAACTTCTACAGCTCAAAAGATATCTTCAAATTTCTTGATAGTGAACTCCTTCACTTGCACATTATCTCATTCTTCAGCATCATTGTCAGCTTCTTCAAAAGTTCTTTGTTGATCTAAAAGTAGGAGATCATCATCAGTCAATTCTTCCAACTGTGAATTGAGCAGTTCCTGAACATGGTCATTTTCTAGTTCATCATATCCAAGGTCTCTTCCAATATTTGTTATTTCTTCTAACAAATATTGTAATCACTATTACTGCTGTTAGGTGTAATTCACTACTGTTTGCACAATGAGGCAAAATGTGCTTCTACACTCCATGCATGTTGTCTGAATTTACCTGTTGCCAAGCTTGCTGAAAGGGGCGTGGTGGCTCAGCGGGTAAGACGCCAGGCTTGTCGATCGGAAGATCGCAAGTTCGGAGGTTCGAATCCCTAGCCCTGCGTGCAGAGTGAGCTCCTGCACTAGCTCCAGCTCTTGCCAACCTAGCAATTCGAAAGCATGCAAATGCAAGTAGATGAATAGGTACCACTTCGGTGGGAAGGTAACAGCGTTCTGCATCATGCCGGCCACATGATTGTGGAAGCGTCTTTGGACAACGCTGGCTCTTCGGCTAACAAACGGAGATGAGCACCGGCCCCTAGAGTCGGACACGACTGCACAAATGTGCGGGGGGTACCTTTACCTTTTTAAGCTTGCTGAATATTTTCTATTGCATGTCTGATGTTATAATCTTTCTGGAACTCTGTTAAGGAAATTGCATCATATCCTATAGTTTTAGCAATTGCCTGTTCAAATGTTTTTCTTATGTGTGTGTGTGCCTTCATGTCAGTATTTTTACTCCTGGCGACTACCTGGACTAGTCGCTGCAGTTTTCTTGGCAAAATTTCAGAAGTGATTTGCTATTGGCTGCTTCCTAAGGCTGGGGGAGAGGGACTGGCCCAAGGTCTCCCAGCTGGCTTTGTGCCTAAGGCGGGACTAGAACTCACGGTCTCCTGGTTTCTAGTCTGATGCTAACTGCGAGCTGGTTGCCAAGCACCTGAAATGCAGTCATGTGACCGCGGGGGGGGGGGGGGGTGGCGCGACATTTCACAATGACCAGAAGTGCTTTACGGGCTGTAAAGCACCCTTTCCAAGGCTGTAGTAACTTTGAATGGTCATTAAGCGACCAGTCGTTAAGCAAGGACTACCTGTATTGGCATCTTCCTATAAAGAATCCATTCCAGAACCCCTTTACACATTCCCCTTCTCTTCCCTCATTCCGAAGTCTGCTGCGTAAGCTTCCAAAGTCTGCAAAGACTTTGGAGCAGAGCTGCCCTCTCTTTTCAAAGGCTCTGAGAGCTTAAGCTTCCAAAGACAGCGTTCTGAAGGGAGCCACGTGGAGGAAACGTTCACCAGAGAAGCTGGGTCCGAAAAGGAGTCAGCAAAGGCAGCAAGGTGCTTCTGCTTCACCTGCGGCAGGTGGGCGAAAAAGGTGAAAGGTCGGTGCAGGGAAGTAGGAGAGGAGGCAGGTCAGTGAATGAATGCAGGCTAGGGTGGCTGAAGCTTCCTGGGGTGGCTTCACGCAGCTGGGTTGGGGCGGTTGCAGTTTCGTGTGGTGCTGTGGCTCAGTGGCTTCTTGCAGCCCCAGAGCCATGCGGTTCTGGGTTTGCTTGCTGCCCCGCAAGGCAGAGTGCAGGGTTTCCAAAAGGGCAGAAAAGGGGGGGCCACAGGCGGGTGGGGGGAGTTGAAGCACCCCTGCAGTCGTAAGAGCGGGCAGGCTGCCAAGCACCCAAATTTTGTTCACACGACTGCGGGGGAGCTGCAATAGTCGTAATTTCAGGCACAGGTCATAAGTCCATTTTTTCAGTGCCGTTGTAATTTCGAACGGTCATTGAACGAATGGTCATTAAGTGAAGACTACCTGTACAAAAGCAATTACTTACTCTTCGATTGGTAATTACTTAAAACTCACAAATTGCTTATATCAGGGCTTTCCAAAGTTTTCCCACGGCGACACACCAACCGCCGTTGGTGTGTCGCCGCGGGAAAACCCGGAAGTGTCGCCATTGCGGCAGCGCGCAAAAACCCGGAAGCGCTGCTGCCGCTTTTGCTTTTTGCGCACCGCCGTTGGTGTGTCGCTGCGGGAAAACCCAGAAGCGCTGATGATGATCAGCGCTTCCGGGTTGTGTGGCAACACACCAGACTGTGTGTGGCGACACACTTTTGTGTCACGACACACAGTTTGGAAAGCTCTGGCTTATATTGACAAATGGTGTTAATTATCAAAATTTCAATTACTCGGTTGCTCAAGTCTGCTTGCTATGAGAGAACAACAGAATCTTTTCAAATGCTTTCAATTCTGGAGCTCAGCTCAGCTATTTTTTTTTCCTTTATAAAAAAGAGTTCTCACCACTGTCATTTGTTGCTGTACTCCAATCCTCTCTCCTTCCTTTCTTGTCTTCCTTTTGTTTATTTAAATTTGGCTACTGTGAGAGCTCAGCAAAATCTTTATTGTTGCAATCCAGACCTCTCTCCCTTTTTTCTTCTCTTGCCACTGTATCAACACAGCTCAGAAACAATTAAGAAATAAAATAATCATAGTTGTAATCCAAAGCAAAGTTATTTTGATTGTATAATCCAAAACAACAATAATCCAATGGTTAGTTCTTTCAAAGGTTCTTTAAATTCCTCTGCCAGAAAGGAAAGGCGGGGGAGGATGGCTGCATTGGGAGTCAAGCACTTGGCCATTAAATTAAAAAAAAAACCACACCTTTGTGGGTGCGGATTATTTGCAGCTTGGGTTACGGATTCTTGGCTTACGGACGGCGTAAGAGTTAATAATAAAAAAAAATATTCCAGAGTGTAACAGGGGAAAAAATCAAGACTGACCTAACTTCACCCCCAAAAGTAATAATTCTTGTATTCCTATAAACCTCTGGATTACGTAGTTAAGCCATCCCCAATACAATGGGAACATGCAAAGGAATTGTTAGACAGCACTGTGAAGTCTCATTATGGTTCCTAATGATGAAGGGAAGCAGTATGTTCATTGATCAGGCCAAAGCATATGCATCAGAGGTCCAATTGTCTGAATGCATAACACAAATTTTTGAACAATGGAAAATATATGTATCTCAGAGGTGTCTATAAAAAAAGCAGTGCAGCAACACATGACTCAAAGTTTCAATTTCCTTCTCACCACAGAGGCAAAATTCCTGTTCTTTTGGTATACTATAAAACTTGCCCTCCAAAAGGATGGAAGGGAGGGCATTACAGTGGGCAAGTGTTAAAGCTTCTCTGGTGTTTTTAGGGGCAATATTCTATAGATAATGAGCAGGTACAACACTTTTCCTGAGTTCACTGGAATAATATAAGGTGGCACCTGCCTGAGATCATTGACAGGGAGGGGTAGCACCTCTTGTGAGGGGCCTGCTGTGCCCTTTATAGGGCTACTCGTTCACCTTTGGTCCCCACCTGGAGCTCAGCTCTCACCTGTGGCTCCAAGTAGCTGTAACACGCGCAGCGGCCACACCCCGGTAAAAAGTCTTGGCAGATGGGCCAAACCAGGTGAGGGTAGTCAACGTATCTTCAGCTCTCAGTGAGATAGGGGATTTGTCTATCCCAGCGTGTAAAGTCTGGCCCTGGCAGATTGAACAGAGGAGACTGATCTACGGTCCAACAGTCAAAAAGGCAGGCCCAGCAGGTGTTAGGAGCACTCAGAGCACAATAAGACACTTAGATGTCCTGGTCATCCACTGCAGCAGGAGAGATCTCCAGCCGTAACGGTTCTCCGTGCAAATGGATTAAGGTCTCTTATGCTGAGAGAGTGGGACTGCCCCTGTGCAACGGCTGTTCCACTTAAAACTCCATCACGCACAGGTTTCTGTTGTGCAATTCATCTTCATCTACAACTCATCTCAGTCCACACCTAATTTGTTGAAACCCTGCAGCGATGGGGGAGTGGTGAAGTAACAGGTAGAGATGACCACTGGCAGTACTAGTCACAAACCTGCACTTGGGCGCCCTTGGACCAGTGGTCGTTCGTCTCAGTACCCGGGGCAGCAGAGATGTCTGGCAGCATCCAGGGCAGTTGGGCAGCCCTTCTAGGATAGCACTGCCCACCCTTGCATGAGGGAGGGGGTTAGTCACCGAGAATAAGGTGTCAAGGCCTGAAAGATGAACAGCACTCATAGCAGCCAAATTTCGCCATTACAGCATTGACATTGCTGCACTCAATGAGACCAGGCTGGCAGACGCAGGTTAATTACAGGAAGCAGCAAGTGGATATACATTCTATTGGAAAGGGAAACCACAGACCAACAACAGGACTCACAGAGATGTTTTTTCAATCAAAACTGCTTTGCTGAAGAACATCTCTAATCTACCTACTGGAATAAATGAACACACTGTGAAGTTCCACTTTCCTCTCAGCAAGTCCCGGTATATCACCACTCTCAGCGCCTATGCATCAACTCTCACGAGTCCAGACAAAGACAAGGAAAGTTTCTATGAGGACCTGGACCAGATTATTTGAACCCCCGCCAGCAACAAACTTGTTATTCTGGGCGACTTCAACTCTAGGGTGGGGACAGACAGCGACAACTGGGACGGAGTCCTTGGGAGACATCGGGTGGTAAAACTAAATACCAACGGCCTACTGGTTCTGAGCAAATGTGCCGAGCACAACCTATGCATCACTAACTCAATGTTCAGACTTGGAAACAAGTATAAAACCACCTGGATACATCCCAGGTCAAAACAATGGCACCTACTTGACTATGTCATAGTACAGCAGTGTGACCTTAAAGACGTCACCATCACCCGCACCATGCAAGGTGCTGAGTGCTGGACAGATCACAGGCTGGTCCGGTCAGTCCTCAACCTGCACATAGCCACTTTATATCATAAGCAACCAAGGACTGTCAGAAAGTCATTCAACATTGGCAGACTGCAAGACCCAGGCCAAGTCCAATGCTTCCAAGATGTACTTAATGAAAAAAACTCTCCGGCAATTTACTGCTTGTAGGAACCTGTTCTGAAATGTGGACGCAGTTTAAAGGTGTCATCATGCAGACTACAACAACTGTACTCGGACTGAAAACCCGGGCGCATCAAGAATGGTTTGATGAAATCCATGAGACCATTTCAGCCGCCCTCCAGGCCAAGAACAAGACCTATGCAGACTGGCAGAATGATCCATCATCTGCCTTTAAAAAAGGCAAGTTTAAGCACCTGCAGTCCAAAGTACAGATGGAACTCTAAGAACTGCATGGACGAAGTGCCTCCATACAGTCATTCAAGAAACCTTCTTTGCTGATGACTATGTGCTCCTGGTGCACAAAGATGTGCACCAGGAGCACACAGAATTTGTTCAGTTGATGCTGAACAAATTCTCAGGTGCTCCTATGCTCTTTGGCCTGACTATCAGCCTGAACAAGACAAGTACTTTTCCAGCCCATGCCAAATACCAACCCTGTAGAACCAAAAATCACTGCTGACAACACCCAGCTGACAAATGTAAATAGCTTCAAACACTTGGGAAGCATCATCTCGAGCGATGGGTCATTGGACAAAGAAATTGACTCTGGGATCAGCAAGGCCAGCCAGTCACTGGGGTGGCTGCGTAGTAGAGTGCTCAATCAACACAACATCTGTATCTCCACAAAGCCGAAAGTCTACAGAGCTGTGGTTATCTCTTCTCTCCTATATGGATGTGAGTCCTGGACTCTGTACTGAAGGCACATCAAATAACTGGAGAAATTTCACATGCACGCCCTCCGCTCCATTCTCAGCATTCATTGGCAAGACTGTGTTTACAACCTGGAGGTCTTGGATCATGCGGAGTGCACCAGCATTGGGTCCCTGATTATCAGAGCCCAGATGCAGTGGGTGGGACATGTCATCAGAATGCATGACCACCGTATGCCTCGTCGGTTGCTCTATGGTGTATTGGAGTCTGGGAAGAGACCTTGAGGTTGACCATGCAAGCGCTACAAAGACACTGTGAAAGAAACCCTATGCCACTGTGACATCCAGCCAAGGGAACTAGAAGCTGCGGCTACTGACAGAACCCACTAGCGAGCCCTGTGCTATGAAGCCTCTACTGGCTTTGAAGACAGGCACCGCCAAAAACTGATAGAAAACCATGAGCGGCGTCACAGAATAACACCCACAGTTACTACAACAATGGACTTCCAGTGCCCCCATTGTGCTAGACTCTGCGCTTCCAGACTGGGACTGCAGAGCCACCTCTGTCCACAGATGAACTGCACAACAGCATGTCTTCTTCAAACCTGAAGGATTAACAATGATCTCTGGCATGCTGCTTGAAAGATGCTTTGGCCTGATCCAGTCCCAATGGAATCAATGTATCAGGGGAAAGTCCACAACACTCAGGAAGGACAGAAGCTAATTACCTTAGCCTCTTGCTAGCTGACCAGGAGGCAGGGATTCAGACAGTATGGCCCAATTCTATATCCAAGCTAAGACTGAATGCAAACAACTCCTCCAAGTAAAATGATTCTGAGTCCCATTTAGGTTGCCATAACTCAACATATTTTGTAATGAGAGAGGGGGGGAGGGGGGAGGGGGGAGAGAGGGAGAGGGAGAGGGAGAGGGAGGGAGAGAGAGAGCGCGCATTCTAGTTCCACTATGTTTTATCTAGTCATTACCTCACTTCTAATTGGTTGGATTATGACTGCAATAATCCCAATCAAATCCTACTAGGGCTACAACAAGTATTAGGCCCATCACAAGTGGGCATTTTATAAGACACTACAACAATTTAAAATTATCCTATCACAAGTTAGGATAATTTTAAATTGTTATAATGTCTTATAAAAAATAATTCTAGGGAAAAACCTATAAAATTGCAATCTATAGTCTAAAGCAGAGCTTTCCAAACTGTGTGTCGGGACACGTTAGTGTGTCGGCTGCAGTGTCTGGGTGTGTCGCGGCTGCTGCTGCCTCCAAGCCCTGCCAGGATTCCACGCAGGTCCTAGTGCCTGCCTTGTGCCTTGCTGCCTCCAAACCTGCTGTGATTCCGCACAGGTCCTAGTGCCTGCCTTGTGCCCTGCTGTAAGAGTGTGTTGTGAAATGATGCCCTGCTGTAAGAGTGTGTCGCGAAATGATGCATGTCTAAAAAGTGTGTCACCAACATGAAAAGTTTGGAAAGCTCTGGTCTAAAGGCTAGAAGTAATTAAGCTAGATAACTATAGATAAATACAAAAGAAATGCTAAGATCTGTAAGACACTGTAACAATTTTAAATTATTAAATTAAATTTTGTAATTTTATGCTAATAATCTTTTTTAATCTTACTAATATTATATTTTACTGTTATTTTTGAAATGGTTGTAATGTTATTTGCTTCAGACTGATCTATGACTGAAATAAAAGCAAACTGATTTTTGAACAAGTCTTCTCAATAAAACCATTCATGGCTCCCAAATCCAGTAAGGCAGAAAAGTGAACAACTGAGACTGTCTGAGAGCAAATACAGTCAGAATAAACTGCTGCTTTGAATCTTACATCTGAGCTCCCCTTAACTGTTGGATGATGCCCCTTCTGAGCTCTTGAAAAGGCAATCTGGGTCACTTCGCCCAAAAGCAGGCTCAGTACAATTAGGGCAATTACTTACAAAATGGCCTTTTATTCCAGCCAACTCAGGAAGGAAAGGAAGGACAGGCCAATCAAATTCAAAATGATCAGAAAGTCCACAATCCAAACAGAAAAGATATTGTCAGCAATTCATCAGCCATTTTGGTGTTGCATCAGCCAGCCAATCCTGCATGCTAGCTTTCCAGGGAAGGGAAGGCTAGAGGCAGATTTTCTTTGCAAATTACTCACAACTCTTGTGCAGGTTGCTGATAACAAACTATTAATGGGCGAAGCCCTAACAGGCATGAAACACAGATACCAAACTCATGCAGAAGCCCTGGAGGCGTTAACTTGGCTCAACCCAAGAGTTCAAAAGGTAAAACAGATCCCCATTGTATATTGTGGCAAACGCCCTAAATATGTTTTTCAGTTATCTCTGCATGCAGAAATAATGGGGAGTGCACTTGCAGTAAATTCTCTTAAGCACATATATGCCATGGGTTCACACATGAAAGACAACCAAACAGGAAGGGGCGATCCCAACTTCCTCAACCTCTTTCACCCTGCCCCCAGATATGCTCTAAAGTAGGTAAGACTATGTATATATTGGTGTGGGATTACATTGAAATTTAAGGCTTAGAATTTATAAACTGGTATGTGTAGGGTTACCAGTTGGAAAGGAGGACAAATGGGGGGTGGGGGGAAGGAGGACACACTGTTTAACTTTCTTGGCACCTATGGCAAAAATTACAGTGAAAAACTGCAAAAAAAGGTACTTAGGCCTGTATGTATATGGAATTACTTTTTCCAGCATCAGAAAGACTGGTTTTTCAATCACTGGAATGTGCTAGAGCCAGTTAGAAGGCAAAAGCCTTCAGCGTGTAACTGATTGATCTTGTCAATTTCAGATAGGAGGGCAAGCTGGCCAGAGGGTACTAATCAACTAATTAAGGCAGAGCTTTCCAAACTTTTCATGTTGGCGACACACACCAACGGCAGCGGCATGGCGGTGGTGTGGCCTGTGGTGTCCTGGTGTGTCACACGAAAACCCGGAAGCACTGATGGGCGGGGGTGCCACTTCTTCCGGTTCCCCCCATCAGCGCTTCTGGGTTTTCGCGCAACACACCAGGACACAGCAGGCGACACAGTAGTGTGTCGCGACACACACTTTGGAAATCTATGAATTAAGGTCACAGAGCAGAGCTTGTTAACTTGCAGTTAGCACTTATTAGGGAAGCGCTCTGCTTTGGAGGAAGAGATACTCAAAAAGCCGACAATAATTGATTCCAAGGCTATGCCAGCTGGACGTAGGACATAAAGTAGCACATATCCTCCTTTTGCCAGACATCTGGTAAACCCTAAGTATGTGGTATCAAAGCTTGCTAATTGCTATGTTGTACAATATTTCTTTATTTTACTTTCTTGGAGTACTTCATGATTTTTTTGTTGTTGTTAAATTCTCACTAAAAAAAGAAATATTTTTTTTCTCCTCTCTAATGAAATTTGTCTTATGGAATTTTTCTTTGTATGGCTGTTAACTATCCCAAACACTGCAACAAGTGGAAACTAAAGACCATCAAGTCTCATAATAAGCTTCTAATCTGAAGTACACTGTCTGCCGTATCACTTATTCACAGATTGCCCTGGTTCTCAGTGATCACTCCAAGTGGGGACTGAGAAAAGGTAGATTGTTAGACCTTAACCTGACAGTGCATATCTGTGTTGTTCTTCTGTAGCTGATGGGCCAGGAAATATTTGCTCCTCATTGCATTGATTCCATTTCTGAAAGATCCAAACAGCCAGGAAAAGAAATAAGAAACGATGTGAAAAGGATGTAAAACTTCCTCTCTTTCCCATATTCCTGCCTTACCTTTTCTAGCCTAGCTCCTCTAAGTTGTCTAGTGTCTCCTGTCATACTAGCTCATCCCACAATTCATTAGGGAGGTCCTCTTTACATTGCTCAATTAAAGCTAATTTGTTCAAACCAACATCTGTTGCATAAATTTGAAAATCAGCCACATATGCCTGTATTCTGCAGTTACCATGACACACTGCAAATTCCATGGTTAGCTGTTGTTCTTCTGGCAGATTCATCAAAAGTGGGTTCCAATTTAATTACAAAATTTGCGTAATTGTCCAACACAGGGTCATTATTCTCTATAACTGGAATTGCTAAGCTCTGTCTGTCAGAAGTCCAAGTATATATCCCACCCAAAACTGATGTGGGAAACTCAGTGGAGCTCAAGGAAATAAGTAACTTAGATGGAGTGACAAAAACTCTGGAGTCCCATCATATTTCTCAGGTGAGGAAACAATAGCATAACTGCATGAACTGGGGCCATCAAAGATGATACAACAGCAGGAGGCAGTTGAATTTGCCCCAACTGCTGCATTATCTGAGTGATAGTATGAGTGAATTTGTTAATTTGGGCAACTATAGTTCTGGTGCAGGGCCTTTTGAGTCTTACACTGGATTACGGTCATGGCAACCTATTTAGCAGAAAACCATTTTCCAAGAGCACCAGTGTCCATGATCTGGGTCTAAAAACTTAGAAGATTGTCTCCCAAGTAGAGACTTCCTGGAATTAATTTCAGATCTCTCTAGCAACAATCAGGACTGGAGAAGAGAGGGCTGTATCTGTTCAAACAAAGGGACATTTAGGTGACAATTCTGCACCATATGTGATCATTGGGACTATTTTACAGTTATATACCTTTATTATTGGGGTTAACGATCCTGGGTAGCTATGGTTGATAAGCTGATTTATGGCATTGGCACAGGCTGTAGCCTTTAGGGAACTCCTCTTGAAATGAGGGAGCCATGATCCTGTTTCGGTAAAAACAATCCCTAGATATAAATAGGACTTAACCTGGTCTATATGTTCCCTGTCCAGGGTCCAGTTATACCTGATCCTCCTCTTCCCAAAAACAACTACCTTAGTCTTGGATTTGTTGATGGACAGGTAGTTACATGTACAATACATAGTAATCCTGCGTAGCAGTCTTCTCATTCCTACTTGGGTATGTGACATCAATACCATGTCATCAGCGTAAAGCAGTATGTTTACGTGTTTGTTTTTAATTTTAGGCATGTGTGTGTCAACTGAATATAAAAACTTTGGGATGTCTCTTATATATAAATTAAACAAAATAGGGGCCAGTATGCATCTTTGTCTGACCCCTTTCTGGGTATTAATAGTCCCTGTTAAGGAACTATTTGCTCCAGTACGTACCCTGATTGTTGTAGTATTATCAATTATGGGAAAAAATAAGAAAATAATTGCTTTGTTTTACGTTTAATAGGGTTAAGATCATTGTAGTATAACGACCAAGTAGCAACGGTAAGAACAGAGCACGGAACAACGGACTGGTTTAAGATTGGGAAAGGAGTACGGCAGGGCTGCATACTCTCACCCTACCTATTCAACCTGTACGCAGAACACATCATGCGACATGCTGGGCTTGAGGAATCCGAGGCTGGAGTTAAAATCGCTGGAAGAAACATTAACAATCTTAGATATGCAGATGATACCACTTTGATGGCTGAAAGCGAGGAGGAGTTGAGGAGCCTTATGACGAAGGTGAAAGAAGAAAGTGCAAAAGCTGGGTTGCAGTTAAACCTCAAAAAAACCAAGATTATGGCAACCAGCTTGATTGATAACTGGCAAATAGAGGGAGAAAAAGTGGAGGCAGTGACAGACTTTGTATTTCTAGGCGCAAAGATTACTGCAGATGCTGACTGCAGCCAGGAAATCAGAAGACGTCTACTTCTTGGGAGGAGAGCAATGGCAAATCTTGATAAAATAGTTAAGAGCAGAGACATCACACTGACAACAAAGGTCCGCATAGTTAAAGCAATGGTATTCCCCGTAGTAACCTATGGCTGCTGGACCATAAGGAAGGCTGAGCGAAGGAAGATAGATGCTTTTGAACTGTGGTGTTGGAGGAAAATTCTGAGAGTGCCTTGGACTGCAAGAAGATCAAACCAGTCCATACTCCAGGAAATAAAGCCAGACTGCTCACTTGAGGGAATGATATTAAAGGCAAAAATGAAGTACTTTGGACACATAATGAGAAGACAGGATACCCTGGAGAAGAAGCTGATGCTAGGGAAAGTGGAAGGCAAAAGGAAGAGGGGCCGACCAAGGGCAAGATGGATGGATGATATTCTGGAGGTGACAGACTCAGCCATGGGGGAGCTGGGGATGGTGACGGCCGACAGGAAGCTCTGGTATGGGCTGGTCCACGAAGTCACGAAGAGTCGGAAGCGACTGAACGAATAAACAACAAAAGTATTATTAATTATAAAAGTTGATAATTTATATGTTTTTATAATTTGATTTTTATTATAGTAGATAAAGGTGCATCCATCACATAAGTGTTAGGATGTGGATCGCAATAGAGGGCTTGGAAATGATGTACCCAGGTACTTGAAGGGATACTACAATGCAATTGTGTAATGTCATTATGGGAACAATTTGTTATAGTATGCCAGAAAAGTGGAAGGCAAAAGGAAGAGGGGCCGACCAAAGGCAAGATGGATGGATGATATTCTGGAGGCGACGGACTCGACCTTGGGGGAACTGGGGGTGGCGACGGCCAACAGGAAGCTCTGGCGTGGGCTGGTCCATGAAGTCATGAAGAGTCGGAAGCGACTGAACGAATAAACAACAAGACAGAAATATTGTATATAGAATAGTGTTAGGAAGCAAATAATTGAATAAAGGTTGTGTTTAGGGGAGGGAAGCTGGTTTAGATATTTATACATTTTTTTTCTTTTTTAATATAAGGAGAAGGAGCAATTATTTAGTGATTTCTATGTGTGCTGACGGATTGATATATAGAAATAATGTGATCTTGGTTTGATATAGAGTAAGGGATTAATTATGGAAATTGTTATATATTCTTGTTGTTGAAAGTTGGAAGTCACTTCTTATGTAATCTTTAAAAAATCCCACTCACTGGATCGTCACCTTGTTGTGGTGAGTGGGCTTGTGTGTTTCCAATGAACACTGTGAGCGAAGCCGTCGGGAGTCATGTACTTTCGGTAGGGTCACCCATGGCCGTAAGGTCCAGGGGAAGGAACCAGACAAAGAACGATCCAAGAAAGTCCTCAACAGCAGAACAGGTGGAAGATGACAAGGTCTATTGTTACAACGGCTGTGAAGGTGGATGAAGGCTGCAGCAGATAAAAGATCACCAAACGTCATGGCATCCATGCCAGTGGATTAGGACCTTTTTCTGTGAAGATTGTGTGCTGATCATTGTGCACTGATCACACATAAAACAAACTCACGCAGTCGTCTTCCAACTATACATAACCCAAACTAATTAAAAGTCCCATGGCAATTGGCGAATGGCAACGGGGGCAGGACTGTGAAATCCGGAAGCCCCTAGTCATGGACCAGCACATGGGCAGTGAATTACGGATTCAGTTGTCCTGACTCAAGGTCCGAGGCAGTTGAGTAGTTCGGCAGCTGTATCCATGACTGAGCAGGCCTATTTAGGATCCACTCTGCTTACCCCATATGAGGAGGGGGCTAGAAAAGGTGCTCTAAACATAGTCTGCTTCATTTTCTCCCTGATTGGGTTACCGCGTCCAGTGAGGTCACCATATAGCGGTCGTAAAAGACATATAAATTTTGGAACGTGGAATATACAGACACTGCAGGACAATATGGATAGTGAACGCCCTGAACGTAGGACTGCCATTATTGCAAGGCAGTTGAGACGTTTTAATATTGATATAGCAGCACTCCAAGAAACTCGAAGAGCAGGAGAGGGACAGCTAAAGGAAGAAAAAGGAGGTTATACCTTCTTTTGGAAAGGACTGCC
This sequence comes from Charina bottae, assembly GCA_023362775.1. Taxonomy (NCBI): domain Eukaryota; kingdom Metazoa; phylum Chordata; class Lepidosauria; order Squamata; family Charinaidae; genus Charina; species Charina bottae. The sequence goes on along the minus strand of JALMGJ010000073.1, from coordinate 360,066 downwards.
TGAACACAAACGACAAATACATGGGGTAGGCTTTGCTATTAAAAATGATCTTGTGAAGCTCTTGTCAGAAGTCCCTATTAGCATTAACGAACAATTATCAATTCTCCGAAAAAAACTTGCCAAAAACCAACAGGCAACTATTCTAAGTGTTTATGCACCAACACTAGATGCAGATGAGGATATCAAGGAAAAAATGTATACCCAGCTGGACACCATCTTATCAAAGATACCAAAGGACGATAAAATTATCCTCCTGGGAGATTTCAATGCAAGAGTTGGGCGTGACTTTGATCTGTGGCCGGGGATCATTGGGAAAGAAGGAGTTGACAATAGCAACATGAATGGAATCTTACTTCTGACTAAATGTGCAGAGCATAACCTTGTCATTACTAACACACTCTTTCGCCAGAAAAATAAATTTAAAACATCATGGAAGCACCCACGGTCGAAGCACTGGCATCTTTTAAATTATGTAATTGGCCAATGTAGAGATTGCCGTGATGAATAATAATGACGGTCAATAAAAACATTTATATGACCGCCTATCTCCCCCAACGGGGGACTCTGGGCAGTTTACAATAAAAAGAAGATTAAAATACAATATAAATAAAATGTGACATAATAAATATAAATATAAAATCCAGTCTGGTGAATTAATCTCAAACAATAAGGAGGGTATTATGATACTAAACACCCTCAGGAGGAGCTATTACCTGTTCCTTCCCACGCTAGGCGGCAGAACCAGGTTTTCAGATTTTTCCAGAAGGCCGGGAGGGAGGAAATCCGCCTCAACTCTGGGGGCAAGATATTCCAAAGGATGGGCACCGTTGCAGAGAAGGCCCGCCTCCTGCACCCCATTAGATGGAATTCTTTTATTGATGGGGTCCGTAACAAGCCCTCTCTGCATGATCGGGTGGGGGGGTCGATGTGATGGGGATAAGACGGTCCCTCAGGTATCCTGGTCCCATGCCATGTAGGGCTTTAAAGGTAATAACCAACACCTTGAATTGGACCCGGAAGCAAACTGGCACCCAGTGCAGCTCGCGGAGCAAAGGTGTTATGTGTGATCTTGGTGCACCTAAGATTGCCCACGCGGCTGCATTCTGTACCAGCTGTACCTTCCGGATATTCTTCAAGGGTAGCCCCATGTAGAGAGCATTGCAATAGTCTATATGAGAGATGACAAGGGCATGAGTGACCGTTCAGAGGGCATCGCGGTCCAGGAATGGGCATAACTGGTGCACAAGCCAAAGCTGTGCACAGGCCCTCCTAGCCACGACTGCCACCTGCTCTTTGAGCAGGAGTCGTGAGTCCAGGATGACCCCCAAGTTCCACAGTGCCACCCCATCCAGAACCAAAGATGACAACTTCCCAGATAACGAGGGGCCATCAATCCACAGCCACTTGGTCTTGCCAGGGCTCAGCTGAAGCCTGTTGTTCCCCATCCAGGCCCCTACAGCCCCCAGGCACTGAGGTAGGGTGGTGACCGCATCACTTACTTCACCTGGGATGGAGATAAATAGTTGAGTATCATCAGCATATTGATGATACCTCATTCCATGGTGATGGATGATCTCACCCAGCGGTTTCATGTAGATGTTAGATAGGAGAGGAGAGAGAACTGAACCCTGCAGTACCCCACATAAGAGGGGTCGCGGGTCAGATCTCTCCTCTCCTATCACCACCAACTGGGAGCGGCCTCATAGAAAGGAGGTGAACCAGCGTAAAACTACGCCGCCCACCCCCAATTCCCTAAGCCTCCCAAAAGGATACCATGGTCGATGGTATCGAAAGCTGCTGAGGTCCAAGAGAGCCAGGATGGATGCACTGCCTCCATCCCGCTCCTGCCAGAGATCATCCATAAGTGTGACCAATGCAGTCTCCATCCCATATCCTGGCCTGAAACCTGACTGAAAGGGGTCTAGATAATCCGCTTCATCCAGAATCCTCTGAAGTTGCAACTCCACCACTTTCTCAACCACCTTTCCCAAAAAGGGAAGGTGGGAGACAGGATGAAAATTATCCAAGATGGTAGGGTCCAGGGATGGCTTCTTGAGGAGGGGGTGCACCAACGCCTCCTTAAAGGCAGCTGGAATCCTCACTCAAGGATGTATTAACCATCATCTGGACCCACCCGTAAGTCACCTCCCTGGCTGATTTTACCAGCCAGGAAGAGCACGAGTCCAGATGGAATGTGGTGGCATTTACAATCCGGAGGATCCTGTCTACTTCCTCAGGCCCAACAGGATCAAACCGTTCCCAGATAACAAGGCAAGACCGTTCCCCTGGCATCTCTCCTGACTGTGCTTCACGCTTAGAGTCCAACTTAGAACGAATCTGGGCAATTTTATCCTGCAGATGCTTAGAAAACTCCTCCGCACAGCCCTGTAGGTGGGTTACTGACTCCACCTTACCCAAGAGAGATCAAGTAATCTTGAACAGGGCCGTTGGACGGCATTCTGCAAATGCAATAAGAGCGGAGAAATATTCACATTTCGCCGCTCTTACCACCACAAGGTAGGCCTTCATAGCGGCTCTAGATTGTGTTTGATCAGATTCAGTGTTCGTCTTCCTCCAGCAGCGCTCCAGGCGTCTCTTAACCCTCTTCAAAACCCTCAACTCTTCCGTAAACCATGGGGAGTGATGGTTCGAATGAGGCTGGAGAGATCGTACTGGCGTGATCCTGTCCAAGGCCCCGGACGCCTCCTTATTCCAGGCTGCAGCCAGGGCCTCTGCTGGACCGTGCAGCAGGTCCTCGGGTATTACCCCCAGCTCCCTCTGAAACCTCATTGGGTCCATAAGTAGGCGGGGGCGGACCAATCAAATGGGTCCTGCCTCCCTGTGGAGTGGAGCAGAATAAGAGAATCCCAGGGCCACCAGGGCGTGATCTGACCATGACAATGGGGATAGTTCTAACTTTCCCCTCAGGTCACATTGCCATTGCTCTGACAAGAAAACCAAGTCCGGAGTGAGTCCACTTTCCTGAGTCGGGTCCTGAATAATCTTGGATAGGCCATGGCTGCCATGAACTCCCGAGCTGCCTCCGAGGCACGCCCCAGGGTCGGCAAGTTGAAGTCACCCAGGACCATAAGCCTGGGGAACTCTATCGCCAGCCCAGAGACGGCCTCCAGCAGCTCAGGCAAGGAGGTTGCTACGCAGCAGGGAGGCTGGTACAATAGCAACACTCCCAACTGTTCTTGAGAACCCAACTTGAAAAACAAGGTCTCACATCCGGCCACTTGTGCAGCAAGGCCCCTGAAGATATCCCACACAAGTACTACCCAGGCCCAATTCTGCCTAGCTTTCAAGCCTAGACAAAGTCACCCAGATGCTGCCACCTGCCATTTTTATCAATACCCATCATAGCTCCTAAATATACAAATAAAATACATATAAATAGAAATCATCTCTACTGACAAAGTTACTCAATAATATACATTAACTTTGCTGACATAAAAGCTGGTATCGTTGCATGAATTAAAAAGAAAACATGCTCACTCAAACCAAAGGCAAACAGTTGAATCCCACAAAGGCTAAATAAAGACCTATGGGAAGTCCATATACAGGGTGTATATACTGTACATCTATTCCACAGGAGCTGAGCTGTTGTGGCTCATTTTGCCTGAAAATTTTCTGAAATTTTCAAGATTATACCTTCTCCCCAAATAAATTATTCCTAGATTACACACTAATAATGAGAGCCAGTTTGGTGTATTGGTTAAGGCAGTGCTTTCCAAACTGCCGCCATTGGCGGCACACCAATGGTGGCAGCGGCAGCGGCGTGGGGGCACGCGTGGGGGAGGGGGCGTGCATGGCGGCAATGTGGGGGGGCGCAGCGACGGCATGCATGGCGGCGGCCTCGCTAAAACGCAGAAGCGCTGATGGCGTGCCGCTGCCGTCGTTGCTGCCGCTGCCGCCATGCACACCACCACCGCGCGTGCCCCCGCGCCACCACTGTGCACGCCCCCACCGCTTCGCAACACACTAAGCTGTGTGTTGCGACACACTAAAGTGTCGCGACACACAGTTTGGAAAGCTATGGGTTAAGGTATCAGGCTAGAAACCAGGATCTAGTCCTGCCTTGGACACAAAGCCAGTTGGGTGACCCTGGGCCAGTCACTCTCTCAGCCCTAGGAAGGGGACCCTGGCAAACCACTTCTGAAAAACCTTGCCAAGAAAACTCCAGGGACTTGTCCAGGCAGTTGCTGAGAATCGGACATGAATGAACGGATTAAAAAAAACACTAATAAGAAAAGTCATTTTTATTTTATATTATTTTTTAACTTTTAAAATGGTAAATGTGAACTGGGGAAAGTTCATAACTTAACTAGAAAGTTCTTTCTGCTCTTCTAGAATGTTGATTTTTTTGTATTTTATTCTTTAAAATTGTTGTAAGTTCTTCAGACATAAATTTAAAAATGTGGAAATAAATGATACACAGTTTGTTATATCTTTATCTTCTAAACTGACACCTTCAAATTATTCAGATTTAATTCTCAAAATATTAATTTGCTGAAAATACAATTAATTGTGGCTTTTAAAATAAATTATCACTATTTTTTATTTTGGGTCATCACTTACTCAAACATATCTGTAAACTTCTCAAAAATGAATTATACCATCTGCCCAAAATGCAAATCTTTTAACCTGATTTTTATTGACCCTATTTTCAAACAAAACAAGACATACATTTTACAGAGAATAAAACCATGAGAACTCTACACAGATTACAAAATCAGTTGTCTCTTAATAAATATATACGGAACCTCCAAGCTATAGACTTCTAAGGAATACCAATAATTATGTCCATGCCATTTTCACTTGTTTTATTATTTACAAGAACATGTTAAGTCATACATCAAAAGAAAGTGCCTGCTCTATGGACTATGGAATAAAGAATGGTGGATGACATTTACTTGTCTCAGTTTCAACTTAATTGCACAGCAAATTGGGATTCTTTGGGAAAAACTGGAGGGCTACTAATCCTTTTGGCTGTGTCAGTATGCAGACATTTGTCTTGCAGCCAGGCAGCAACCTCTCCTTCAGCCCTTTCTTAGAATCCATCCCCAGCATCAAAACAACTTCATTCCTGAATCAGTGAGCTTATTTCCAATCAGCAGTGATCCGAATAAGTTCAGCTAAGCACAGAGGGGCTTTCTTTTCTGGCAACAGAAGGCAAAGAGTAATCGAGTGCTCCTTCTTACAGTGAAATGGTCTAAATTTCTCTGTGCAGAAGAAGGAAAAAGAAATATGGTTTAGCTCCTTAGTGCTCAGAAAGAGAGCATTCTGAGTGATGAGCAGGACCTCTTGTTTGTTTGTTTTAAGAAGAAAGGTTGCAAGAAGTCTGGAGGACAGTAAATTGTTTCTGAAGGGAGGAACTTTAGAAAAATGAGGGTCTTCCTTTCTCTGAATTTTCCCTACATTTTTCCCACTGTAATGATGATATGGGGGAGTAGTCCAGTCCTTAAATCTGTTTTGGTTCCCTGCCTTTGCTTTATAACATCCTAACCATTCCTTCCTTTCATTCCGAGCTTACCCACTTCTTGATTTTTTATTGTTTAAGTATGCATGTGATAACATTTTTTGTATAAGTGCTTACATTTCTTGGTATCTAAGGTAAATTTATTTTATTTATTTTATTTTATTAGATTTATATTACCGCCCATCTCCCCCAACGGGGACCCTGGGCGGTGCACAATAAAATAGAGTTAAAAATATATAAAATTACATCAATAGAAAATACGAATTCCAAGGAAAGAATGTTAAAATAAGACACTGGGAGGCTTCAAGGGGCCAGCCATCCCCAAGAGGAACTGTTGGCGTTTCCCTCCCAGGCAAGACGGCAGAACCAGGTCTTTAAGCCTTTCCGGAAGGCTGGGAGCGAGGACATCAGCCTCAGCTCCGGGGGTAAGATATTCCAAAGGGCGGGCACAACTGCAGAGAAGGCCCGCTTCCTGGACCCCGCTAGGTGGAACTCTTTAATTGATGGGGTCCGCAGCAAGCCCTCTCTGGCTGAACGGGTGGGACGGGTCGATGTTCTGGGGATGAGACGGTCCCTCAGGTAACCTGGTCCTATGTCATGTAGGGCTTTAAAGGTGATAACCAACACCTTGAATTGTACCCGGAAGCAAACCGGTACCCAATGCAGCTCGCGTAACAACGGTGTCACATGGGCCGATCTTCTGGCCCCAATAATTGTCCGCGCAGCCGCATTCTGGACCAGCTGAAGCTTCCGGATACTCCTCAAGGGTAGCCCCATGTAGAGCGCATTACAATAGTCTATATGGGAGATGACGAGGGCATGAGTGACTGTTCGGAGGGCATCTCGGTCCAGGAAAGGGCGTAACTGGTGCACAATCCGAAGTTGTGCAAAGGCCCTCCTGGCCACGACTGCCACCTGCTCTTCCAGCAGGAGTCGTGAGTCCAGGAGAACCTCCAGGTTCCGCACTGGCTCCGAATGGGGTAGTGCAACCCCATCTAGAGCCAAAGATGACAACTTCCTAGGACCCGAGCGGCCATCAATCCACAGCCACTCCGTCTTACTAGGGTTCAGTCGAAGCCTGTTGTTCCCCATCCAGGCCCCCACAGCCTCCAGACACTGAGATAGGGTGGCAACTGCATCACTTACTTCACCCGGGATGGAAATATACAGCTGTGTATCATCAGCATATAGATGATATTTCATCCCGTGGTGACGGATGATCTCACCCAGCGGCTTCATATAGATGTTAAACAGGAGAGGGGAGAGCACCGAACCCTGTGGCACCCCACACAGGAGGGGCCGTGGGTCAGATCTCTCCTCCCCTATCATCACTGATTGGGAGCGGCCCTGGAGGAAGGAGGCGAACCACTGCAGAACCACACCGCCCACCCCCAACTCCCTGAGCCATCCCAAAAGGATACCATGGTCGATGGTATCAAAAGCCGCTGAGAGATCTAAAAGGATAAGGATGGATGCACTACCACCATCCCGTCCTTGCCAGAGATCATCCATAAGCGCGACCAATGCAGTCTCCGTCCCATATCCCGGCCTGAAACCTGACTGAAAGGGGTCTAGATAATCCGTTTCATCCAGAATCCTCTGGAGTTGTGACGCCATCACTTTCTCCACCACCTTCCCTAAAAAGGGGAGGTGGGAGACTGGACGAAAATTGTCCAGAACAGTAGGGTCCAGGGACAACTTCTTGAGGAGGGGGTGCACCAGGGCCATCCCCCAGAGATGCATCGATCATCGCCTGGACCCAACCATAAGTCACCTCACGGGCTGATTTTACTAGCCAGGAGGGACATGGATCTAGATAACAAGTGGTGGCGTTCACAATCCGGAGGACTCTGTCCACTTCCTCAGGTCCAACAGGATCGAACTGTTCCCAGATAACAGAGTAAGTACGTGCCTCCGTCATCTCCCCAGATCGTGTATCACGCGTAGAGTCCAACTTAGAATGGATCTAAGCGATTTTCTCCTGCAGATGCTCAGAAAACTCCTCCGATCGACCCTGTAAATAGGTCATTGATTTAGATTGACCTAACAGAGATCTCGTTATCTTAAACAGGGTCGTCGGTTGGCATTCTGCAGAGGCAATAAGAGTGGAGAAATATTCACGTTTCGCCGCTCTTACCACCACAAGGTAGGCCTTAACAGTGGCTCTAGCTTGTGTCTGATCAGGTTCAGTCCTTGTAAACCACGGGGAGTGACGGGTCGAATGAGGGAGGAGAGGTCGCACAGGCGCGATCCTATCCAGGGCCCCGGCGGCCTCTCTATTCCAGGCTGCCGCCAGGGCCTCTGCTGGACCGTGCAACAGATCCTCGGGTATACTCCCCAGCTCCCTCTGAAACCTCATAGGGTCCATCAGTCGCCGGGGGTGGACCAATCGAATGGGTCCAGCTTCCCTGCGGAGTGGGGCGGTGCACGAGAGTCTCAAAGTCACCAGGGCGTGGTCTGACCATGACAACGGGGACAGATCTAACTCTCCCCTCAGATCCCTTTGCCATTGCTCAGACAAGAATACCAAGTCTGGAGTGAGGCCACTGTCTCTAGTTGGGTCCCTAATTATCTGAGACAGGCCCATGGCTGCCATGGTAGCCATGAACTCCTGGGCCGCTTCCGAGGTCCGTCCCAGGGATGGCAGATTGAAGTCCCCCAAAACCATAAGTCTAGGGAACTCCACTGCCAACCCCGAGATGGCCTCGAGCAGCTCAGGCAGGGAGGTTGATACACAGCAGGGAGGCTGGTACAGCAGCAACACTCCCAACTGTTCTCGGGAACCCAACTTAAAAAACAGGGTCTCACAACCGGCCACTTGTGGAGCAATGCCCCTGTGAGCCATTAGAGACTCTCGGATGACAACCGCCACCCCACCTCCCCTGCCCCGGTGTCTCGGCTGGTGCCACACCTGAAACCCGACCGGGCACATTTCCGAGAGGGCAACCCCTCCCTCAGGGCCCAGCCAGGTCTCGGTGATACAAGCCAGGTCTGCCCCCTCCTCTGCGATCAAATCGCATATGAGAGGGGCCTTGTTGTTCACCGACCTGGCATTGAGAAGCAGCAGCCGGAGACCAGGGCCCTCAAGGATCTGTCGTCCAGGGCCTGGGAATGAACTTGAAGGGCCGGAACACGCCACCGGTAACAAACACCGGGGGCGTCTTCCCCGATGATGGCCTGCCCTCCAGTTCCCGTTATAACATCCCTGACCCGTCACCACTTTTATCAGTTGGCCCACCCTGCAGCCCCCAGAGCTTCCTAGGTTGGTAGCCTCCACTCCCGAACCCCCGGAAATCCTGGGTCTCAACATAGGTCCCTTGCCCCATGCACTCATCCTCTCAATCACATTCAATCCTAGGCAGTGGGGGGACCTCCCAGTGCACCAGCTCATGCTCTGGGCACTGTTGGGATCCCAACCACTCCCTTACATACACTACTAACACTTATACTATGCACCCCCCTCAACTCCTCTCACTAGTGGAGGAGGGGCATCTCAATCATTCCAACCCCACTGAGAAACACTCACGGAGCACCTGACCACACAAACAAACACTCCTACCCCCCCCCCCCAGTATCTCTCACTTACTGTGGGGCCAGCACTCACACCAAGGGAGCCAACCCACTGCCGCTTGCCTGGGAAGGAACAAATGGATCACTCCAAGTTGTTATGTTCAAACAAACAGTCCTCTATGATGTTAGTCCTTCTGGCAAAAGATATAAGGCCAGCCCAATGTCCAATGTCTGAGTCTCAGGTTTCTTCTCCCCAAGTCCACCCGATCTCCAACATCTCCTGAGTCCAATTAAAACACTAGCAGAGTAGTGGGGAGTCCAAGTTGTACTATAATGCCGCATTTGGGGCTCGTCGTTAAGATAATCCAATAGTGGTTAAGAGTCCGGCCTATTAAGATGTCTGAAGGTCCTTCGCGCCAAAATCCACTGGTCGTTTGCCCAGGACACTCGCTGAGGGGGCCAAAAAGACCACCACCACCCAAAGGTCACAAGCCAAATGCCACCCGGGGCCAGCAAGTCCGCACCGCTCCGACAATCCTCCAGCCGATGCAGCCTCCCGTCAGCCCAGGAAAAGCAAAAGCAAAAACGCTCCTGGCCGTTACAGGCACACTGAGAACCTCCGTACTGCCGAGCTTCACAGTCCAAACAGAGAGTTTGAACAAACTCAAACACTCCGTCGAGCTCCCCCGCAGCCACTCCGTCCCAGTTCCTCCGCTGCTTCTCCCCACCAGATGGCAAACAAGGTAGGGTCTGGACTCCAGGTCTGCCCCACAATTAGCGCCCCAGTTCTCTGACCGAGAGCTGTAGCCGCCGGATTTTCTCCCTTCCTCTGTTCTCCGTTCTCCGATTCTCCGTTCTCCGGAGCACACAATTTAAAGCCCGCAGGAATCTGATGGTTTGAAAACCTGGGGTTCCTTAACCAACCCCCCTACCAGATGGAACGTAGGGGTGGTATATAGAGGTGGGAGTCTGGACTCTAAAACCGAGCCCCAAGTCGCCCCTCACAGCAGCTCACGGCTCCGCGTCCGCTCCCGGTCGCCATCTTGGAAATAGTAACAATATTCAAGAAAGCAGTTATCAAACATACAGCCACTATCTGGTTGTAACTAACTCCTATGACAGGGGTCCCCAACCCCCGGGGCCACGGACCGGTCCCGGTCCGTGGCCTGTTAGGAACCGGGCCACACAGCAGGAGGTGAGCGGTGGGCGAGCAAGTGAAGCTTCATCTGTATTTACAGCCGCTCCCCATCGCTCGCATTACCGCCTGAGCATCACCTCCTGTCAGATCAGCGGCGGCATTAGATTCTCATAGGAGTGCGAACCCTACTGTAAACTGTGCATGGAAGGGATCTAGGTTGCACGATCCTTATGAGAAGTCAGAATCCGACACTTATTTTAGTCTGCGTGTGGCCTGCCCATTGTTTTATTTACCACTTCTGATGGTTTCATCCCGAAACCATCCCCCCCCCGGTCCGTGGAAAAATTGTCTTCCACGAAACCGGTCCCTGGTGCCAAAAAGGTTGGGGACCACTGTCCTATGAGGCATATTCCACAATCTACTGTATGTTAACAGTGCATTATCGAGAAAATATTAGCTGATTTCTTTATACCAGAGCTTTCCAAACTTTTCATGTTGGTGACACACTTTTTAGACATGCATCATTTTGTGACACACTCTTACAGCAGGGCATCATTTCGCGACACACTCTTACAGCAGGGAACAAGGCAGGCACTAGGACCTGTGCGGAATCACAGCAGGTTTGGAGGCAGCAAGGCACAAGGCAGGCACTAGGACCTGTGCGGAATCCTGGCAGGGTTCTGAGGCAGCAGCAGCCACAACACACCAAGACACTGCAGCCAACACACTAACGTGTCCCGACACACAGTTTGGAAAGTTCTGCCTTATACAGTTATTTAAATTGGATGCTTTAAGAAATTACAGATGCGTCTTTTATTGAGAAGAGTCAACAAAATTCGAAGGAAAATTATTTACTTTGAATCTTTTCAGTAATAATCTTCAAGAAACATTAACACAAATACAGATATGGAAGTCTGTACCTTGAAGTCATAGATCCTCTAAGCTCTTTCTGATTTAATATTGATCAATCCCTCCAGTTTTATAGGATATAGATTTTCTTCAGAGACAATCTTACATGCATCTATGATAGATAAGGTAACAAATGGGTGCTGCAAGAGGGTAGAGGGTAGCTGGTTGAAACCTAAAATTCAGTAGAAAGAGGAACAGAGAGCGCAAAAAATATACAGATAGCTGGCACACAGCTGATTAAGTGAAGTGACAGAACATTCCTTCTTCAGAATAGTTCTCCACTGATATCTTAAGACAGCTCAGTTGAGCTGTATTCTGATGAGGTATTTTCTCAAAGAAACATTGGTTACCAAAATTCAATTTACTGTGATTTTTTGCATGTGTTGTTGTTTTTGAGATACTCTTAATAAAGCTTATGTGTTAAACAATATTTCTTGGGAGAAGAAATTGAGGATATGCAGGTGAGCTCCTACAATATTATGTACAACATTTTATTTCCCTCTTTAAAAGTCAGAATTTCTTTAAAACATATAAATTACTACAGATTTTAAATACTCTCAAATAAAAATAAACAAAAAACAACGCATATAAAATGAAATGCAAGAACACTTTTTTTTAAAATAAGAACTTTACTCAATTTCAACATTTATAGTTAAAATACGTGAAATCCATTTGTTTACTTACCTTGTCCAGAATGGCTCTGACAATAATCTATGCTTGCCTGCCTTCGATCTGGTGGTTCCTCGCTTCCTCCATCTATAGGAGAACCAAAACAGCACAAGCAGATCAGTTCAACAGAGGGAATAGGCAGATACAGTTCCTCTTCCACTACTATTACTACCTCTTAAAAGACAGCAGACTAATCAGTTACAGGTAGTCCTCACTTAATGATGGTAATTGGGACCGAATTTCCATCGCTAAGTGACACAGTTGTAAACCGCAACATCACATGACTGCCCCGCTTAGTTATGGCAGTTCCAGCACTTCTGGTTGCCGTTAAGTGAATCCTGCGATGTCGTTAAGCACGATGTCACATGGTTACCATTTGGGACCTTCTGCCGGCTTCCCCATTGACTGTTTGGCAGAAGCTAGCAGTGAAGGTCACAAATGGCGATCACGTGACTGCAGGGAAGCTGTGACCCTCGTATTAGAACCGGTCATAAGTACCACTTGTTCAGGGCCGTTGTAAGTTCAAACAGTCGCTGAACAAGTGGTCATTAAGTGAGGACCTGTATTGCTGTTGTTATTATTGTAAGCATTCTAATAGCAATACCTCTGTGATTTATTTCTTAGTGCCTCAATTTACAATACGTAACATCTTGAAAACCATAAAAATAATCACTTTTAACTTCTCTTGATCCCTCCGTAAACGTCTGAACAAAACCAGCTATTTTCTTCTTCTTCAAATCATATGTTCCAAAGCATAAAGGAACAGTTAACCACATACTAAAAATAAATCTACATTTGAGAACCAGCTAATCATTCTATAAAGCGCTCCATCACACTGAAATTATCTTTCATACAGCTCAGTATTTACAAATGTTTCTTATTTAGATGAACTATAGTAGCAGACAAAAATGACCAAATGAACTTCTTTGTGGAAAAATTAGAAGAGCATACTATGCAGTTAAGATCACACAATACTCTTTGGTTAATAACTAATAACTACAGACACCTATGTCAACATTTATACAATGCATGACATAGACCAAATTGTGCATCAAAACACAGCTAATTTAAATGTATCATTTATTATGCAAATTTAATATTCAGTAACAATTCAGAAGAGAGCCAGTTTGGTATAGTGGTTAAGGCATCAGACTAAAAACTGGGAGACTGTGAGTTCTAGTCCCCCCTTAGGCACACAGCCAGCTGGGTGACCTTGGGCCAATCACTTCTCTCAGCCCTAGGAAGGAGGCAATGACAAACCACTTCTGAAAAACCTTGCAAAGAAAACTGCAGGGCTTGTCCAGGCATTGCCAGTAGTCAAGACTGACTTGAAGGCACACAAAAAAAAAAATCAGAAAGGCATGGTCATTAGGCGAGGACCCACCCCAATCCACGCCATTCCCAGCTTGGTCCCTGCCAGCCCTGAGTCTCAGTTCTTACACGGCAAGGGACTGCCTCCCCTTCAATTCTCCCCACCCATCTCCCCCTATCTCTGCCCTTTGGCCACCCTGCACAGCATGAAAAGGTTGTTGTATTTCCCTGCCGCTGCCCCAAGCGGACCTTCCTCCCTGTCCTCAGCACAATTGTGTTCTTCTTCCCCTCCAATGCCCCCCCCCATACCACTGAGGAGTGCTACCTCAAGCCCCACAGCACAAGCTGCCCCAGAGCCACAGCGTGGCAAGCAGCCCCAGGATTGCGGCACATCAAGAAGCCGCATTGCCACGGGGCACCATGAAGCCCCCAAGCCGCGGCACGCCAAGAAGCCCCAAAGCTACATAGCTCTGGGGCTGCTTGCCATGCCACAGCTTGGGGGCTCCTTGGCATGCTGTGGCTCTGGGGCTTTTTGCCCCAAGCAGCCCCAGAACCACAGTGCAGCAAGGAGCCCCTGAGCCGCAGTGTGGCAAGAAAAGCCTGCCTAAGAGCCCACCTCATGCCGCACCCCTTTAGTGGCTTACCAAATGAGAAGCGCCCTGCATCGTTTACCTGGGCCCATCTTGCCCATGACTCCACTGCCACAGGAGCAGTCTTGCAAGAGCCACACCTCCTAGAGTGGCCCCCATGTCCCAGCCTGACGTCTCTAGCCTGCGGGATGTTTCCACAATGCCTCCCCGTGCATGGCCAGGATGGTGAGCCCAGTGGAGGGGAGACAGGCAAAGACAACAATGAAGGTCAGCTGGGGGAGCGGCAGGGAGCGGTTGTAAATGCGGGCAGGCTCAAATTTTTATCACACAACCGTGGGGGCACTGCGAAGGTCATAAGTTCGAGGACTGGTCGCAAGTCCATTTTTCCAGTACCATCATAACTTTGAACAGTCACTGAACGAATGGACATTAAGTGAGGATTACCTGCAATTGTGTAACTTTTTTCAGTCTTTTCTTACACGGGTAAGAATGTCTTAATTTCAGGGTCCCTTCCTTTTGGGTAAATATGGTTCTAGTAGGAAAAGTCTATCACCAATGTATGAAGAATTGAATGACAAACATTAAGCAAAAATGCTGGACTGTAGTACCCTTAAACCAGCAACAGCTATTTCCAACCTATTAAATATTTGGTAGGAAACTTACAATTTGATTCATGGAATGTCTGGTTTCATTCATTGTAATCTGAATGTATTAATTTGCAATTAATTTTTAAAGCCTGAAGTAGTTTAGGAGGGATAGTAAGAGCAGGAATAAATTAACATGATTCTAATACTCTTCAGACTTCAAAGAACTTTCACAGTATAAAACTGTAACTCTCTTCAATAGAGAGCCTCAAACTGGACAAAAAAGTAGAAACTGGAATTTTAAAAATAATTATATTAGATACTGAGTAACTGTACTTGTGAATTCTACAGACTTCCTTGACCCACATAATTTAATAATTTTGTCACTTACATAAGAAAACTTACACATTTTAAACTTTATACTGTTGCAAGGTGAGACTATAAGTTAAAACTCAACTTATCCAATAGGCCATCTTTCTCTGGCATTCTGTTTTGTTTATTTATTCTTATATTTTTAACAGCCTCCGGGAACAACAGGAATAATATTATTTCTCAGTCTTTTATCTAAGATCAAATGTAGTGACTTTTCTTCTCAGTTTAATAGTGATATATTTATCTATCTATCTATCTATCTATCTATCTATCTATCAATCAAATTTATCACTGCCCATCTCTACAGCAGTAGACTCTGGGCGGTTTACAATAATAATATTAAAATTAAAACCTATACATTTTAAAATACAATATAATAATAAATAGGGAAAAAAATCCAGAGGATGGTGAGATCTTAAAAAGGAGGATACTAAGCTAACCACCCCCAGGAGGAACTATTACCTCCTTCGTCCCAAGCAAGGTGGCAGAACCAGGTCTTCAAAGACCTCCGGAAGGCCAGGAGCGAGGGCACCTGCCTCACCTCTGGGGGCAAGGTATTCCACAGGGCGGGTGCTATCGCAGAGAAGGCACGCCTCCTGGACCCCGCTAGATGAAATTCTTTTATTGATGGAGTCCGAAGCATGCCCTCTCCGCATGACCGGGTGGGGCGGGTAGATGTGGTCGGGATGAGACGGTCCCTCAGGTAACCTGGCCCCATGCCATGTAGGGCTTTAAAACCAACAACTTGAATTGGACCCAGAAGCAAACTGGTACCCAATGCAGCTTGCGGAGCAGTGGTGTTACATGTGCTGATCTTATAGCAAGCGTGACTGACCGCGCGGCCGCATTCTGGACCAGCTGAAGCTTCTGGATACTCTTCAAAGGTAGCCCCATGCAGAGCGTGTTGCAATAATCTATATGGGAGATGACAAGGGCATGAGTGAGTGATCTTAATCCTATAGAAATGTTGTGGAAGGACCTGAAGTGGGCAGTTCATGCGAGGGAGTTGTCACTGAGTTGAAGCTGTTCTGTAAAGAGGAATAGGCTAAAATTCCTCCAAGCCGATGTGCAGGACTGACCAAATATTGGAAATATTTAGTTGCAGTTATTGCTGCCCAAAGGGGCACACCAGTTACTGAAAGCAAAGGTTCACATACTTTTACCACACACAAATATGTTCTGTAGCTTTGGATCATTTCCTCAATAAATAAATGAAGAAGTATAATGTTTTTTACTTCTTTAACTAGGTTCTCTTTATCTAGTTTTAGGACTAATGTGGAGAACAGATTGCGTTTTAGGTCATATTTATGAGAAATATTAAAAATTCAAAAGAGTTCAGAAACGTTTAAGCATCACTGTATTGCATAAGAATACACAGCAAATGACACCCTAACACACAACATACCTACTACCAATGGTGTTAGACAAGGTGTAAGGTGCTCTCCCCGATGTCCTAAAACCCGTTCTCTTAAACAAACTGACAGGCGCAGTTTGTAAGCAGTAAAGGGTTTATTCCGGTACACGAAGACTAACACGAACAAAGACTTGAATGATTGGGTTTAGCATGATACAGTATATTTAACCATTCCCCTCCCCATTGTCCGTCTTTGCTGACACGTGTTGTGCTCAGGCATCTGGGTGCTCAGACGGTCGTTCTGGGGAATGTGTAGTCCAGTTTGACAAGTTGATGTTAATCTGTTTCCGCCCGCGCCGATGTCTCCTTCGCGTCGGTTTCTTACTCCCCTTAATCCACATAACTGTCTAACTAGATGGCAGAGGTCTGCCAGAACTCTGACACAAGGATGCATCCTGCCCCAATGCTGTTTAACCTCTATGTCAAAGACATCCCGGGATTCCTCTGCTCTCAGGATGTTCATATGCCAAAGATACTTAATAAATCTATCAACATTCTTCTATGTGTGAATGATACGGTCCTTATGGTGCAATCTTAATCTTGGCCTAAGGAGACTACTCTGGAAGTTGGTGCTTACTGCATCATTAATCCTTTGAAAATCAATAAGGCCAAGACCAAAGTAATAGTATTTGGAAAGAGGTATACTAAATACACCTAGTACTTGGGCAGGGAACCTTTTAGAACAAGTCAACTTGATTTCTTTTCATTTCTTTTTTGCCCCTTCTCACAAGATTCATCCAAGCTTTAACAAACCTCTTTTGTACATCCAATATAAAAGAATTATCCAGGTCACTCTCCTTGTTTATTATTTGTAATTCCCTTTTGATTTTTAAAGCATCAATAGATTTCTTTTGTATGTTTTGTATGTCCAATGAGACATCTTTTTCCATGTCATTCTTGTAGCTGTCATTTGTAGATCCCTTTCAGTGTCAACTCTGTCTCTGTCTTGTCAGACAAAACTTGTTCCTCTTCTGCCATTTCTTCCATAATATCTTTTGGACACAGTCTATCCACAGAAGCAAACATCACAATTGACTTTGTTGATATTAACTCCTGATTCCATTTTCCAAAAGTGTCATTCACTATTTCCAATGTTATAATACTTTGCGTCATTCTGTAGCTGTTAATCAGGTTTATGTATTCTTCTCCTTTAATTACAATTTTTAGTTCCCTCTAGTGTCCAATTTTTAAAATTGCTTATCTCTATTATGTCTACCCCTTCATGGATCACTGCCTTGTCGTGGCGAAGGGGCTTGCATAACTCAATGAAGTCAGGTCAAGAAGAACAGGTCATGACGTGGTCCAAAACTGGAGGAGGGAAGGGCAAACCACTCCAGTATCCTTGCCAAGAAAACCCATGGACAGTATCAAAAGGCTAAAAGATATGACGCCGGAAGATGAGCCCCTCAGGTCAGAAGGTGTCCAAAATGCTACTGGGGAAGAGCGGAGGGCAATTCCGAGTAGCTCCAGAAAGAGTGAAGCGGATGGGCCAAAGCCGAAAGGACGCTCAGTTGTGGATGTGTCTGGAAGTAGAAGGAAAGTCCGATGCTGTAAAGAACAATATTGCATAGGAACCTGGAATGTAAGATCTATGAATCAAGGTAAGCTGGATGTGGTCAAACATGAGATGACAAGATTGAACATCGACATCTTGGGAATCAGCGAACTAAAATGGACAGGAATGGGCAAATTTAATTCAGGAGACCATTATATATACTACTGTGGGCAAGAATCCCTTAGAAGAAATGGAGTAGCTCTCATAGTCAATAAAAGAGTGGGAAAGGCAGTACTGGGGTACAACCTCAAAAACGACAGAATGCTTTCAGTTCGAATCCAAGGCAAACCATTCAACATCACAGTGATCCAAGTCTATGCCCCAACCACTGATGCCGAAGAAGATGAAGTTGACCGGTTCTATGAAGACCTACAACACCTTCTAGAACTAACACCAAAAAAAGATGTCCTTTTCATCATAGGGGACTGGAATGCTAAAGTAGGAAGTCAAAAAATAACCGGAATAACAGGCAAGTTCGGCCTCGGAGTACAAAATGAAGCAGGGCAAAGGCTAATAGAGTTTTGTCAAGAGAACACGCTGGTCATAGCAAACACTCTTTTCCAACAACACAAGAGACGACTCTACACATGGACATCACCAGATGGTCAATACCGAGATCAGATTGATTATATACTTTGCAGCCAAAGATGGAGAAGCTCTATACAATCAGCAAAAACAAGACCTGGAGCTGACTGTGGCTCACATCATGAGCTTCTTATCTCAAAATTTAGGCTTAAATTGAAGAACGTAGAGAAAACCACTAGACCACTCAGGTATGACCTAAATCATATCCCTTATGAATATACAGTGGAGGTGAGGAATAGATTTAAAGGATTAGATCTGGTAGACAGAGTGCCTGATGAACTATGGATGGAGGTTTGTAACATTGTACAGGAGGCAGCAACTAAAACCATCCCAAAGAAAAAGAAATGCAAGAAAGCAAAGTGGCTGACTGATGAGGCTTTACAAATAGCTGAGGAAAGAAGGGAAGCAAAAGGCAAGGGAGAAAGGGAAAGATATAAACAACTGAATGCAGAATTCCAGAGAATAGCAAGGAGAGATAAGAAGGCCTTCTTAAATGAACAATGCAAAGAAATCGAGGAAAACAATAGAATGGGGAAGACTAGAGATCTCTTCAAGAAAATCGGAGATATCAAGGGAACCTTTTGTGCAAAGATGGGCATGATAAAGGACAAAAAAGGCAGGGACCTAACAGAAGCAGAAGAGATTAAGAAGAGGTGGCAAGAATACACAGAACAACTATACAAGAAAGATCTTAATATCCCTGATAAATACGATGGTGTGGTCACTGACCTTGAGCCGGACATCCTAGAGAGTGAAGTCAAGTGGGCCTTAGGAAGCATTACTAACAACAAAGCTAGCGGAGAAGACAGTATCCCAGCTGAGCTATTTAAAATCCTAAAAGTTGATGCTGTTAAAGTGCTGCACTCAATATGCCAACAAATTTGGAAAACTCAACAGTGGCCACAGGATTGGAAAAGGTCAGTTTACGTTCCAATTCCAAAGAAAGGCTGGATCATGGAAAAAGCAAGAGAGTTCCAGAAAAACATCTACTTCTGCTTCATTGACTACGCTAAAGCCTTTGATTGTGTGGATCACAACAAACTGTGGCAAAGTCTTAAAGAGATGGGAGTACCAGACCACCTTACCTGTCTCCTGAGAAACCTGTATGCGGGTCAAGAAGCAACAGAACCGGACATGGAACAACCGACTGGTTCAAAATTGGGAAAGGAGTACAACAAGGCTGTATATTATCACCCTGCTTATTTAACTTATATGCAGAGTACATCATGAGAAATGCCGGGCCGGATGAATCACAAGCCGGAGTTAAGATTGCCGGGAGAAATATCAACAACCTCAGATATGCAGACGATACCACCCTAATGGCAGAAAGTGAAGAGGAACTAAAGAGCCTCTTGATGAGGGTGAAAGAGGAGAGAGCAAAAGCTGGCTTGAAACTCAACATTAAAAAAACCCAGATCATGGCATCTGGTCCCATCACTTCCTGGCAAATAGAAGGGGAAGAAATGGAAGCAGTGACAGATTTTATTTTCTTGGGCTCCAAGATCACCGCAGACGGTGACTGCAGCCATGAAATTAAAAGACGCTTGCTCCTTGGGAGGAAAGCTATGGCAAACCTAGACAGCATATTAAAAAGCAGAGACATCACCTTGCCGACAAAGGTCTGTATAGTTAAAGCTATGATTTTTCCAGTAGTAATGTATGGCTGTGAGAGTTGGACCATAAGGAAGGCTGAGCGCCGAAGAATTGATGCTTTTGAACTGTGGTGCTGGAGAAAACTCTTGAGAGTCCCTTGGACTGCAAGGAGGTCAAACCAGTCAATCCTAAAGGAAATCAACCCTGACTGCTCATTGGAAGGACAGATGCTGAAGCTGAAGCTCAAATACTTTGGCCACCTAATGAGAAGAGAGGACTCACTGGAAAAGACCCTGATGCTGGGAAAGACTGAAGGCAAAAGGAGAAGGGGATGGCAGAGGATGAGATGGTTAGATAGCATCACCGATGTAATGAACATGAATTTGAGTAAACTCCGAGAGACAGTGGAGGACAGGAAGGCCTGGCGTGCTATGGTCCATGAGGTCACGAAGAGTCGGACACGACTAAACGACTGAACAACAACAACAACAACAATTATGTCTTAGAAAAAATTCAAAACAAGTCCACTTTCCCACCAGAAGGATTTTTTATAATTAATTCCAAAATCTTAGTTCAAATTTATCTGGACCCTTAGTCCATTTGTAACTTTCTGAAATCAAAATCTTAATTAAAGTTCTTAAGCCTGTAGTTAAAATTTATTTCATTAAGGATTGAAGGCAGACTCACCTGGTGTTTTCAGACTTGTTGATCCAAAGATCTCTAATAACTGAAAAGTAGTTAACAAGCAATTTCTGAATGTGATTAGAAAAGGAAGTACAGGTAGACCTCACTTAACAACCATTCATTTAGCACTGGTTTGGACTTATGACAGTGCTGGAAAAAAAGGACTTACAACCGGTCCTCACACTTACGACCAGTGCAGCATCCCTGCAGTCATGTGATCACAATTTGGGCGTTTGGAAACCGGTTCGCATTTATGGCCATCACAGCATCCCACAGTCACATGATCACCATTTTCTACCTTCCCAGCCAGCTTCCAGCAAGCAAAATCAAAGGGGAACCACGAGATTCGCTTAACCACCACCACAAAAAAGTCGTAAAATTGGGTCAGATTTGCTTAATGACCACTTAGCTTAGCAACCAAAATTCCAGTCCCAATTGTGGTTGTTAAGCGAGGACTACCTGTATGTGAAGTTAGTGTCCTTTTAAAGATGCCAACCGGGGTTTGAGCAAGATGTCTATTCCCTTGTTTCCCAGTGCTCAAAACCCGCCAGAGACTGCTGTCTTGCAGTCTCCTCGCGAGGAGCGTCTGGAGCACTTGTGAACAATCTCCCATCCTCTCTTTGTGCAGAGAGGTTCAAAGAGCCAGTCTACTCATCAACTCTTCATTCTTCACTGCACTTGTCAGCTCCACTTTTTGTGCAGCCATCTTTTGTCCTATTTCTTCCTACAGAATTCCGGCTAAATCAGTTTATCAAGACCATCTCACCCCATGGATTTTCACTTCCATATTTAATCTTAGTCGGCCACCAAGCCAAGGACATGTTCAAACAGAGGGTTCTGGATATTAGTGCTCAAGCTGACATAGAGATACTTGCTAACATCAAATCCTTAAAATGGCTGGCCCAGAACAAAAAACCCCCTTTCAACTAGAAAAATATCTAACTATGGAACAAAGAACAGCTCCAACCAGAGGAAGATTTGAGCTATGCTAAAACATGGGCAATTTTATCAAGTACCTTATCCAGAGAGGATTGATTGATTGATTGATTGATTGATTGATTGATTGATTTATATCTCATCACCGCCCATCTCCCTCAAAAGAGGGACTCTGGGCAGTTTACAATGAAGCTAAAAAGAGATTAAGATACAATAAAAACAAGGTATCTTAACTATAACTCTATAACTATAACTCTATAACTATAACTCTATAACTATAACTCTATAACTATAACTCTATAACTATAACTCTATAACTATAACTCTATAACTATAACTATAACTATAACTATAACTATAACTATAACTATAACTATAACTATAACATAGCATCCAGGATGGCAATATTAAAAGTTCTGATTTAAATTCATATGTAAATGTGGCACCCCACAAATAGAGGACATAGTCATATCCTCTTTGACTGCCAACTGTATGCTTCAGCCAGAGAACAGCATTTAAAGTAGCTAATTGTCAGGATAGGCCACTGAGACCCCATTAATAAGAAATCTTACTTCCTCCAAGTTACAAACACATGGACAGCAAGAAAGACTGCCAAGTTTATCGCTAAAGCTATTCAACTGAGAGCTTCCTCCCTAGATCAGATTGGCGTCAACTGCCAAGGGGATGATCTTTCCTGATTATTTCACTGAATATTATTTATATCCCAATACACTGTATTATTTTATCTTATTCTATTTGATATGGTCATTAGCCTAATCCAGTGCTTTCCAAAGTTCCACCGTTGGTGACACACCAATGGCGGCGGTGGCATGGTGGTACGTGCGAAAGCGGCGGCGTGCACGGCGGCAGCCTCATGTTTCGCGCTAAAACCCAGAAGCACTGATGGCACGCCGCTGCCGTCGCCACTGCCGCCACCGCTGCACGTGCCACCACTGTTGCCGCGCACGCCACCGCAGAGGTGGCAGCGATGCGCCATCAGCACTTCCAGGTTTTGTTGCAACACACTAATGTATCGCGACACACAGTTTGGAAAGCTATGGCCTAATCAATAAACAATAAACTAAACATAAGAGTACACCACATAAAGTAGTGGCTAAAAATAACTTGCTTAGTTTATCTATCAGGATCACAAAGCATGCCTCCTCTGTCATGGTGCCTGCCCTTGGAATGAGATCCTCCCTGAAATCCAGGTGGCCCCCACCCTGTTGACATTCCATAAAACCTAGTTCTCCCAGGCCTTGGGTTGAGATGGATGTGCCCCCTTGTTGGGTGCATCTTTGTTATTTTTGGTTTTGTCTGTATATAGTAACAGGATCACATATTGCTTTGGTTTGTATTGGTTTTTATTGTATTATATTGTGAGCTGCCTAGAGTCAGTTGGAGTCAGGCAGTGTCTAAATTGAATTGAATTGAAGTAAGTAAGTAAGTAAGTAAGTAAGTAAGTAAGTAAGTAAGTAAGTTTCTTTGGTCCCCTTAATTCTTGCCAATAGGTTTATTTCACCCTGGAAAAAGGCATTCAAAGTTGACTTGCTGTAAGCCCAGTTCTTGCTTCAACAAGAGCATGAGAAAACAACCTCAGACATAAAACAGCGTGTTCTTGATGCCAAGTTATAGAAAGATCAAAGCTTATCCACCTCACTACTGTTAACGTGATCTATGCAAGATAACCAAGTATTTTAGTAGTATATTGTCCGTTCCACACTGGAAAGTATTTTCATTGGCTAGATTTAATGTATTGTCATCAATGGTTCTGGAGGAATAGTAAAATAATATCCTTTTAAAAGATTGCTCTTGCCCCCACTCAAAAAGGTTGATTGAGTCAGTTTCCCATGTTTGTTCTGCTGTCTGTGTCTCAATAATACCTTCATTAGTTACTTGTCTGGGCTAGCCAGATGAAGAAAATGTAGGGTTGGAGGATTTTTTTTTTCTGCTAGAGGATTCATCTACAGAAATAAGCAGGAACAATCAAATTCTGCTCAATAATGATTGACAGGAGGAGGATATGGAACTAATTTTTTGGAATGGTTAATATGATGGTTACATTTGATCCTTTGTTACTATTTTGATTTTTAAGTATCTTTTTATTTTATTCTTTCTTTTTTTCATTTAAACCTACTGTTTACTGCTCCTTCTTTTTAAATACTTTTTATTAAAGTTAATACAAACTGAACAGAAACAAAAGAAAAGAGATACAAAGTGCAAAAGAAAAAGAAAAAAGAAGAAAAAGAAATAGGAAAAAGAATATTTAAAGAAATGACTCCCAATCTTCCTTGCGACAAATACAGGGAAATTAATATTTCCTTACCCTCTATAAGATTACATACATAGTTCACTTCTTCCCATAACCCACCCACCCACATTATCCATTCACATATCCAAAAATCATCATTTCTGTCCATGTGTTGGCAAAAATTCCATAAAGGGTTTCCAGAATTTTATTAAAAATATTTCTTACTTTAACCCTGATCAAACAAGTCAACTTTATATCCCTTCCTTTTGCTTCTGACAGCCTTAATCTTTAATTCATCAAGTTGCTGTCGTAGGACTGAATCTCCATTCAAGCTTTCTCCCCTCTCAAAGATTTCTTCAAGATTTTAGAAACCCTCTTTTGCAAATCCAAAAATAAGTCCTTGCCCAGGTCCTTTTTCATTTCTTGATTTATCATTTGTTTTTCCATTCTGTCATCTCTGTTTTATAGCCCACAATATCTTTATTTTCCAATATTTCTACATCAGCTAGAGTTTGTATCCCCTCTTCATCCTGTCTGTCCATAAATTCTTCCGTATTGTCTCCCAATTCTTCAAAAATCCTTTGAAATTTCTCAAGCATCATACTTTTATCCATCATTTTGTAGATTTCACTTTTCTTCTTCTTGCCTGGAACTTTAGTGCCCTCTGGTGTCCCTTTGCTATATTCACGAAGTCTCAGGTTTCACTGTTGCTTTGTTATCAATTTTCAGCCAATTATCTCTTTCCTGATAGACTAAACAATTTGTGTTCTCATGGAAATATTGTTTTGTTTACTCAATTTTGCAAAAGTCTTAGCAAAAGTCCTAATATTCCAAATTCATCTGGTCCCTTAATCCATTTAAAACTTTCTTAGCTTAAATTCTTATTCAGCTTTTTGCCATTTGTTGTATATCCTTTAAATTGTTAGTTAGCTTGTCTTCTATTTTGGGATGAAGTTTTACTCACTAGGTAGTTTTTCAGCCTTGTTGTTTAGAAGACCTCTTTTAATTGTAAAATAATTGTAAATCCAAAGGTGATTTGCAAGTGAGGTCAGTGAACCCAGTGTCCCTAAAGGCTCCACCATGGTTGAACACCTGATGGCTTTCCTCGTCTCCCAGCGCTCAGGGCAACCGCTATCCTGCAGTCTCCTTGTGAGAAGCAGCCATCCGGAGTACCAATGGGCAATCTCTCATCCTCTCCTTGTCCGGAGAGATTCTGTTGGACCGAGCTTGCCGCTGGTTCGTCAGTTGTCGCCGCAGCGGCATCTCCGCTCTTACTGAGATGTCTAGTTCACCATTTTCCTCACCCGGAAGCCAAAGCTACTGTATATACTATATTTTATTTATTTATTTATTATTTGGATTTATCCCCGCTCATCTCTACCATGGTAGACTCTGGGTGGTTTACAACCACAATATAAAAGATAAAACCTATACATTTAAAACTACTATAAAAATAAAAAATAAAAATCCAAAAGATGGTCTGTTCTTAAAAGGAGGAAACCACTAAGCCAACCACCCCCAGGAGGAACTATCATTTCCTTCACTCCAGGCACGGCGGCAGAGCCAGGTCTTCAAGGACTTCCTAAAGGCCAGGAGCGAGGGTGCCAGTCTCACCTCAGGGGGCAAGTTATCCCACAGGGTGGGTGCTATTGCAGAGAAGGCACGCCTCCTGGACCCCGCTAGATGGAATTCTTTTAAAGAAGGGATCCAAAGCATGCCCTCCCTGCATGATCAGGTGGGGCGGGTAGATGTGGTCGGGAGAAGACGGTCCCTCAGATACCCTGGTCCCATGCCATGTAGGGCTTTAAAGGTGATAACCAACATCTTGAATTGAATCCGGAAGCAAACTGGTACCCAATGCAGCTCACGGAGTAGTGGTGTTACATGTGCTGATCTCATAGCACCCAGAACTACCCGTGCAGCCGCATTCTGGACCAGCTGAAGCTTCCGGATACTCTTCAAGGGTAGCCCCATGTAGAGCGCATTGCAATAATCTCTATGGAAGATGACAAGGGCATGAGTGACTGTTCGGAGGGCCTCCTGATCCAGGAAGGGGCGCAACTGGCGCACCACCCGAAGCTGTGCAAAGGCCCTCCTGGCCACGACTGCCACCTGCTCCTCGAGCAGGAGTCGTGAGTCCAGGAGGACCCCCAAGTTTCGCACTGAATCTGAACGGGGTAGTGCCACCCCATCCAGAGTTAAAGATGACAACTTCCTGGAAATCGAGAGGCCATCAATCCACAGCCACTCCGTCTTACCAGGGTTCAGCTGAAGCCTTTTGTGCCCCATCCAGGCCCCTACAGCCTCCAGACACTAAGAAAGGGTGTCGACTGCAACACTTACTTCACCCGGGATGGAGATGTACAACTGGGTGTCATCAGCGTACTGGTGATACCTCATCCCATGGTGACGGATGATCTTACCCAGCGGCTGCATATAGATGTTAAATAGGAGAGGAGAGAGAACCGAACCCTGCGGCACCCCACACAAGAGGGGTCGAGGGTCAGATCTCTCCTCTCCTATTACCACCGATTGGGAACGGTCCTGGAGAAAGGAGGCGAACCAGCGTAAAACAACGCCACCCACCCCCAATTCCCTGAGCCGCCCCAAAAGGATACCGTGGTTGACAGTATCAAAAGCCGCTGAGAGGTCCAAGAGAGCGAGAATGGATGCACTCCCTCCATCTCGCTCCCGCCAAAGATCATCCATAAGCGCGACCAATGCAGTCTCTGTCCCATATCCCGGCCTGAAACCTGACTGAAAGGGGTCTAGATAATCCGTTTCATCCAGGATCCTCTGGAGTTGCAGCGCCACCACCTTCTCAACCACCTTTCCCAAAAAGGGAAGGTGGGAGACAGGACGAAAGTTGTTTAAAACAGTAGGGTCCAGGGAAGGCTTCTTGAGGAGGAGGTGCACCAACGCCTTCTTGAAGACCGTCGGAAACACCCCCTCCCCCAAAGATGTATTAATCATTGCCTGGACCCAACCACATGTGACCTCCCGGGCTGATTTAACCAGCCAGGAGGGACACGGGTCTAGATGGCATGTGGTGGCGTTTACAATCCGGAGGATTCTGTCTACTTCATCAGGCCCAACAGGGTCAAACTGTTATGCTGCTTTTGATCATCATATCATCTCCCAAAATCATCTCAAGCATTTAAGATATCCCTCACCCCACCTCAGACTAATTAATCTTAAATTATAAATTTAGGAAAGTACATCCTAAATCAGAACTTGGTACTGTAAATAATTAAATTATTCTTGAACCCAAATATCTATGTTTAACCAATTTTATTCATTAAGTGATAAATGAATTCCACCTGTAGGCAACTTTAACCAGTCCCAAGTTCAGATAAAGGAACAGGATTGGCCCCATGATGAAAGACCACAAAAACGGGCATGAACCTATGGAAATGAACATGAAATGTCACACTGAGAATAATGCTTTTGCATTTGGGGCTTTAGCCAATGCATCAGCACTGTCAAATAACCAAATGCAAGGTACTGGTGAAAAGCATGTGACTGGCCAAACACTATCCAAAATCATGGAGCCAGGAAAACATCTTAAACTGGCCACTTGGAATATTTGAACTAGGCTCCAGGTTGGACATCATAAAATAATTGTTGTGAACTATTTTGATATGGAATTTGAACTGTGGCATCATCAGAATTAATACTCACTGAATTTGAAAATGTCCCTGTCCACATACCAGATGATGATTGGATGCTGTTGTGCTACTCTGAAAATGAGAAACAGATGGTTTGGCTGAACTATAGAAATCATAGCTTTCAAAAGTATTGTGAAACTTCCAACTAGTCTCAAGTCAATTAGCATGTCTGTCACTTTCAGGAACAATAAAAATGCATGTAATCATAGCTTAGGTTCCTATAGCAGCAAGCACAGATGAGGCAAAAGACAAATTCTATGCAGTTACAAATGATCCTGAATTCATTGCCATGGAGGGAACTAATCCTGATCGCTGGTGAACTAAATGTTCATGTTGGTAACAATTGGCAAGGCTGGAAAAAATGTCCTGGACAAATTTGATATTGCAAAGATGAATGACAATGGCTGTACCTGCTATCATTTGCAGCAGCAAATTAGTTAATGCCTGGAAACAGCTTATTTCAGCATCTGCTAAAACATTGACATAGCGTTCACCAAGTAGAAAGGATAAATCAGTCCTCAACTATTTCCTTATTAGCAGCCATTTTCAAACATCACTCATGGATGCTGGATCAATAACAGAGACCAAACTGCAGTTGTGACCATCACCTTGTACATGTAATACTACAACTCCGACTGAAATGAACTGCTCATAATATAGCTACTCCCAAATGTTAGGAATGGGTGCAACTACAAGACCCTACTTGCAAACAACTAATGCTTATCAGCTGATTTGCACCCTTGAACATCTGGAAGATATAAATGATTAAGTACTATAATTCTCAAAAACAATTAATGAATGTGCCAAAGAAATCTGTCTCATAGCACGAACACAACCATGAATTTGGACGAATGCCTAGCACTGATAGACAAACAAAGCCAATGCAAACTCAAAGATCTGACACAGTACCAACAGCTTAATAAGCAAGTCTGTACCCACCTCAAAGCAGAATGGAATGCGTATTGAAATAACATTGCAGAAGAACTTGAAGAAGTTGTACATTGTAATGAATATTACAGCCTCTACAGCACATTACACCTCCTCAGAAGTAAATTGCTGGCTCCACTCATTCCTTCAAAGGATCTAGCAGTTTGAGGAAATACCAAATTTGTGGGAAAAGGCAATAATAGTGCCAATTTTCAAGAAAGGAGAGAATCAAGAGTGCAAGAATTGTTATGGGATTGTCAATCGTGGGCAGGGTATTTATGAAAGTACTCCAACAAAGGCTTCAGAAAAGAAGAAAACAACTAGCTCAAGAAGAACAGTGCAATTTCTGGCCTGCAAGAGGATATGGTGACCAATTAGAACAATTGCTTGAGGAATACATCAGATACAGAAAGAGGCTTGTTGCTGTGATTGTTCACTTTGCAGTGGCATTTGACAGTGTCCATTGGTCAATGCTACGGAAGGCACTTCCTGTAGAAAGTGTGCCTGCTAAAACAGCACATCTCCTGCAGCAGGTATATAAGGGATCATGAAGTTCTGTTTCTGTTAATGGTGAAATGTCCAAAGACTTCCCTGTATGTACTGGTGGGAAGCAAAGCTGTGTTACATCTCCCTTGTTCAATACTGTAACTGATGCAGTCATGCAGAAAATCTTTGCTGGTTGGTGTGGTGTCAAATTTAGAAAAGATGAATTCATTATAGATCTAATGTTTGTTGATGATAGTGTGATTTTTGCAGACAGTGAAAAAGAAGGCTATAATAATAGAGCCAGTTTGGTCTAGTGGTTAAGGTGCTGGGCTAGAAACCAGGAGTCTGTGAATCCCAGTCCCAACTTAGGCATGAATGCCCCATGCCAACTTGGGCCAGTCACTCTCTCTCAGCCCAACTCACCTCACAGGGTTGTTGTTGTGGGGAAAATAGGAGAAGGAAGATTAGGTATGTTCGCTGCCTTGAGTTATTTATAAAAATAATAAAGGCAGGAGAAAAATTAATTAATTAATTAATTAATTAATTAATTAATTAATTAATTAACTAACTAACTAACTAACTAACTAACTAACTAACTAAATGAAATCCTTCTTGATATAAAAACTCCTGCTTAACCATCAATACTGACAAGACCAAGGCATTCACAACTGATGGCTCTTCAGGCAACCGTCCACTTTGATGGAGTTCAGCTTGAGCAAGTTGAACTATTTAAATACCTTAGCTCAGTTATGCAAGAGGAGAAAATAGCTACCACAGACAATATCAACAATCAAATCAGTTAGGCTGCCTCGACTTTTGCAGCATTGATGTGGTGCCTCTGGTGCAAAGGTAGCATAAGCATTGCTAGTAAAATATACATCTATTGATCATTAATACCTCAGATGCTTCTGCATAGTGCAGTATCTCAGACCTCGCTTCAGAATTATTTGAAAATCTAGAAGTTTTCCAAATGTGTTGCCTAAGTTGAATATGATGGGTTTCAATGCATGACAAAATATGAAATAAAAGAAATAATGGTATTGCAATCAAACTGCAGAAATTCAGAAGCACCAAATGTGGTGGTTTGGATACCTCTGCTGCATGGCCCCATGCCAACTTCCTTATTGATTGTTCTGGAAATCATGTTTTATAGGTTGGAAAAGTTAGCTATCAGCTCCAAGGAAAACTTGGCTGAAGCATGTGGAAGAAGATCTAACAAAGTGTAGACTCAATGAGACTGAACAGAAACAGCTGGTCCACAACAAACAAAAATGGAAGAATATACTAGGTAAAGTCAGTGACCCATAGTATCCCAAGCCATATGCTGTTTACGTTGTGGGTCATTACCAGTTATGAGTTAAAGACTTTAAGTTCAAGTTAATGAAACTCGAGTTAAAACTTTTACCTCTCATTCTCTTATGACTTTCTTTACTTATGATTTAAAAAATTAGAACCAAGACTTTGAATTATAACTGAAGTGATCTGCAAATCTTTTCAACATGAGCATGACATGATCCTGGTTTTATACAGAATTACAGATTAGATTCCACAATCTGTTCTGTTTAAACCTTCCAAACACTTTTTTTTAAGAATTTTATTTTTTTTTCCTTGTGTTTTACCTTCCAAACACTTTTCAAGGGAAACCACGCATAGTGCACATTGCAAATGTCTAGATCTGCTTTTTAGGGGAAGTGCAATGCAATCCTTTCCCCAAAAGCTTAATCTCTGAATCTGGTTTCCCATTTACCAAAAAACCTTCATTTTGTTTGAATTTAATTTCAGCTTGTTCAATTAGCCCTTTGTTGAACTTGGACTACGTTCAAGGTTGAAGTGAAGTGAAAGGTCCTCTGTACAAGCACCAAGTCATTACTGACCCTTTGGAGGGACGCCGCTTTCACTGACGTTTTCTTGGCAGACTATAGATCGGGGTGGTTTGCCATTGCCTTCCCCAGTCGTGATTACCTTTCCCCCAGCAAGCTGGGTACTCATTTTACCGACCTCGGAAGGATGGAAGGCTGAGTTGACCTGAGCCGGCTACCTGAGAAACCAACTTCCGCTGGGATCGAACTCAGGTCATGGGGAGAGTTTCGGTTGCAGTACTGCAGTACTGCCGCCTACCACTCTGTGCCACATGAGGCTATATTCATTCTATACTCTGGGCAGTTTACAATAAAGCTAACAGGTTAAAAACAATAGGCATAAATAGTATATCAAATATAAATACAGTACAGCATATAAATATAAAATAAAAATAAAATCCAAGTATCTAGGTACTTGAAACAATAGAGCTGGGTGTCAAGAAAATATAGCTGGCAAGTGACTTGAAACATCCAGAGAAACTTTGACAGCAGTTTCATGAAAATAATAAACAGTATAGGGGACAAGACAAAGAACCTATCAAACATCACACACCAATGATACAACTTCTTTCAACTCAGTGTTGCTCTGATCTTTCTGTGGCATGCATTCGCTTTTGACATTCTCCCAAAGTGGGGAGGAACACTTTTTAATTATTAAATATTTTTATTGTAAAAATCATTTCAGGCTTAATGTATCATAAATAGAATTTAAAATGCCCTTAACTTTCCCCTCCAAAAAGTTTGGTTCCATCCACTATGGCAAGGGTCGGAAATGGCGGCTCGTGAGCCAGATGCGGCTCTTTGGCCCCTTGAGTGTGGCTCTTCCGCAGCTGAACTCACCCCCGCCCCTTCCACGCGATTGGCCGTCTCTCCGAGCGCACTGAGCGAGGCCCGGCACGGCAGGGAGGCGCTGCTGGCCCGGGACGCGGCGCTGTCGGAGGCGGCGCAGGAGCGGCTGCAGGGGCTGCTGCGGCTGGAGATGGCGCTGCTCCGCGGCATCCAGGCGCTGGGCAAGGGCGCGGGCCCGGGACGCGAGCGGCAGGGCGGCGCAGGGGGCCTGGCCGGGGCAGTGGCGGCGGGGGAACGGAGCCGGCGGAGGTGGGCGGGCGGCAGGACGGGGCGGGCGGCGCTGCTGGGGCTGGTGGCGGAGCTGGAGGGAGCGGAGGGACCAGGCGTTCCCGTGGGCGCAGCGCGCGTTCTGCAACCCGCCTTGGAGGCGCTCCTGGAGAAGCGGCTGCGGGAGGCCCTCCGGGTGCACCCTCCCGCCCCATCAATCCCCCCACCCCGCCATTCGGTGTCCTCTCCCCCCGCTAACCCGAGCCCTGCGGCGGCCGGGGAAGCCGAGCCAGGCTTGGACTGGAGGCGGCCAAGGCGAGAGCAGGCGGCTCTTCGCCCTGTGCCGCCCTGCCGCTCGCGTCCCGGGCCCGCGCCATCGCCTGGATGCCACGGAGCAGCGCCATCTCCAGCCGCAGCAGCCCCTGCAGCCGCTCCTGCGCCGCCTCCGACAGCGCTGCGTCCCGGGCCAGCAGCGCCTCCCTGCCGCGCCAGGCCTCGCTCAGTGCGCTCGGAGAGACAGGCCTGAAGGGGCGCAGAGGCCGGAGAGGGAGCCCCTCCATCTCCCCTTCTCTCCCTGCCTCGCCCGCCCGCCGAGCGCGGAAGCGCAGCCGCCTTGACGTCAGGCGCTGGCGGCGCGCGGCATCTTCCGCACGGGGTCCCGGCTGGTGTCTGCGCTCGGGCGCCGGCAGGGAAGGAGGCGCGGGTCCCGCCCGGTGGAGAGGGCGCAGCCTTCCGCTCTCCCGTGCCCGTCCTGCCGGTCGGAGGGTGGCAGCTCTTTCTCTGCCACTCCCGGTGGGGCGGCCAGGCCGGGTTCACGGAGCCGCTGGCTGCGCCCCTCCCTCCGTGAGCCCCCCGACCCTTCCACGCGATTGGCCCAGCTCCCATCCACGGGGCTGCTCCGCCTTCGCCAGCCCCGAGCCCCGAGGTCTCCTGGGAAGCCCGTCCCGACTAAAAAGGGAGACGGTTGTGGTTGTGTAGAGCAGTTTTTATTTCACCCCACTGGCTGCAGGGCTCTGCTGAACCTTCCCCTCTATTCGATTCAGCCCCTGCCTCGCCAACTTCGCCGGAATGCCAGCCTCGGTGCCCTTCACAGTCGCGCCCCCCAGCAATCCTATCAGGGCGTCTGCCTTTGCTTTTTTCAGTTGTGAGAAGCCTCGAGACGCTTCCACACTCCCAATAAGCATCAGCCACCCCAGGCACACTAACTGGAACCCGCCCTGCTTCCCCGTCCCGCTGGCAAGTGGCAGCCGCCAGGCCTTCCCTCTATACTCCCAAGGCTTCTTCCCCCCTTCATCTTCCCTCCATACTCCCCAAGACACCGCGGGCTCAGGTCATTTCACTAACTTCTCCGGAAGAGAAGTGACTGGAGCAGTCGAGCCTCTCTTTCCCTTCTCCTTCTTCCAAACCTCCCCCGCCCCCTTCCACGCGATTGGCTCCTGCCTGCAAACCCCGCCCCCTTCCACGCGATTGGCCCCCGCCCGCAAACCCCGCCCCCTGGCTCTCGAGCATTTCAAAACGTCCTCGAGCATGTCAAAATGGCTCCCGGCATAAAAAAGTTTGCCTTCCCCTGCACTATGGCAAGGGGGCTGGGGATCACAAAAGGTTTGCTTGTGGACCATACCCTGTCATAGGCCAACAGGGAAGGTTTTAAATCGTAATTCATCACTTTCTGGATACAGCACAGGAAGAGGGACAAATACAATTGGAATGGAGAGCCAGTTTGGTCTAGTGGTTAAGGCAACGGGCTAAAAACCAGGAGACTGAGAGTTCTAGTCCCGCCTTAGGCATGAAAGCCGGCTGGGTGACCTAGGGCCAGTCCCTCTCTCTCAGCCCAACTCACCTCACAGGGTTGTTGCTGTGGGGAAAATAGGAGGAGGAAGGAGTATTAGGTATGTTCGCCACCTTGAGTTATTTATGAAAATAATAAAGGCAGGATATAAAACAAATAAAATAAATAAAATCAAAATCAAAATCAAAATCAAAATCAAAATCAAAATCAAAATCAAAATCAAAATCAAAATCAAAATCAAAATCAAAATCAAAAACTATCAAGAGCATTCAAAACCACTTTTCTATTTCACATCCCAGAAAAATTACTAAGCAGTCTCAGGCTCATATCCTGGCTAAATATCTGACTTAAATGGGTCCAGATAATCAGAATGCTCTGGATGTTGAATTTTAACATTGCCATAATGTAAATGATTATGTTTTTTATACAGCATTATTTATTTTGATTTTAAATTTAAGCATCTTTAAAAATTAATTTTAAAAGTATGCAATGCTTCACAAAATATATTTAAAAGGAAAGGTTTTAGATAAAGAGTCAAATGTCATTTTAAATATAGTAGATGGGAGCAGTGGATACAGACTTTGCTTATACAAGTGATCCAAAAAAGTAGGTTTTTTTTTAATTCCTTCCTTCCTTAATATGGGAACCTGTTTTTAGATTCTTAGGTCATACAAATTAATAAGAGCATAATTTACACAACTTCTTGGAAGATGAATATTTTCTCTATAGTTTTCTGAAATACATTTAAACCTTATTTTTGAATAGCAGATAACATCTTCTAATCAGTATTGTACCTTCTCATAATCACAATGAAAACCTCCGGAAAAAAGAAGCTGTTCATTTTCTGATCAGTGAATAAGTACTTATAATGTATATTAAGTGTTTCAATTATTTATATTATGCTTTTCAAATTAGTTTTTCAGAGGTTTATATTTAAAACCAAAATAAAGAATGCAAACTAAAACCAGAGCAAATCATAATCACAAACAAAAGCAACACAATAATAGCAATAAAATTACTTCCCCCTTATTAAATATCATAATAAAGAAATGTTCAAATGCTAACTAAAAACAAAGGAGCCTATGAGATATGCCTATGACAGTCCTAGTGATACTATCAAGAATGTCTTGTCCCTGGTATTAGAATATCAAATCCTTAACTATAAGAAGGTGCTAGACTGAACATGTTTGTAAACACAGAGACATTTCTTGAGATAACATAATTCCAGGCTGTTTAGGGTTTTGAGCTTTGAATACTTCCACCGAAAATTGATGTACATGCATGAAATGCAATCTTATTACTGTATTTCCAGTGTCATAACAGCTGTATTTTATACAAACTGTAGTTTCCAAACTACCTTTAAAGGCAACTACAGTATACTGAGAGAGCACTGAAATATCCAGTTTAAAGCCCATGGGTGATTGAACCCTGTTTGGCCTTCTTGGGTAGGACCACACTTTGGAAATACAGCTACTGATACAATCTAGGTTTCCAAGGATAATAAAGGATTCTAAAGCATTCCCAAACTGTATACTTCATTCTTTAGGAGTACAACTCATCCAAAATAAACTGCATATCTTTACCCAGATTATGTTTATCTAAATTTTTCTGGAATGTTTACATCATCAGCATATTGGGCACATTTCAGCCCAAGCCTCAAGATGATCTTTTTCAGCATTTCATCTAAATCAGCATGAGATATGGAACAGAGCTTTATCACACTTTGTTGGTACAACACAGTGCAGGAAAACAGATCCCTAGCACTAACTTTTTCAACTTTCTTACAGTACATGAAGGAAAAACTGTAAAGCAAATCTCTCAGACATAATCTTGTAAAGTTATCTAAATTTGTGGTATTTACCACTTGCAGAAACCTTGTGCACTCCATACAGCTGAAACTTCAGTTCTTCTCAGACTCAACAACATGGCCATTAGCAAGGATTATGGGAATTGCAGTTCAAACATCTACATGGAATCAGGTTGTCTACTCCTTAAATTATAATAATGAAAGCTAGTGAAAGATTAGAAAAATCACGAAGAAAACAATCTGTTCATCGCCTAGTACAAGATTTTTCATCTGAACCCAGTCTAAATTTCAGACTGGAAATTATCCAAAGAATCAATGCTATCCAGAAGTACTGGATTTTATTTGTCATTAGCACTGGTTAATGGCCATAAAAATTGAATTGAATCACCATTATTCACTGTAAATAAATGGGCTACCATCCTCTTCAAACATGGCTTAAGCGCTCTCTCTCTCTCTCTCCCCCTCCCCCCCCCTCTCTCTCTCATGTCTGTAACGACAAAGCAAGAATTACTTAGCAATTACCTGAATTACCTGGAACATACCATGATTGACATACCTACAAATTGCTTGAAGAATAAAATCTGACCTTAAAAACGAGTGAGGGACATTGAGAAAAATGACAGAATTTGAAATGCTCAAACAGAATCAAGATTACCTATTAGGGCATATACAGTATATAAACTCCTACTTAGATATGATACAGAGACAGAACATATTAAAACATGTATGCTAAATGCAAAATTTTAAAGAAACAATTCCAATACAACAATGGCAAAAACTGTGGAATAAATCTGTAAAATTTACCCCAAGAGAAAACTGGTATAAAATGTTTTACAGATAGCATATAAGTTCATTAACAATTGCCAAAATAGACAAATCATACAGTAATAAATGTTGGAAATGCTATGAGTCAGAAGAAACATTCTACCACATGTGGAGGACATGCAAACAACTCCAAAAGTTTTGGAAAGACATACACAGTACTATTCAGAAAATCTTAGAAATCAAATTCAAAATAAAACCTTAATTTTTTTTTACTGATATACTTCTAGAATATATAAATAAAAAATGCCATAATTTATTAAGATACACGCTCATTGCTGCGAGAACAAACTTTGCACAACATTGGAAAAAAGAGTACCAACAATTGGGAATTTAAACTTGGAGAATATGCAGCAATGATGAAACTTAACATATATAATATTACACAGCAAGGCAAATATAAACACTTAAGAGTACGGTTTCTAAAGTTTATATCAATAACAACTGTAAATCAAAGAAGAGGGAAGTCAGAAATTAAATACTCATCAATACTATTTTTAGCAGTGTTTTTCTTTTTCCTTTCCTTTAATATTTATAATAATAATATAGATTTTGACACTAGGCTCAAAATTTTATTCTTCTTTTTTATATCATAAAAACAACTCCATGTACTTTGCTTGGCACAGTTTATCTTTTATTAATGTTATATTGAGCATGAATTGTATAACTTCAGGAATTTCAATACAGCATATTTTGCCACTGCACTTAAAGGTCAAGGTGGTACCATTTCCCTACTCTATATACAGAAACCTATTGGAGTCGAATTTCAATCCACTACAGCATTCTAAATGTCAGGCTAGGATGTTTTTTGGTGCCTTCTGGTGATTGCCTGACCTAGTACCTGCAGTTTTCTTCGCAAGGTTTTCAGAAGTGGTTTGCCATTGCTTTCTTCTTAGGGCTGAGGAAGAGTGACTGGCCCAAAGCAACCCAGCTGGCTTTGTGCCTAAGGTAGGACTAGAACCCACAGTCTCCTGGCTTCTAGCCTGGTGCCTCAAACTACTACACCAAACTGGCTGTCCCATACACATGTCTACCAACATCTTGCACCTAATCTCCTTCCAATAAGATTTGCTGCTGAAGCAGCTGTCTCAATGTATGTAGCTCAAGGTTGAACTGTTGGGTTCTTGGTGTTCTCTGAGCTTGATGGTTTTCCTGCAGATATTTCATTACCAGCCTAGGTAATATCATCAGTGCATAGGAGAGTAAAGTTTGCCAGCTGCTTATATATAACAGCTGCAACTACTAAACAACCAGCAAATTTCACCCTCCTCCTAACAGATGATGTTACCTAGCCTGACAATGAAATCTCTTGCAGAAAGACAACCAAGCTGAGAATACCAAGAACCCAGTAGCTGTCTCAGCTCATGACAGAACCAGCTCAACACAGTGTGGCTACTTAAATTTACTCAATGTTCTCATACTTTTATTTGGGTCTTTGAAAACTTAATCCTGCTGCAGGCTGTGGAAAACAAGCAAGGTCATGAAATTCTGAGCGGGCTTATCTTTTGGGGTGCTTTCACCTATTTGGTAATTTCCTCATTTTATGTAGGGTCACTGAATATATTTGCAGCCACAAGCTGTGTGTAGAAAGAAAATACAGCATCAGCCCTTTCTCTCCATCTCATAAACAGGAGCAGCCCCTCTCCCTCCCTCTCTCTCTCTCTCTCTCTCACACACACACACACACACACTACAGCTGTACTTCACTCCTGCACACATGGCAACTCTCTGTAACTCACATATAATCACCTGAAATATCTCCCTCTTTACAGCATACATACTTACTTCTTCTATACAAACACACATAAATTCAGTACACCATCTCTCTCCCACACACACAGCTACCAATCATATACAGTATCACAGCAATTTTCTTTCCTCCTTGTACATATTCCATTTATCTAGATGGCGTCAGTCCTCTCATGAAGCATGAAAGGACTACAGTAGTAAAAAACAGTGAATGTCAGTGTTCCCAAACTGAGTAACTATCAATTACAGAGGTTTCTGCGTTCTGTTTTGTATCCAGAAGCCAGTTAAGACAGTTTTAAGTGTTCACTTGTTTGTTGTAATTCCTGTCAAGGGGCAAGCTGCTTATGACTGGCTTTTTCATCTTGATCAAGTGAACATTTCCCCCCCCAAAAAATAACACCTCTATCAGTATAGCTTTATTCTGATGTCACTCTAAGTCAGGGAAAAGCTTACCAAAAATATGTAACTTGTCACTCAAATCAGACTCAAGGCCAAAGGATTTGAAGGATCTTTTCCCTGACATCTGTGACCATACATCTTTAATAAGAATTTTATTAAATTTGAGACAAAGATAAAAACTACAAAAAAGAAAAAAAACTACAACAAAAAATAAAAATAAAAAAATAAAAAAGTGTAGAACACAGGAAAAAAGAATCTTGAAGATTACATACAAAGGTGACTTCCGACTTTCAACAGCAAGAATATACAGCAATTTCCACAATCAATCCCTTACTCTATATCAAACCAAAATCCCATTATTTCTATAAATCTTTCCATTGGCACATATACAAATCGCTTATGCAATTGCTCCTTCCCTTATATATAATAAAAAAGAAAAATACTGTATATATACAAGTTTCTAGATCGGCTTCCCTCCCCCATACAACAACATTTATTTACTTATTTCCTTCCTGCTACTATTCTACATATTTCTGTCCACTATAATAAAAACCAAAGTATAAATTGTCTGATTTTATAATTAATAATAGTACAACAATCCTAACCTTATTAAACCTAAAAACCAAACAATTGTTAAATATCTTATAAGTCTTACAAATCAAACAAGCCTTAGTAAATATCTAGTAAATCTTAATCCAACTCATTAAAGAGAAGTGAAATCATAATAACCATAAATCGTTATCCTTACCCCCATTTCAAGATAAACCAGAACATTTACATGTCTACCTAAAATAGATCAATTATCTACTTTTATAATTAATAATACTATAACTATCTTAAACCTTATACATCTTAAAAGTCATACAAATCTTTTTTAAAAAATCCAATACGTCTTAATCCAAGTCATTAAGAAAAAAATGCAATCATAAAAATCTCATTATCAATCCAATTAAACATTCTTAATTTTCACCCTAATTCGAAATAAACCAAAACATTTATATATCTCCTTATTACACACAGGACATTTTTCTTCTAAGAATCAAATAGCCCAACTGCCCCCCTTAAAATCACAGACTTCTCAGCAAAAGAAAAACTCCCACAAAACAGATTCTCTTCTCTCCCATAACAATCCCTAAGAAAGTCATAACAAACAGCTCTTCTAACAATCTGCAGCTCAAACTGTCTCTTTAACCCCAATCAACACCAAAATGTAGTCCTCATCTGGCATTACTTCAATTTTATTGTCAGTAGAAAACTCTTCATCCTTATCAGAGTCTCCTTCTTCTTCCATATAAACTTCAGCCAGATGACACATTTTAGAAATCATTTTAAAAATCATCTCTTCCCCATTGTCCCGCAAGTCCTGCAGAATCTTCTGATACCAATCTGAAAGAATTTCTTTATACGTCTGCTCCGATTCGCAACAATCCTCCAGGTTTCAGGCAGTGAATGATAATTCTCCCTAAATAATTGACATGCGCAGATAGGAGTTAATAATAAAAAACTTCTGAGTGAAATTGACAAGAGACATTGACACCACTGCCACCACTGCCGCGCGCACCACCGCTGTCACCATGCATGCCACCGCAGGGGCGGCGACGCGCCATCAGCACTTCTGGGTTTTGTCGCGATACACTAATGTGTCGCGACACACAGTTTGGAAAGCTATGAGCTAGATAAAGTGAGCAGAAAGCTAAAAATCCAAAACAGCAATTTCAGCATGCAGAAAAATATTAAATGCTTCAAATTCAGTAAAAAATAAAAACAG
The DNA here is from genome assembly GCA_023362775.1 of Charina bottae. NCBI lineage: Eukaryota > Metazoa > Chordata > Lepidosauria > Squamata > Charinaidae > Charina > Charina bottae. The sequence continues at coordinate 320,153 of JALMGJ010000073.1, read as the reverse complement.
GGAGGCAATTATTTATTCTCAATTCTCCTTAAACTTTAAATGGGAAAACAAGCCAAAACTTTTTTAAAAAATTAAAAATTACTCCAAAAATAATAATAAACACCAAGAGAATCCGCTTCTTCTTACTGTAGAGAGCCTCTCTTAGGGTACAAAACTTAAAAATATAAATTGAGTGATTTAGAAATAGGGGGGCTCGACTTAATGTCCCTTAAGGCTACAACGCGGCATGGAAAAGATGGAGTCCCCATCTCCCGTCGTCTCTTACCAGACCGTCATGAACGCTGTTTGCGACTCTCTGGCTGCAAGACGGCATTATGGAGCACAAGTGGGATAATTCCAAGCGTTTTCTAACACTCTGGGACTGCAGGAAAAGCCTGCCTGCGCTCCCAAAAAAAACCCATGCTGTCAGATCTGCTTGCGGAGCTCGCAGACACAGCTGGTCAGTCGGCCATGTCCCCCACCGGAAGTCACATCTGTGACCATGTTAAAGATTATTTTGCTAACAAAGTCAGTAGATTCACAGAAGCTGTGATTCTTCATGGCTAGAGTCCATGGTTGTGACTGATGTGAAGTCTTACCATGTTAGGTGATGCTCCTTTTGACCTGTAGATAGAGTGCTCTCTAGCATGTTCTAGCACTTTTAGACTAGATCCATCTCTTTCTTATCTCTTTCTGGCTGGATTCAGGAGGTAGTCAATGCCTCACTTTGAGAGGGCCTGCTATCTGTGGCCTTAAGGAAACTGTGATATGCCCGTTCCTTAAAATATGTACATCCTCAGAGAAACTGCTGCTGGTCCCTCACTTCCATGAAGTCAGAAGACTGAGTCCAGGAGGAAGTGTTTTTCAGTCATGGTCCTATAATTATGGAGCTGCCTTCTCCTAAAGATGAGACTTGCCCCAAGATTGTCTTCCAAAGACTGGTTCAGACAAAGCCTTTAGTTTAGTTTAATGGGATGGTGCCACCATGTGAATGGTTTTTGTATGTTGCTCCAGTTATTTTAGTGTGATTATTGATTATTTGTGTTTATTTTTATTTATTATTGTACTGTGGACATGTTATTATTTCTACTATGAATATTTTATGTTGTGCTACATTATATGTTGCTAAGAGGATTTTTTATGCAACCTCTAAAAGTTGCTGAGGGTACAGGGTTTTACTTTAGCCAAGGTGAGTATCCCTGTTCTTCTTTTAAAATTTATTTTTAAAATGGCCAAAATAGTTTAAAAACTCTTCTCATTAGAGCAGTGGTGATGAGCTTGACACCTGATGACATATTTTGTCACCAATATGGAAGTGGCTTGCTATTGCTTTTTTCTAGGCATGTTTTTTCCAATGTTTTATCTCCAATCTAGTCAACAGCCATGGGATTTCCTAGTGTTCTCCCATTCAATTACTACCCAGATCCAACCCTGCGTAACTTTTTAAAGATCAGCGAAGTTTAGTGAAGTGCTTTATCCTGCACAAATATGTTCCTTTTCTTATGGAAAACTCACTGTTTCCCCACTGTTCCATTAGTCTAAGAACTTATCAGCCCCCAGTGGTTCATAAAGAACACAAATACAAATCCATGCATTTTCAGTTATGTTCACTTTTGTTTGTGAACAATTTGTCTATAGTGACTAATCAGCTTAAATTACTAATTTTAAAAACTCTTTGTGAACAAATAAATGAGTTTACAGTTCAGTGTGTTTGTGCAGCTTACAAAAAATGTAAATTGAAACACTACTATCAATAAATAAAAATCACTGTATTTCTGTAAGAAATTCCTTTCTAATAAGAAATTAGATCAGCAGAATTAGAAATACATATGAATAGGTGGGCTATAGTCCAAAAGATGGGGTGGTGCTTTAATGCTGGGGGGCATTTAATGCTTGGGGGCTGCACCCAAATCCACCACCTTAGCTATGTTTTTCTATCCCCTTATTTCAGACAAAGCCACACGTTTTAGATTCTTGCTCCTATCCTAGCAAATGTCATCCCTATCATTCTTTTGGCAAGGGAAGTGTATTAATTTCAGAGCTGCTGCTGGAAAGTGTCCCAAGCATCTTTACACAGTGGTATTCATTCCCCTCTCTCCATCCAATTTTCCAAGGGTCAACCACATAAATTACTTCAAAGGCACAAGACTCATCTAGCCAGTTTTTAAAAGAGGAACATGCCAGCTTGGGTGCTTCTGCCTGAATATATGACACCAAGCAAATTCACACTTCACTAACTGTTTGTGCTCCAGCAGATTTGCTGGTTTAACCCCATAATACTAAGATAGTTGAAGAGCCTTGCCCTATGCAGCATCCAATCAACCTTTTTCCATGGAGATCACCAGACTCCAGAACAATCCCTGTTTTGGCCTTTTCAACTTCAAAACTGAGTGCAAGAATATTAAGCCATACTTTTCTTACCGGTAAGAGAAAAAAAAACCCTCTGTATTTTCAACAGAACTATGCACAATGTTATAAACAGGGTACTACCACCACAGGTTTGTATAAAGGAACTATAAATAATGACATGACAATTCCTTTTCTAATAATCCCTAGCATGGAATTAAATTGCCTTTAATATACCTGTCTTTTTAAATGTATTTTGTGGCTTTAACTTTGGATTATTTATTCTGATTCATTATATCATAAATGTTTTATTACAAATTACTGATTATAACCTGCTCAAAGCAATGAGTGTGGTGGGCTAAAAGCAAATACAGGAATGAAAATAAGTAAAAATGATATCCCTATTGCAATATCTACCAAAATATCCTGTTAATTCCTCCAATCCCCAAATTGCAGCACACTGGCATTTATTTATGTATTCATCCAGAGTATTTATACTCCTCACTCAGGCCTTTTGCAAGGGTGAGTGAAGCCCCCCTTTGGATTGTGTGGGTTTGTTTTTTTTCCATTCCAGTCCAGTTTTTTGTCATCCTTTCCATCTTTACTCTTCATTTTTGTCTTGTCATTATATTTTTTCCTCATTTTTAATGTTTTTATTTGTAACCACCCAGAGTCATTGGGAGTTGTGTTGCATATCAATTTAAATAATAATAATAATAATAATAATAATAATAATAATAATAATAATTCATTTGCAATTCCAGTCATTACATATACAGCTGGAATAGTGGACTGGACTCAAGCTGAAATAGAAGCCCTGGATAGGAAGACCAGAAAAATAATGACAATGAATCATGCCCACAGAACTGACAAAGTAATAGAAAGTGAAGAAGCTAATGTGCTCTGGGACTTTAGAATTCAAACAGGCAAGCATCTGCCACGCAACATCCCAGACCTAACAATTGTTGGTAAGAAAGACAAAAAAAAATCTGGATAGTGGACATTGCAATACCTGGAGACAGGAGAAGAGAAGAGAAAGAACTGGAGAAAATCACAAAATATAAAGAACTGCAAATAGAAGTAGAACACCCCCACCAACACAGGCAGGACAAGCCAGGGTATATAAACAGAGAGCAAGTTCCACTCCCTTTTCGCACTGAAGATGTTGCCTAGCCTGGCAATGAAACGTCTGCAAGAAAACAACAAGGCTCAGAGAGCACCAAGGACTCCACAGAAGTAGAACAACTGTGGCAAAAGAAAGCAAAGATAGTACCAATAATAATAGGCACCTTGGGTGCAATTCCAAAACATACGGAGTACCACTTGAACTCCATAGGCATTGACAAAATCACCATCAGTCAATTGCAAAAGGCAGCTTTACTTGGAACAGCTTACATCCTGCGACAATATCTTTAATATTATTAAACATCTGCCTATCCCAGGTCCTTGGGAAGGACTTGATAGGTGGACAAAAATGCCAAATCCAGTCTAAACATCTGGCTGACTGTGCGACCAACCATAATGATTTCATTTGCTAACTTACTGAATACTTGTTCATTTTGACAAGGTCTTTTATAGAGCTCTTTATAATCTATTTGTTTTAAGCACCCTGAATAACCTCTTTTTAGCTATATTATAAATGTATACTATATCTTATTATTCATGCCTAACTCCAGATTACTAATGAATAAACTCATTTTTTTAAAGAAACCAAATAAATTTTTTGAGCAATCACGTCAGATCTCTTAACTTCTTACTTCTCTCCACTGTAAGAATTATTCATTTACTTCAGTTCTCTCCTTTTTCAACTTGTCAATTGAATGAGGTTTCATCAAATCCTCCCAAACTTGCTAAGATTCTTTTGTGAGGTTTTGAGAAGATATTATATTCTTTTGGAAGATTTTGAGAGGCTATTATAGATGCATTATAGGAGTTTAAATACACTACAAAATATCTACTAAATAGTCACTACCAATAAGTTATTGTCCTCAAAGTTGTTGAGAGAGACTTCTTAAATCAGATAGTTCACATTTTAGTTCTTTTACAATTTTCAAATGTTTATTACATAGACCAGAGCTTTCCAAACTTTTCATGTTGGTGACACACTTTTTAGACATGCATCATTTCGTGACACACTCTTACAGCAGGGCATCTTTTTGCAACACACTCTTACAGCAGGGCACAAAGCAGGCACTAGGACCTGCACGGAATCACAGCAGGTTTGGAGGCAGCAAGGCACAAGGCAGGCACTAGAACCTGCGTGGAATCCTGGTAGGGCTTGGAGGCAGCAGCAGCTGCGACACACCCAGACACTGCAGCCGACACACTAATGTGTCCCGACACACAGTTTGGAAAGCTCTGACATAGACTGACGTAAAAGGATGATCAGCTACCTAACCATTTCTTCTTCTTCAGAAAGAGAAAAGGAATACTTCAATAAAATACATGACTTGAACTTCAGGTCACCCAATAACATTATTTTCCCTCTCCCCCAAAAAGTGCTTCAGGTGTGGACCTCTGTCTGCCAACCTCTATAGTTATGTCAGAAATAAAACATACTGCATAATCTTTCCTACCTACGTCTATTGCTCCAGGTGTTCCCATGTTTCTTTTGCTCTTCCTCAATTTTATTTGTTTATTTTTGCCAATTTGTCAAGAGAGCTGCACAGGGATGTTCAACCACATTCAATGGGACTTACTTCTTGGTAAGAATGCATAGATTTGTAGCCTTATATATACTTTACACTCTTGATGCTGAAGGGAATATTGCTTTTGAGACTGAAAGGAGTTTAAAAGAATAACTTAGTTTGTGGAAACAAGGGGTTATCAGAATTTCAGTTTAATAAAAATTTGATTCATAAACACAATTTAATAAAAAATCTCTTTAAATTAACAAACTAAGTGTGGGAGTTCAATAAAAAGTATCTGTAGCCATTACAAAGTTCATAAAAACAACAATGATGAAGCAGTTACATACCACTTTAAAATATTCAAGTATATTTTATTACTGACATGAAATTGGAATAGGAACCCACCCACACACACACACACACACACACACTCTGAAGAGAATAACTACTTGGGACAAATAACTGAACATCACACAAAATATTTTAAGCTGTCAAATAATTTTGATGCAATAATCTATAGTGACTATAATCTATCCTACTGGGAGTAGTCTGTTGAAACCCTTTTACTGGAGTTACCTGTGTACTGGTAAAATATATTCTCTGCTAATGAGCAATTTCCAACCCAAAGAAGATATAGAAGGCCCATGTGAAACACTAGGAATAAATCCTAAATCTTGACATGTTAAATCAGTGTATTCACTATTTTACTGAACACAACTTTGTGAATAAAATCAGACATGTAATCAAGTAAGCCCTTTTTCCTAAAAAATTGTCTTTTCCTTTCATTAAGATTTATTCTTTATTTATATTTTTATTTATATATTTTTTATTTAATTTATAGGCCACCTGACTCCCAAATGACTGTGGGCAGCTTACAACTAGGAACCAATATATATATAAAAAACATATAAAGGGTTGTTGTTGTTGTTCAGTCGTTTAGTCGTGTCCGACTCTTCGTGACCTCATGGACGCATGCCAAGCCTTCCTGTCCTCAATATAAAGGGTACAACTGACCAAAAGAGCAAAGTGTTCAAAAGAAGATGTCTTATTTATTGAGACCAAAACTGTATTCTAGGGTGGTTGTCAATATCTGTAGCAAATCACAGCTTATTTTCTAGCAGTTACTACCATTCACTTTCTTCAAAAGGTACACAGACATTGTGAAGTATAACATGAAAGACACAAATGAGATATTATATGCTGGACTGTAAGACGAAAGGCAGAATGTGATCAAATAAACCCATCTGGTTTTCTTAAGTGAAGCAGAGTTACTTCCCAAAGTATCTTCTACATACAAACAATATGCTTTAATACAGTGTATTTGGCCTTTCCCATCTGTTCCTCGTTTATCATGTATTTCTTCTTTAACTTGCGCCCTACTTTTCAGCCAAGTTTGGAGAAGGTGAGGGGAAAAGTTAGATACCTCTGTGCTTGAGTGGAGGAAAGACATGTAACACTCCATGTCTTCCCACCCTAAATGGCTAGTGACTAAAAGTAGCACAATTGATATATCCCATATCTCCCGCTCTCAATGCCTTTTATATCTGTCACCATCTGCATAAAAAATATATGGTTTACGAATTAACTACATCCCCTCTCATAGAGAGGTATACAACAGTTAAGATGTCTGCTCCTATTTAAATTAAATTAGAATTGTACATTTTGGATTACTACTAGAAACCAGAAATTGGGGGAAATCTCTCTTTATTCAATAGCTTAAAACAAACTAGCCTTGAATATGTAATCTAAGAAACAACAAAAATGAAACATATGACTATGCCTGGAAATAAACAGTATCAAATTGTTCACAGATTGCCACGTAAGGTTACATAAATGTTATGAAGCTGCTGGGCGTGGCTTCATGATCACATTTACTCATAGACTACAATTGCTTAGTCAGAGCAGAGGAACTAATTCCATTATATCAGTTTAACAGCCAACAAGAAACTGGGGTCTAGAAATATCCCCTCTGATAATAATAATATCTTGAAGTTCCTTGTATACTTGAAACCATGGGACTATTTTCAGAACAGATATTCTTCTATATATAAACCAATAAAAATTAATCCCCTAAATTCAAATGTCAGTGTGAAAAGACTTTCCCTTTTCCCTATAGGATACTGTGCATTAGTAGACAATATTTTTGGAGGCTATTTGCATCAATCCATTATGATATTTTATTTGAATTAAATGGAAGGATCTCTTCTGAAAAAGTCAATAAAAGCATATAGCATAAAAGCAAAAGTATTCATCCAACAAGTAATTTTTGACAAACTTTAAATACAATTCTACTACTTAAATTACGCATTATTATATTTTAAAGAAACTACTCTTTTATCCCTATTCCCTGAAAATATTGTAACTGACAAAAATATACAGTCAAAATATGTATATTTTGTTGCTTCCCCTTCACTGAAAAGGTATTTAATTGCAGCCAGTTTTTCATCTGCAGTTTGCAGTAATAACAGTAACCAGCCATTTTGTTTTCAGCATGAAAGACTATCAACCAGATATCTTTCTCTTTATTAGAATATTATATTATTTTTAAAATAAGCATTAAAAAACATATTGTATCAAGTATTTTGCATCAAACAATGTATGCTGCTTCAAAGACAGCTACAAATATGCACGTATTTGCACATCCATTCATATACAGCAGACTGAAACGTAATGGGCTTCCATTCTATGATATCAAAAGAAAACCTACTGCTGTATAAAGCTTCTGAATACATTTTTTACAATATTCTAAATAAATATGTTCATTTATTTAGTAAAATAGTATATTTTACTGCTTCAGCTGCCTTATAATAAATATGTCAAGGCCAACACATTTTTCTCCACCTGTTCAGACTGCAATAGCTTGCTGAGAGAATGCCAATTAAAAAGGTGTCACTGTTGACAGTCCTTATTTCTCCTCAGTTAATCTGTCTCAAACATACATTTACATCCTGTATTTTTAAGAAGCTACATACATGCACATACTTGTTTATATAACAGCATGGCAACAAAGAAATATAAGAAATACAAGCACTACAAAATAAAGAACGGAGCATCTCTGAATTCAGCCTAAATGTACTGCAGTCTGACAGAAAAAAGTAGGGAATAGCTGTCATGGCAATGCATTGTTATTTTAGAGATTAAAAGAAATATGTGTTTCTTATGAAGGGTTGGGGGTTGAAATAGATAGTGGGAAGTACTTTACCTATTACTGTATCTTATTATAGAATCAATCATATTATTCAATTTCATCTGCAACACACCATCAAGCATTATATAACATTTTGGAGACATTAAGATATTCAGAAGTTATCACATGGTACAGTCTTAATAATTAGAACAAATATAAGCTATTCAGGGGAATTATATGTTGCTTCAAGTAATAACATTGTTCTAAATCTAGAATAGCAGTATGACACTGACAATTCTGTCAGAAATAGCATGTGACTTAAATTTAAGAGACTGGAAATGTCTTCCACTCTTCAAAATAAAAGGATGAACCAATAGGGCAAATATTCTGTATTGGTAAATTGAAATACACTGTCCACATACTAATATGCAGGACTGAATTACAATATATAAGATAGAATTTTGTGATAGTATGTAGAGTTGAAATGGAAAAAAATGTATCAATCATTTTAACATGAAAATCCATAAACTAGCCATTAACAAAAAAATGTCATTTCAAAAATTACATTTCCATCTCTGTCATGATTAAATGTTTATTCCACCAATGGTTCATTGCACAAAAGCATAATTGATCTTAGATACACAAGTTAAGGTGCAGTACCACTACTGTAAGCAAAATACAAGTATCTGCATTCTTTTTCCACCCACCCCCATGTTTAATGACACAGCACTGCTTAAATCATTCTTATTCAATTATGTATGTGCAAACTTGGATCATAACCTGAAGATGTCATAATCCACTACGTTCAAAATATATTTAATTAGCATTTAAGATAGTTAAACTATCCTTTTTCACACACTACACTTACTAGCATCTATTAATGCTTGTGAGGCATACTGAAATCAGAAGCTCAAAAACAAACACATTTAAATCCAATTTTAAAGATTCTATTTCTATTTACTTTCTTAACTTTAACTTTACAAGATGCTGTAAAATATTGTGTAATATGTTTTAGAGCTTTTTTGAATATTGTATGTTTTGAGGAAAAAACATTATAAAGCTGAATCTGCTTATATTTCTTTCATCAAACATAGTCAATCTGAACAAGTGTCAAACAAATGTTAAGCATTTGGAATGTAAACCTGATATTGCAGCTGTCAAAAATAGCTACAGCATTCAGTCTTCAGGATTGCTTTGTCCTCCCTTGGCCAATTCAACAGAAAATCCTCCACTATGCACAATATTATAAAATTAAACTCTATCTCTTTCACCTCTTCTTGTCTTTCATACCCCTCAGAAAAATTGTGATTGGAAGTATAACAGTGTTATCTAATTAATACTGCATGCTTATAAGGATGAGAAGTCTTTCTTTTAAATCTTGCCAGATAAATTTACATTATCCAATACATACTCTTACATGTAATATAGGTTCAGTTTTAGAAGTAGCATGCAAATCTATTTTACACTATCAAGATACATGTCACAAAATTTAGGATTACAAAAAGGTAGTATTGGTAGAATTATTTTTGGTTAACATTATAAACTAGAAAGTCTTACACTCCCTCTTTCTGTTGCAGCTAAATAAAACCATACACCTACCTCTGCTGCATACTGATGGTTATTGTTTCCTAAGGAAGCTTCAAACACGCTGCACCATTTTGCCTGTCTCGTGGATGGTGCAGAAGCTGGCAGGGCAGCAGACAGAGGAGTATACTGGAGTCAGCAAATGTCAGTGATAGCCTCATACTGCAGTCTATGCATTAAACACACTGAAACCCACAGGTGCCTACGTAAAGCCATACAGCTGCAGGCAGCGCCTTTACGTTTTCTCAGCAGAACGCCTGTGCTCCACTTTCATTCTTCTTTAACCCATTGCATGACAGTAAACCAGTACCATCCCTGAGAGTATTTGTGGCAAAATCTTCACATAAAAGATTGCAGGCATAGTGAAAAGCTTAGAAAAGACCACACAATTACATTTACCACAAACACATTTTAACTTATTTGATAAGGTAAAATCATCATCATCATCATCATCATCATCATCATCATCATCTTTTTAAATTTATCATGGCCTCCATTTTTAAACATTTTAGTGTTTATAATATATTTGCAAAACAGCTGTCATTTTGAGAAGGTCTAAGGAAGAATTATTTGAAAAGATAATGTATATTTGCAATATAGTACAGTCTGTATCTCAATGTTCTGCAGTAAAATGCAGTATGTTCCAAATAGACTCTCCCTGTTTAGAAGCTGAGTGGATGAAGATTTTGTTTTAGAAGAAGCAATGCCTAGAGGAGCAACATTTTCCCCCATTGGAGAGAATGGCAGCCATTTACTTGTATTCCGCTCTTTCAGCAGGACAATTAGGAGAGTTTGAGGGAATGGACATCAAATTAGGAATGGAATAAGAGAGGAATAAAGCCTATTTCTTTATAGTGGTTTCTATTAGGTTTCAAAATAAGATTACGCCTCATAATTTCTTGAAAGCCAGTGAATTTCACGTACTAGTTACAATCTCAAAACTACATCAGCAGTTCATTGTGAGAATAGCATGCGATAAAGCCATTTATTTATTTACTTATTTAAAACTATTTATAAGTCACTTTGCAGAGCTACATTACTACCAAAATGTGCACTGAAAAAATTTACATAGACTTAATAAATATATAAGCATATCAGAATGATACATACTATGAATAAAAACTGTTTCAGATAAACAAATCACTTAAGCATTACAGCTAGGTTTCAAGGCTCATTAAAACCTGTAACTGTCAGGCCACCCCAAGGCAGGCACAAATTTGGCTGATGTTTCCCAGAGACTTCTCATGATATGATTAAGGCTGTATTTTTATTGTAACTTAAGACAGCTGCCATTAAAAACAACTGACAATCTCTGACCATTAAGACAGATTCCTAAACATCTCTTTCCTTTGGGTTCAAATTCAGTGCTCCCTCTGCAACATTAATCTGGTCATTTGGTTCCCACTCCTAAGTGGCAGTTGTCTGCCTAAATTCTCTTTATTCCTGCTCCGGGAATTTCTAGATACTAATGAAGTCCGTCACCAACAAGGAGGACTGCAGATTCTGGCTCCACCAACGAGAAAGATGACTAAATACCACTCTGAGTTTGTCTCCAAGATGATTACTGTAGGACAGAGCTTTCCAAACTTTTCATGTTGGTGACACACTTTTTAGACATGCATCATTTTGCGACACACTCTTACAGCAGGACATCATTTTGCGACACAGTAGTTCAGTTTTACTAGCACACAGGAGATTAAACTAACTAACTTATAAGAGATATGGACACATACATAAATTGTAATAGCGAAATGTATGGGGACACAACATATCTCATGAAAACAGAGTTCCCCTTTACAGCAGGGCAAGGCTTGGACAGAGCTCCCCTCTTACAGCAAGGCACAAGGCAGGCAATAGGACCTGCGCGGAATCATCAGGTTTGGAGGCAGCCAGGCACAAGGCAGGCACCAGGACCTGCGCGGAATCCTGGCAGGGCAGATTTGGAGGCAGCAAGGCACAAGGCAGGCACTAGGACCTGTGTGGAATCCTGGCAGGGCTCGGAGGCAGCAGCAGCCACGACACACCCAGACACTGCAGCCAACACACTAATGCAGAGCTTTCCAAACTGTGTGTCACGACACAAAAGTGTGTCGCCACACACAGCGTGGTGTGTCGCCACACCACCCGGAAGCGGCGGCGCGTGCGTGCACGGTGGCAGTGGCAGCCGCCGCCGTGGACGCACGCACCGCCGCACGCCCCCCGCGCCGCCGCACGCCCCCCACGCTGCCACCGTGCACCGCCACACGCTCTACTGTGGTGCCGTGCGTGCGCGCTACTGCGCGCCCTCCCGTGGCACCGCGCGCATGCGTGCCCCCGTGCCGCCGTGCCGCTGCTGGCGTGTCGCCAGCGGCAGCACTTTGGAAAGCCCTGCACTAATGTGTCCCGACACACAGTTTGGAAAGCTCTGCTGTAGGAAAAGGGAGGCCAACTTCATATTCTACACTGGGCAAACAAGAAACACTGCTAAGACTTTCTTTGTCCTTCCCTGCTTGAAATAACATCCATAAGAACTTCAAAATTAACCATCGCATGCATCCTAATTTTGCTTCCCCCCTCCATTTCCCAGCCTCCATTTTTGTATCATGTTAAACAGAATGAAGTTTTATATCCTATGGTCAGCATGAAGATGACCATAGCACTTGCTGATCAACTACTAGCTGATCTAACCAAGGGGCACAGAAGCAGGACATTGGGAAAAAAATTCAAAGTGTATGCACAATTGAGAGGATAGAGGCAATTCTTTAGACCGGAAGTGTCAAACACACGGTCCACATGCTGCATGTGACCCACAACACTACTGAGTGCGACCCAAAGCAGATTAAAATGCAACTGGGTAATATTTAAGAAAATATTATCCTGCACAAGCTCACTGCCTCAGCTTAATTGCAGCGGCAAAGATTGCTTGTTGCTGCCCCAATGCAGGCTGAGCAGGAGCACCACGTGACAGGAGTTCCCTCTCAGTCTGAGCTGCAGCAGCACCCAGCAACCTTCCTGCTGCAATTAAGCTGAGGCAGCAAGCTTGTGCCTTTTCCCCAGACAGCAGGCAGGCAGCCTTGCCCTGGTAGCCAACCTGCTCTGGGCCTCAGAGCCTCCAGTACACACAGGATGCCTCTCTCCAAAACAGGTTGAATTAATTTCTCTCCTCCCTCCAAAAGAGGTTTAATTAATATAGGTGGAGTTTCAGGCTGCACAAGGTCTATGATCATTGTTAACTTTACAAAACTTTACATTTTTAAATTCATAATAATAAAAGTTTAAATGAGTTCAGAATACATCCAGAGAAAAAGGAAGGAATGGGGGGGAAATGAAAGAGAAGGGGCAATTCAAATGCTTTTTGTATGCTTTTCTTTTTTCTTTTTCTTTTTTATATTTCATTACAATATGAAAGAAGGAAGGAAGGAAGGAAGGAAGGAAGGAAGGAAGGAAGGAAGGAAGGAAGGAAGGAAGGAAGGAAGGAAGTTTTAAATGCTTACAAAATATTGTTTGCAGTTATCAGCGCCTAGTGAGTTTATATTATAATTTGTTAGCATGTATATGTGGAGCCAGTTTGGTGCGGTGGTTAAGGTATCAGACTGGAAACCATGAGATGGTGAGTTTTAGTCCTGCCTTGGGCATGAAGCCAACTGTGTGACCTTGGGGTAGTCACTTTTCTTACCCCTAGGGGAGGAAAAAGTGCCAAGTCACTTCTCAAAAATGCTGCCAAGAAAGTGCAGGGGGCAGTTGCCAAGAGTCCAAAATGACTTGAAGGCACAACTTTCAAGCATGTATCTGACGTACTATTATATTTTCTAGTTTCTATACTTTAACTAAGAAATACATAAATATTTTAACGTCACTATTACATGTATTTGCAATTTACTCATATTCTTGTATTGTGGCACAGAAATTTGTACTTGGTTTGGGAAAAGCCACACAAAACATTTTTTTCCACACATGGGATGTCAGAAATTAGAGGGAATGTTGGAGGGAGGTAGTAAGTGGGAGTAGGAGTTGAGGAGGTGATTTGTGTGATAATTTGGCGGTAGGCCAGGAGGAAGCTCAGAGTGAGGTGGGGATGGGGAAATAAATATATATTTGTGTGTGTGTATATATACTGTATACACACACACATAAATATTTATATTTATATATATTTTCATAAATATTGAAAACAAATTATCAAATTTGTAATGTTTCTTTTTTATGTTTTAGTTATATCTAGTTCCTATCTGATTGTTGCACTGATATATTAAAAAAAGAAATATATAAACGTGTGGTTTTCAAAGTTGTTATGAGGCCCGCAGGGATCCTTATGTACATTTTAGTTGGCCCCATTTCTATTTTAATTTGACACCTGAGTCTGCTTTAGACCATACATGGCTTGGGATCTGGTAACACCACTACTTTGAAGGGAGCCAGAAACATACTGGTAACAAACTACAGCTAAATCACTGTTAATTCAGATTGTCTCTTCCCACTAGCACCAAGGCAATCACTTCCATGAGAGGAAGAGAAGCAAATAAATGACCATTGTGAAACAAGTGTCCTTCAGACACTGAGAAAGGAAAAGAATTGGTCTATAGGTCTCCCCCTACTTTTTCCTCCATACCTCAACTCCTTGCCAAGAAGGAAAAACTAGCAGTAGATTGACTTGAGAGGGAAGGTGATGTAATGGTCAGTTCCTAAATTCAGGAGATGGGTGTAGAGAATAAGGAAGATTATCTTGATGTAAATATGAAGGAACCATTACCTAACCAGAGGCTGAAACATTTTTTAAGTCCAGAAAAATAAGATAACATTAAGAAGTGGCTCAGGCAAACACTTCCCTAATTCACTTAACTATAAGAAGGGGGAGGAAGTACAGCACAATCACACTTGTAAGATTCTGTTATTATAGCCAAACTCAATTAAAGCAGTTTTAGCGTTCATCTCGAGTTGATTTCTTGGGTCTGTCTACCTAGTGGGTCTGAAAATGGTTTTGTAAAGAGCCACCTGCAAGTTTCTCAGTTATCAGTGAAAAGAAACATCTCCTTGCTAGAATAATGTATTGGGGAAGATAAATCATTCAGTTGCTGAAATTCTTTTGTCCCTATCCCTTTCATCTCAGTAAATCTTGTTAAAGACAAGTCTGTGGGAATCTTGCTTGGAATGATTATTTTTAGTTGAGGCAGCTTCCAAAAACCTGGCAGTATGCATGTCTGGTCCAGATTATTATTATTATTATTATTATTATTATTATTATTATTATTTGAAATAATTAAAGCAGTCACATCTTTTGCAAAGATCATGCCAAAAGTTGTTCCCAGCTGTTTCCATATGCATGAACAACTGCACTTTCTTTTCAGTGAAATGAATGTATATAGCAATAATACAATTTTCCCTTATATGCAACACATCACACAGCAAGGCAAGCAAAGACACTTAGAATATGGCTATTGAATAAAAAGAGAAACTTTTAAAAGTAATAACAACAATTAAAATGATCAAAATACATTTGAGTAATAATGTTCAAAGTAAAATATAAAAATATCCAAATAGCAATTAGCGGCTAGGATTAAAAAAGGGGGGAGGGGCTACCAGAAAGCCCTTTTTGTGTTGCTTGTCTACTTTTTTTCTCAAAATCTTTTAAGTATGTCTGTGTGGGTATATTTTTTTTTTTTTTTTGCTTGCATGTTTTACTTAATAAAAAGAGGTTAAAAAAGCAATTTCAATAGAAGTTTAGATTATATCCTTTTCAACAAAAAAATAATGTTTTAGAAATGACCTTACTTTATTTATGTTGTTGGAGATGCAGTGGAATTAACACTTTATTTAAATGCATTGTTCCATTTTAGTCAGAATCAATTATAAGTATTAACTTAACTTTGAGGTTTAATATTTCCAGATGTTTATATTCTATCTCAATCACATGAGAGTTGATATTATGTCTGTCAACATGCATTTTGTATGCTTGTATGGTTTTGGTTTTTTCGGCCTGTTTTTAATTTCTTTTATAATTTTGTGTACTTTTGCTTTGTTTTTTGTATTTAGTTAATAAAAATAATTGGGGGGGCGGGAGAATACAATATTTGGTTCAAGTGTTAATTAACTGATGTAACTGAATAGTGCACAAAGCTCATAAACCTGAACATTTCATCCAATGCAAGATATCTCACAAAATTGTGTGCATTGATCTTTTTAGTGGGCAATGAAATAACATCAAGTTCTGTGAAGGTAATATACCCTGTGTCTTTAGTCCATATTGTGTTTCATCTCTTTATTGTGCTAAAAAATGCAGAGCCGCAAAAATCTGGTAGTAAGAAAGAGAGTTGCTGGATAATAAATCACAAATACACTATGAGATGTTTCTTTGAAGTCTGAACATCTTCATTTTTCTCCAATTAAAACAAATATTAACCTTTGTTTATAGCAAGGGGGAATTATTAATGATACTATTGTTTTAGAATCAAACTCTGCACATTGTCACACAGAAACACATACGCCCAGTGACTGTTAGGAGAAGTATAGAAAGAGAAAGAGTGGGGATAGTTGTGCATGTTTCTTCCTTTGTTTTACAAGGGAGGGAACAAACAGAACATGGAGTTCCTGCCTGTGGGTAATCGGTATTTTTTAGAAAAAGATAGACAATGGACAAAAAATGTTCATTTGAAAGAATGAGAACAATGTGAAGGGTTAATTTCATAATGTCCTTCTTTTTATTAAGCTATCTGGCCATTTGGATTTTATAATTTATTTATTGTATTATTTGATTGTGTTTTTATATTCTTTATTCTATTTTAATCAGTTTTATTGTAAACTGCCCAGAGTTCCTTGTTGGGGGAGATGGGCGGTCATATAAGTTAAATAAATAAATAAATAAATAAATAATAACAACAACAACAACAACAACAACAACAAATAAAGGGAGCTGATAGCAGTTAATATGATTAGACTCCACCAAATTTAGTGTAAAATATAAATAAACTACATACAGGTGGTCCTTGCTTAATGACCACTCATTCAACTTCGAACTTGTGACAGGGCTGAATGAGTGGTACTTATGACCAATCCTCGAGGTTCCGGCCATTGCAGCGTCCCTGCGGTCATGTGATTGCGATCCAGGCACTTGGCGCCCGGCTCACAATTATGACGTCACAGCGTCCCACAGTCATGTGGTCGCCATTTGCAACCCTCTTTGCCAGATTCTAAGTAAAGTCAATGGGGAAGCCAGCAGGAAGTCGCAAATGGTGACCATGTGATGTCCTTGCTTAATGACTGTGGGATCCGCTTAATGATGGCAACTGGGAAGTGCTGGAACTGCTGTTGCTAAGCGACGTGGTCACATGACATCGTGCTTTATGACTGCATCACTTAGCGATGGAAATTCCAGTCCCAATTGCCATCATTAACCAAGGATTACCTGTATACTGTAAACAAGGAGTACTGAAAAGGAATTAGATGAGATCACATGAGCAGAATTGTGAGAACAGTAATTTTGTTCCAAGAGTACCAGCTGTAAACATGCAAAAGATTGAATTGTAAGAAACTGAAGTACATTAAATCTAATATAATTTAATAATTTAAGTTCTGTAGCCAGGCCTATTTTAATGTAATGACTCGTAATGAGGGGGTCTTTTTGTAATCTCTGATCTGTGGTAATTTAAATGAAAACTGTACATCAATGAAGGCATGTTGCTCAGTTAATCATCACAGAATGAAGCTTAGCATTTTTCTTAGGAACTGTGACTGGCTCTGCCTCATCTCACTATCCCTGTGCAACTCTCTGGTGCTTCCCACAATTCTAGCAAAAGAAAAAGCCTATCCTGCAAAGCAAAATCTAGCTATCCATATGTTATAGCACTTCACTCACTTGTCCTTACATATTTATATTATTTCCTTATCAAATGTATTACCCACTTTTCATAATTTATAATAATCTCAAACCAGGCTACAAAAACAAAACATGAAATTTTAAAACAGTTAATTATTTATTTTATTTTCAAAATCTGTATGCTGGCTTATAACAACACCATACAAAATCTCCTTTCTTTTACTTATCCCTTTTTCTTTCTTTCCTCTCTTTAACAGAGTAAAATTGTTACTCTATGGATCGAACTTGAGTATCAGTGGTTTGTGTGCATGATGTTCTGGGTAAGCATCAATCAGATTTTTGCCTAAATCAAATACAAATCAAATATCAAATACAAATATGACTGTGTAATCTGGTTTTTGCAATTCACAAATATGTCCACGTCTGCAGATGACTTGGCAAATCAAATTAGGATACAGTTTTAAAAAATGTTGGAAGAGTTTAGTTCTCTGTCATTCTTGGATATAATAGAAGAAAACTGAATAAAAATAAACTTAAATGGCTCATTAGTGGCAGCTTTTTTATCCTAAAAAGCCATTGATAAAATTTGTGTAAACTCTGTAACATATGGTATAGATTCTAAAAGCTGTAAATATTTTTTGCATTTTCTTTCTTTCTTTCTTTTTCTTTCTTTTTCTTTCTTTTTCTTTCTTTCTCTTTCCTTCCTTCCTTCCTTCCTTCCTTCCTTCTCTTTCTTTCTATATATTAATTAATTAATTAATTAATTAATTAATTAATTAATTAATTATATCACCGCCCATCTCCCTCCACCGGAGGGACTCTGGGCGGTTTACAACAAAATAATAAAAACAAAAAATATAAAATATACATAGAATATAAAATACAAATTATAAAACAAGATTAAAATCTTAGAACATTATTTTTCATATAATTGCTATAGAACTATATATAGTATTAATCTCCTGTTCTGTAGTATAAGGTCAGATCAGACTTTAAAACAGAATTCTCATATGTGGAAATTTAGGTTTCTGTAGTAGCAATGTATGGCTGTGAGAGTTGGACCATAAGGAAGGCTGAGCGCCGAAGAATTGATGCTTTCGAGCTGTGGTGCTGGAGAAGACTCTTGAGAGTCCCTTGGACTGCAAGGAGGTCAAACCAGTCAATCCTAAAGGAAATCAACCCTGACTGCTCATTGGAAGGACAGATGCTGAAGCTGAAGCTCAAATACTTTGGCCACCTAATGAGAAGAGAGGACTCACTGGAAAAGACCCTGATGCTGGGAAAGACTGAGGGCAAAAGGAGAAGGGGACGGCAGAGGATGAGATGGTTAGATAGCATCACCGATGTAATGAACATGAATTTGAGTAAACTCCGAGAGACAGTGGAGGACAGGAAGGCCTGGCGTGCTATGGTCCATGAGGTCACGAAGAGTCGGACACGACTGAACGACTGAACAACAACAAGTATCTTATTCCTGACCGTATGTGCTTAGTGTTTCAAAATCTGACTAGCATTTTTGTCTGGGTAGTAAGTTGAGCCAACTGTTTTTGAAACTACTTTCTTTCTCTTTCTGTCTGTCTGAAATTGGGCAGAAAAGGCAATGTTGCAACTACTCCAGTGCCAAGCCACCATGTACGCCTTTAAAGGTCAAAACTGGCAATCTGCGTTGCACTCAGAAGTTACTATGCAGGGCTCAAAGCACATGTGTAGTATTCTCTGTTGGTGGGCACCCATCAACAACCAAGTTGTACTGTGGACAAACTAAAGCTTCTGAATGGAAAAATTTATAAACCTTTATCACATATTTCTTTAATCTTTAATCACATCTCTAGAAATTAGAACTCCAAATATAGTAGCCCTTTCTCATGGGAAAATGCTTCTGACAACTGATTATTCTGTGGCTTTCTTTGGCACTTTTCTCAGCTTCATGCCAAAATGTGTGGCAAAAACTGTACACAATGTTCCAAATGTGACCACATCATAGGTTTTTATTATTGTGGTATACTGAAGTTTTATTTTTGATTTCATAATCACTATACACTTCATTAACATTTTCTTTTTCTTTCTTTTTTTTTCATTAAAAAAGAGAATAGATCAATTTATATAGCAAGGAAGAGGAAAAACAAAATATTGCTAGTATTTTACTACATTAAAAAAATTTACTGCTATAACAGAAGCAGTTACTGCAAATTCATTAATTTAAAACATTTACATATCATACAATCTCAACAAACCAACCTACAGCAGTTAACAGCAAGATCAATAAATATAAGTCAAAACCAAATATAGACCAAGACAAGAATAATAAAACAATACAAACTCATTAAAAAATCACACCACATCAAACCAATAAATAATCAAAAAGTATTCAGAAAATATGGCAACAGCCTTAAAAAACTGAACAGCAGATTAAGTAGCTTCTATGATAGAAAGGCTAAGGTGTAAAAATATTTTTAAGACTAAATTCTGGAACACTTAGCAAAAATTAGTTTTAATATAGTTGGTGTTCAGAGCTTCCTTGTTGAAATAAGCAGCTAAGGCACACAAGGCTAATTTTCAATTTATTGGTGTCCCAGATAGTAACACTACATAATCTGCAATACAAAAGGATCATGATGTGTTTATTAGCCAACTTTGGGGGGGGGGGTGTTGAGCAGGATTATTTATCATAGACATAAGATAATTAATATTAAGTTTAAGTAACTAAGATGCCAGGATACAGCCCTGCCTAACTCATCTTGGAATTCCTCTGGCATAATGCCCTTACACCCCTCCAAGTCCTGCTGTGCTGCTTCATCATGGTGGAGGGAGGTGTATAGATCAGGAGTGTATATCAAATCAATCCCCTGGACCAAATGGTTTGGAACAAAATGTTATCAAGTAATATACTTTGGTTATCATGTAGGCTTATAAACCATTTGTGTACAATTTGAAAGGAAGAAAAAACCCACTCACAGATAGAAGCTAAAACTATCCTTGTTCTAATCCAGATTCAAGTTTGGAAGATTCAACACTAAAAATGTCTCTTGCTCGCAGATTAGAAAGACCTAAATAAAGCTTGGGGCAATGTATCAATTTAGATCAGATTCTCTAATTAGAAAACATTTATAATTAAGAAAACTAATTAATGTCATAAATCTTGTAAAGCACTTAATAGGATAGAGTGAATTTAAATGAAAGAAGCATTGAAACATTTCACTCTTAGATTAGTTACCAGCTATAAGAATTACCATATACTGAGTAAAAAATGATATTTTGCTCTAATCATTTTTATTTACATAGGGAAAAATAGAGAGTGGCCACTGTGTATTTGTTTATCAGATTTACAGTATATCCCAATCTTTTATGCATACTATATATATACACACACACATACACACACATACTGTATATACACATACAATATATGCATACTATATATACACACATATACACACACATACATACCATATATACACATACAATGTATGCATACTATATATATACACACATATACACAAACGTACACACACACATACACACTGTATATACACATACAATGTATGCATACTATATATACACAAATATACACAAACGTACACACACACACTGTATATACACATACAATGTATGCATACTATATATATACACACATATACACAAACGTACACACACACATACACACTGTATATACACATACAATATATGCATACTATATATATACACATATACACAAACACACACACACACATACACACTGTATATACACATACAATGTATGCATACTATATATATATACACACATATACACAAACACACACACACACATACACACTGTATATACACATACAATGTATGCATACTATATATATACACACATATACACAAACGTACACACACACATACACACTATATACACATACAATGTATGCATACTATATATATATATATACACACATATACACAAACGTACACACATACACACTGTATATACACATACAATGTATGCATACTATATATATACACACATATACACACACACATACATACTATATATACACATACAATGTATGCATACTATATATATACACACATATACACACACACATACATACTATATATACACATACAATGTATGCATACTATATATATATATATATATATATATATATATATACACACACACACATACTGTATATACACAATGTATGCATACTATATACATACACACACACACACACATATACATACACACACACATACTGTATATACACAATGTATGCATACTATACACATACACACACACTGCATATACACATACAATGTATGCATACCATGTATATGTATATGTATATGTATATGTATATGTATATGTATATGTATATGTATATGTATATGTATATGTATATGTATATGTATATGTATATGTATATGTATGTATGTTTGTTTGTTTGTTTTATTGTAAACCATCCAGAGTTGATATCTGACTGAGATGGGCGGTGACTAAATTTGAAATATAAATAAATAAATAAACAAATTCACAATAGAAGTTTAACCAAATTTAAGGAAGAATGGTTCCCACCATACATACAATGCAGCATGCAGCATAGCAAATATAATCACTTACAGTCTGGCTTCTAAGGGGACCTAAATGTTTATAAACACTGTAAATTAACAGATGCACAAAATGGGGGAAGTTTATTTTATTTATTTATTTATTTTTCAAATTTTGCCACCGCCCATCTCCCCCCAAAAGAGGGACTCTGGGCGGTTTACAATAAAGCTAACAAGTTAAGAACAATAACCATAAATAGTATATAAAATATAAATACAAATACAAGATATAAATATAAAAAATAAAGTCCATATGGCAGTAAGAGATCTAATTCAGTTCATATGTATGTGAGGAGCACACTAAGGCGCCAGCCATCCCCAAGAATAACTACTCCCCTTCCCGCCCCAAGCAAGGTGGCAGAGCCAGGTCTTCAGGTTCTTCTGGAAGGTCAGGAGCGATGGGGCTTGCCTCACCTCCAGGGGCAGAATGTTCCACAGGGCAGGAGCCACTGCAGAGAAGGCCCACTTCCTGGACCCCGCCAAACGGAATTATCTTACCGACAGGGTCCATAACATGCCCTCTCTGGGATGGGTCGATATAATGAGGATGAGACGGTCCCTCAGGTAACCTGGACCCATGCCATGTAGGGCTTTAAAGGTGATAACCAACACCTTGAATTGAACCCAGAAGCAAACTGGTACCCAATGCAGCTCATGCAGCAAAGGTGTTACATGTGCCAATCTTGGGGCACCAAGAATTTAGTTAGAAACCCAATAGTCTTTTTTTTTTGTATTTAATTGTTGTCAAATTTTCTCTGTGTATCTTCTTTTTTTTATTAACATGTATAAAAAACAATAAGTAACAATACAATGGAGAACTTAACACTAAGTAATTAGCTCAAGACAGAAACCTTCATTGCACAACAAATATTTTGCCGCAATCTGCAGCAGGTTTTTTTTTCATGTTATACTCAATTTTGGATGAAAATGCCAAATAATCCTGCCCTCATTAACACTGACATCCTAAATTGTAATTAACATTGATACAATATACAATATTTCTTTTTATCCTCAACAGTTTAATTTACCTAAACATTAGAGTGTTAACAATCTTCCATCAATACTGTACAAATATGGTATCGAAACAACATAATGTATTCAGATATACAAAATAATAATAATAAACTACTTGGAATTGACAAATTAATGTCAACTGTGGACCGCATTTCAGCAAATGGGGATATTTATCCACACTAAGTAATCAATTTGTCTCCATAAACTCAATGGAAAACAAACTTGAAGATTTACAGAACAATAATGAAATGAGCCTTCCCTCTTTTTTAAAAGTGGACTCACTGTCAGTGGTTTGAGCTACTGAATAGCTCAGGCATGGAGGGCCTGCACAAGAATTCAACAGCCGCTCACTTTCTTAACATAAAACTGCTAGCAGAACAGTGATTTCTCATAGCTGATATGGTGTCTTTGATCTATCTGAACCTTACAGCCATTAACAAAAACTTGATGCTCTATACAACCTTGTAAATCACTCACCTGGCTGCTTGAAAACCAAAAAGTGATATTCTATAGATGGGGAAAGGACCAATTTATGGCTTTCCAGAGAAACTAAAGTGACCTTAGTTATTTGATGTTCCATCTAATTATATTCTACAACCAGAATTCTCAAATCATGCTTGTTACTAGAAACAACATTACCAACAAATACAGTTGAATATCTCACAAATCAGGCTTTCTTTATGCCAGTTGCTAAGAGCTCCAATCTCCAACATAGACATAAAAGCAACAAGATGGCTCCCTAATCCAAGTGATTGCAGAATTTTAACTAAATTCAAAACTGTCCCACCCATGCTATTCAAAATGAGAAGTCCTTTAAATTAATCCAAAATGTGTTTTTTGTGACTTGAACATCCATCAAGCCCTACATAGCTGGTACAGCCAAGGAAACAAGAACGTTTTTGATTTCAAGGTAGTGTATTTAATGCTATTTTAGGGTAATTACAAAATCTTGAAAACTTTTCAGAGGAATTTTCCAGCCTCAGTCATAGTGAGTCTTTTTAAAATACCTTTTTCCACATCTCTCAGCAGCTGAACTGAATTGCCTCTTCTGAGACAAACATCAAATGCCTCATCCCGTTTTCCCACAATCTCTTACATCAAGCCTTTGCTGAGTTATAAAGCAAAGGCATTCTGCCAAGTCTCTTGGCAAAAGAGACCAAGAAACAAAACTATCTCCAGATAATGCCAGCTCAGAAGATAAGCTAGCCTTGAGCACAGATAACCAACATTTACTTCGGACAATTTTTTATTTATTTAGTTATCAAATTTCATCACCACCCATCTCCCCCAAAAGAGGGGGAGAATTTAACTCTTTCATCTCCAGGTGTCCTCCCCAAAGAAACCTTGGTAAAGGATTCCTTCACATAGCTACCAAGGAAGAAACAAGCAATTATCCTTTACAGAACAGAGATCTTAAACATACTGTATGTGTTAAAACTATACCATGATACTGCATTGCTTAAACAATGCTAGCTGTCAACATCAGCACTTGTGTCTCTACAAAACAGTACTTTCAACCTCATATTATCAGTGACAGAGTTCTTAGAGCATCTTGTCTATTATTATTCTCCTACTTTGCCTGATCCTACACCCAGTTTCTCTCATTTCTCTCATTCCACTGCACTATAGGAGCCATCAAGCCATAAACAGGTCCTGTGGAAGTATCAAACCATGATATCTGATCCTGTTCTACAGTTGCTCTGGACTGGTGCTTAGCAACAATACAACCAAGGGATGATTTCTTTGTAACTCAAGGAGCCAGTTCCAAGCTTTTCAACTATAGTGTATCAGCACTAGAGACCAATTCAAACACAATTTCCTTGCTCTTGAATGACCTCCCTATTGCCATATCCAACCTCAAGCACTATCCTGGGTGACTCCAGGAGCCCCTTTCAACTGAACAATTTGCACTCTTTTTTAATAGCTCATCTCCTGGAATATAGCCAGTTAACACTCCAAAAAGAATGATTCCAGTTAACACTCCAAAAAGAATGATTCCAATTTCACAACTCAACTAGGGTGACACAAAACATGCCAGCTTCACCCTGTTCTTGCAGCCTTAAACATCTAGTACAGCGGTTCTCAAACTGTGGTCTGGGGACCCCTTTCAGGGGGTCTACGAAGTCAAATAAATATTTTAACATTTTTCAGTTTTAATTTTTTTAAAAACATGTATTTAAACAACCAAGTTTTCCTACACAAATTCCTACACAGTATGTATGTATGTATGTATGTATTTTTATTCCGCCTTTATTATTTTTTTAAATAACTCAAGGCGGCGAACATATCTAATACTCCTTCCTCCTCCAATTTTCCCCACAACAACCACCCTGTGAGGTGAGTTGGGCTGAGAGAGAGTGACTGGCCCAAGGTCACCCAGCTGGCTTTGTGCCCAAGGCAGGACTAGAACTCACAGTCTCCTGGTTTCTAGCCCGTTGCCTTAACCACTAGACCAAACTGGCTCCTGTATAAAAAAATAAATATAATAAGTATAAAAAATATAAGGAAAAAATAGATAATAAGATATACAGTAAAAACAATAACAGAGAGTAAAACAAAATAATTAAAATTTCAAAATATCACAGTGGAATTAACAAACATATTAAAAAGATCTAAGAACAAATCAAGATTCCAACAACTTTTGTATATAGAAGAATTTGGCTTATTATGTTTTGCAAAAAGGATAACTCTTTCTCAAATTGAATCAAATATCCCAACACCTTTTATATATCATTTGTTCCATAACAATCTTCCATAATTTTCCATACCAGACATCTAATGATGGAGGCTCTAACTTTTTCCAATATTGTGTTATAGCCAACCTTGCAGCAACCATCATGAATTGAACAGTTATGTTTTCAGTTGTTTGAGTTGTCTCACTAAATAAAGATAGTAAACATATCTTGGGACTGTAACTAAATTTTCCAATATCCATGCTGTTAATCTCTCTAATCACTTCAGTCCAGAATCTATGTACAACCTCACAGGACCACCATACATGCAAATAGGTGTATAATACCATCTAAGAATCACAAGTAATTTTCCCTGATCTTTGCTGATTATATTGTAATGTGGAGTTCTTCTGAAGTGTAGCCCATTGTGTGTCTGAGATATTGATTCTTAAATCTGATTCCCATGTTTCTTTGAGAGATGTTTGTCCCACTGCAACAACTTCTAACAGGATTTTATAGATTTTATATACAGACCTTTAGAAGAGTCTGCAGGTTCTAACATAAGATTTTCAAAAGCTGTTAATGGTCACAATGCTATCTTCTTACAGGTTATATTTTTGACAAAAAAACTCATTTCATTAATTAGTAGCCAATCAACTGAGTTTTAATTTCTAATAAAGTACATATTAATAGATATTCAGTATAACCCACATAAACCAAAGCTCTTCGGGTTCCTCAATCATTTTTAAGAATATGATGGGGTTCTGAGACCAAAATATTTGAGAACCACTGATCTAGTACAAAGCATGGGTGTGCATTAGAAGGCATAACTACTTGATCTCCTCAAAACACTAAGCAATTCCTTTTAAACCAATTTGTACCTCTGTACCTTTTCCTCTAGAGTTAAAAATTAAGGGCCTTAGTTTATTATTGATTAAAGTTTTCCCCCCCTTCCACCCATAGGCTGATTTTTCCTGGAAATTTTTTGAGGATTTTATACTAGATTTGATCTTACAATTTCCCAATTCAGCTCTGATTTTAGCTGGTGATTTTAATGCCAGATAGAAGGCTAATGACTAATGTAGTCTCTTACTCCTGCATTGCTTGAAAAGGACATAATGTTTGGTAAAGTTGAGGGCCAGCGGAAAAGAGGAAGACCTTCAATGTGATGGATTGATACAATTACCACAACAATGGATGCAAACATTGGAACAGTCAGGCAATTGGCGCAAGACCTTATGGCATTTCGTTCTATTATACATAGGGTCACCATGAGTCGAAAACGACTCGACGGCAACTAACAACAACTCCTGCATTATAATGGTTCAAATTTTACTTTAACAAGCTCTTTCACCTTGGCCCTCCAAAGATAAAAACATAATAACAATAGGTTGGAGATTAACTCTTTAGCCCTTAAATGTCTTAGATGACTCAACTCTTGGTGACTTGGAAGGAGAATTCAGTTTGTGGAGGCATCACTTTGCAACATTGAGCAAAAAAAAAATGCCTTAGTCTCCCCTGAGAGACCCTCTATTTGTCACTGACTTGAAGGTGGCTTTTGTTTTGATGCTTTGGGAGCAGCTATGGCAGAAACGTGATGCCTCCTCTATTGATCATTGGCTTTTACAGCTAATTATAATGCTTCATAAGGCCACTACTGTGGAAATTAAATGTGATGTCAATAGTACTTTAACAGCATCAATCCCCACCCAAAAGGGTCTCAAGCAGGGATGCATTCTGTCCCCAGCCCTTCAACTTTTATGTTAATAGAATTGTTCAGGTGATGTGAATTTCATCCCCTCCCTCATTAAATCAGATGCTAATTTTCACTTTCCTCTCTACTGATGATACAATTATTCTTTCCCTGACTCAAGATGGATTTTGCTGTAACTATGGGACATTGGCTGAACACTGGACTGGACTGGACATAAATCACTCAAAAACAAAGGTGTTACTTTCCCCAAGTGTACCTGCCAGTATAGGGGGGAAATCAATAACCATTCCACTAAGTAAAAGGGCTTAAATATCTAGGCATCTATTTCCAGTTGTCCACATCAAGGGTACAGTAATCTCAAAAGGTTACAGCCCAACCTCACAAAACCTCTAGTACAGTTATTAGATTTGCCAACTACAATAGGAACATATTGTTCCCACCATCCATTAAAATTTTCAGTGCTAAGTTGTTGAGCCTACTGCCATTTAGTGCTCAGTTCTGTACATATTCTGATCATTCATACTTTGAAATCACTCAATCCAAATTCATTAAACTTTAAGGTCTCCACTCCTCTCTGAATGCACCTCCTCAGTTAGAACTTGGATGCCCCTCTATAGCAGCTTAAATAAAAATATGATATCTGAAATACTGGCTAAGACAAATCTTCTGGGACAAATTACTGACCCAGCTTAGTTTGGCTGTTATTAACTTAGAACAGAGCTTTCCAAACTGTGTGTCGCGACACAAAAGTGTGTCGCCACACACAGTCTGGTGTGTCGCCACACAACCCGGAAGCGCTGATCATCAGCGGTTCCGGGTATTCCCGCGGCGACACACCAACCGCGGCGCGCAAAAACCTGAAAGCGGCAGCAGCGCTTCTGGGTTTTTGCGCGCTGCCGCAACGTCGCCACTTCCGGGTTTTCCCACGGCGACACACCAACGGCGGTTGGTGTGTCGCCACGGGAAAACTTTGGAAAGCCCTTACTTAGAAGATGACCACTGACAATTATTTCTCCTCCTGTGGCTTTTCTGCCCTATTTCTAATATCACTTGGAATACCCAAAGCCATGCAAGTTGACTACTTGAGATGTCCTTGAGTCAGGGCTTTCCAAACTTTTCATGTTGGCGACACACCAACAGCGGCACATGAAAACCCAGAAGTGCTGTGGTGGCGGAAGTGCGAAAACCCGGAGGCGCCGCCACTGCTGCAGGGGCTTTCGGGTTTTCGTGCGCTGCAGCGCTTCCGGGTTTTCGCGCACCGCCACAGGGCTTTCAGGTTTTCACGCACTGCCGCACCGGCGGCACTTCTGGGTTTTCATGTGCCGCAGCAGCGTTATCCTGGTGTGCCGCACACAAACCCGGAAGCGCTGATAGCCTGCTGTATGCGGCGGCGGCAGCACACCATCGGGCCCCGCAGGCGACACAGTATTGTTTCGCAACACACAGTTTGAAAAGCTATGCCTTGAGTCCTTGAGACGCCTATATTGAATAATAGATCTAAAATTCCATCTTACTGTCTCATGGTCATCTTTCATAGTTCTTTCACATACCCCAGTTATCTCTATAGAATTACTATACCAAAGGCACATTCATGTTAGCGAAGTTCAATGC
This sequence comes from Charina bottae, assembly GCA_023362775.1. Lineage (NCBI taxonomy): Eukaryota > Metazoa > Chordata > Lepidosauria > Squamata > Charinaidae > Charina > Charina bottae. The sequence goes on along the minus strand of JALMGJ010000073.1, from coordinate 291,094 downwards.
TGTACCTTCACTTCGATATACAGTAATATTCCTCATGCAGAAAGTCTCTCCATCGTTTGAAAATTAGGACATGTTTTGCTTTATTATCCTCTCTACTGCACTTGGTAGAGCTCATTATCTACTTCTTACTCATTGTGCTGGCCTGAAACTAGTTATTTGCTTTTTCTTTGTTAACTTCACCACTGAAATTTCCAGGAATGTAGTAATGCAATTGCCATTAGAGGGCTCTGGGTTTGGTCTTTATACTAAACTTATCTATTTATCTATCTATCTAACCTCTATTTTTTATTCTACTATATTTTATTCTATTTTTAGAATATTAGAATATTATTATAATCTCCTTCTGTAACGTGCTAACGTGTACAGGGGGTTTTTTGGCCTCTGGCTGTAAATTTAAAAAGTTGCAGCAATAATGTATTTGATACCAGAAAAACATTCTGGAATGTATTAAGGTACTTCAAATTTATGATGGAAATTGAGGGTCATTTTATTATGCCTTGTGGACTTGTAAAAAAGCTAGAAAGTTTTGGGTTCAAATACACACAGTGATACAAAGAATTTAAAGTATTAATATTCAACTGAAACCAGAACTATTTTTGTTGGCACTAATGGACAGACAACTAGAAAAGACCTATGGAACATTGCTTTTGTTTGTGTTTGTGTGTGTGTGTGTGTGTGTGTGTGTACACACATACACTGTATAGCTGTAATTCAAGGGGTTTGACAAAAGTGGGGCACTAACCATTCAGGAAGTACAGCCAGTAGCATACACACACACACATCGTTGGTGGCTCATAAGTAATGGAACGAATGGCTGACAAGCAGCTGCATGGCCAGGTGTGGCCTGTTTCCTGGGTACCCCATGACCAATCAAGCAGATAAAAGGCCTGGAGGTGGTTCTGAGTGTTACATTTGCATTTGGTAGCTGTTCACTGGAACTCCCAACATGAGGTCCAAAGAGGTGTCCATGCGAGTGAAGGAGGCCATCATTAGGCTGAGGAAACAAAACAAACCCATCAGAGAGATAGCAAAAACATTGGGAGTGGCCAATACAACAGTTTGGAACATCCTGAAAAAGAAGGAATTAACTGGTAAGCTCAGCAACAGCAAAAGGCCTGGAAGACAACTAAAGTGGATGACCACAGAATTCTGCTCATGGTGAAGAGGAACCCTTTCGCTACATCTAGCCAGGTCCAGAACGCTCTTGAGGAGGTAGGCATGTCATTGTCAACATCTACAGTCAAGAGACGGCTTTATGAATGTAAATACAGAGGCTTCACAACAAGGTGCGAACCACTGGTAACGCTCAAGAACAGAAAGGCCAGATTAGACTTTGCCAGCAAACAGCTTAAAAAGCCTGCCCAGTTCTGGAATAAGATTCTTTGGACTGATGAAACCAAGATTAACTTGAACCAGAATGATGGGAAGAGAAAAGTATGGAGAAGGAAAGAAACAGCTCATGTATTGTCGAAGGCTCATGATCCAAAGCATACCACATCATCTGTCAAACATGGTGGAGGCAGTGTTATGGCATGGGCATGTATGGCTGCCAATGGAACCGGGTCACTGGTGTTTATTGATGACCTGACTGCTGATAAAAGCAGCAGGATGAATTCTGAAGTGTATAGGGCTATACTTTCTGCTCAGATTCAGCCAAATGCTGCCAAACTGATAGGACACCGCTTCATATTGCAGATGGATAATGACCCAAAACATACAGCAAAAGCTACCCAAGAGTTTCTCAAGGCAAAGAAGTGGGATGTTCTTCAATGGCCAAGTCAGTCACCTGATCTCAACCCAATAGAGCAGGGCTTTCCAAACCCGGTGGTGGCGGCGACACGCACGCGCACGGCGACGGCGCGGGGGGGCGTGCGGCGGCGCGGGGGGGCGTGCGGCGGCACGGGGGAGCGTGCGGCGGCGCGGGGGGCGTGCGGCGGCGCGCGTGCGCACGGTGGCAGCGCGGGAGGGGCGTGCGGCAGCGCGGGAGGGGCGTGCGGCAGCGCGGGAGGGGCGTGCGGCGGCGCGCGCGTGCATGGCGGCCGCCGTGCACGCACGCGCCGCCGCTTCCGGGTGGTGTGGCGACACACTTTTGTGTCGCGACACAGTTTGGAAAGCTCTGCAATAGAGCATGCTTTTCACTTATTGAAGACAAGACTGAAGGCAGAAAGGCCCACAAACAAGCAGCAGCTGAAGGCAGCTGCAGTAAAGGCCTGGCAAAGCATCTCGAGGGAGGAAACTCAGCATTTGGTCATGTCCATGGGTTCCAGACTTCAGGCAGTCATTGACTGCAAAGGATTTTCATCCAGGTATTAAAGGTGATCCTTATGTTTGTAATGATGTTGGTTTGTTCCATTACTTATGAGCCACCAACGATGGGTGTGTGTGTATGCCACTGGCTGTACTTCCTGAATGGTTAGTGCCCCACTTTTGTCCAACCCCTTGAATTACAGCTGAAAGTCCTGACTTCGCTCCCATCTGGGTGTGTTTCCTTTCAACTTCAATGTGGTGGTGTACAGAGGCCAACTGCCAAAACAGTTCTCCTTGTTCCAATATTTCTGGTCCTGACTGTACATGCATATACATACATATACATATACATATGCATGTTAATTTTATTAAGCATTACAGTTATACGGATAAAAATACTAATACAAACTACAAAAAAGAAAAGAAAAAAAAGAAAAAAGAATAATGGAATAATGGAATAATAGAATAGAAAGAGAAAATAATATCCCAAAGTCCTGGCCAACAAAAATCCATTAAGGGTTACCAGAAATAACATATCTATTTTAACCTTGATCAAATTATATTCCTTCCTTTTACTTTTAACAATCTTAATCTTTAAGCCCTTTAAATAATGTCCTAGAGAGCTTGTTTTTATCTTTGTCATTTCTCACAAAATCCTTCAGAAGTTTAATTGGTCTCTTTTGTAAATCCAATATATGAAAATTATCCAGGTCGTTCTTTTGCTTTGTAATTTGTATATCCCTTTTAATTATTAAAACATCAGCCAGTTTCATTTGTATATCCAGTATAACATCTTTTTCCATATCGCTCTTGTAGCTTGACATTTTTAAACCCACTTTCAGATCAGTTTCGGTCTTCGCCAGTAAAACTTGTTCCTCTTCCTTAAAATCTGAACACAGTCTATCTATCTATGACAGACATTTCTAAAATTAACTTCTGGGTCCATTGTTCAAAAACATCCTTCAATACATCTGATGTTAAAGTATTTTTGCTCCATTCTGTGTTAGTAATTTAAGTGTTCTTTAATTGCAATCTTTAGTTCCTTCTAGTTTCCTCTAGAGCATAGCTTTCCAAACTGTGTGTCGCGACACTTTAGTGTGTCGCAACACACAGTTTAGTGTGTCGCGAAGCGGTGGCATGGGGGCATGTGCGGCGGCGGCACACCATCAGCACTTCCGTGTTTTAGCGAGGCCGCCACCGCTGCCGCCATGCACAACACCGGCTTACACGTGCGCCCCCCCACGTGCCCCCGCGCCGCCGCTGCCGCCGTTGGTGTGTCACCAACGGTGGCAGTTTGGAAAGCACTGCTCTAGAGTCCAACATTCAAATTTTATTTATTTATTTATTTATCGAATTTATCACCACCCATCTCCCCCCAAGGAGGGACTCTGGGCGGTTTACAATAAAAACATAGTTACCTGGTACACAGTACAAATACAATAAAATGAATATAAATAAACAGTAAAAATATAAAATGTAGTAAAATCCTGATAAGAGTTCTTATCAGTCCGTGAGTGAAAGGGCAACTTTAGGGCTGTTCTAGGAAACTAGCCATCCCCAAGAGTAATGACTCTCCCACCCGCTCCAGGCATGCTAACAAAACCATGTTTTTAGTTTTTTTCGGAAGTCCAGAAGCAGGGGACCTGTCTTATCTCCAGGGGAAGAATGTTCCGGAGGGCAGGAGCTACTGCAGAGAAGGCCTGCTTCTGCAACCCCGCCGGATGGAATTCTTTTAGAGATGGGGTCCGTAGCATGCCCTCTCTGCATGCCTGGGTGGGGCGGGTCAATGTAATGGGGACGAGACGGTCCCTCAGGTAACCTGGACCCATGCCATGTAGGGCTTTAAAGGTCATAACCAACACCTTGAATTGGACCCGGAAGCAAACTGGGACCCAGTGCAGCTTGCGTAGCAAAGGTGTTATATGTGCCACCCTTGGGGCACCTAAGATTGCCCGTGCAGCTGCATTCTGGACTAGATGTAGCTTCCGGATATTCTTCAAGGGTAGCCCCATGTAGAGCGCATTACAGTAGTCTATATGGGAGATAACCAGGGCATGAGTGACCATTCGAAGGGCCTCTAGTTCTAGGAAAGGTCATAACTGGCGCACAACACAAAGTTGAGCAAAGGCCCTCCTGGCCACGACTGCCATCTGCTCTTCGAGCAGGAGTCATGAGTCCAGGAGGACCCCCAAGTTATGCACTGGGTCTGTCTGTGGCAGTGCAACCCCATCCAGAAATAAAGATGACAATTTCCTACATACCGAGGAGCCATTAATCCACAGCCACTCCGTCTTATCAGGGTTCAGCCGAAGCCTATTGTTCCCCATCCAGGCCCCCACAGCCCCCAGGCACTTGGAAATGGAGGTCACGGCATCACTTACCTCACCCGGGATGGAGATGTATAATTGGCTATCATCGGCATATTGATGATACCTCATCCCGTGGTGACAGATAATCTCACCCAACGGTTTCATGTAGATGTTAAAAAGAAGCAGAGAGAATACCGAGCCCTGCGGCACCCCACAAAGGAGGGGCCGTAGGTCGGACCTCTCGCTCCCTATCAACACCGATTGGGACCAGCCTAGAGAAAGGAGGTGAACCAGCGCAGAACCACGCTGCCCACCCCCAACTCCCTGAGTCGCCCCAAAAGGTACCATGGTCGATGGTATCGAAAGCTGCTGAGAGGTCCAAAAGAGCAAGGATGGATGCACTGCCTCCATCCCGCTCCCGCCAAAAATCATCCATAAGTGCGACCAATGCCGTTTCTGTCCCATAACCGGGCCTGAAACCTGACTGAAAAGGGTCTAGATAATCCGTTTCATCCAGAATCCTCTGGAACTGCAACGCCACCACTTTCTCAACCACCTTCCCCAAAAAGGGGAGGTGGGAGACTGGACGAAAATTGTCCAGTACAGTAGGGTCTAGCGATGGTTTCTTGAGGAGGGGGCACACCAGCACTTCCTTAAAAGCTGCCGGGAACACCCCCCCTCTCAAGGATGTATTTATTATCGTCTGGACCCAGCCACATGTCACCTCCCAAGCTGCTTTCACCAGCCAGGAGGGACATGGATCTAATTGGCAAGTGGTGGCATTTACAGTCCAGAGGATCCTGTGCACTTCCTCGGGTCCAATAGGGTCAAACAGTTCCCAGATAACAGGATAAGAACATTCCCTGGGTATCTCCTCAGGCCCTGTCTCACACTCAGGGTCCAACTTAGAACGAATCCGAGCGATTTTATCCTGCAGATGCCCAGAAAATTCCTCAGCACGGCCCTGTAGATGGGTTTCTGGATCCTTCTAGTTCTCGATGCTCCTCACCGGAAGTATCTGGAAGATTGTTTTTGTACATGGTAACTGCAGTGAGATTATGATATTTACAAAGATGGAAAGACCCTGAAATACCCACAATGCAGGAATGGTTGGCGAAGATGACAGAATTTGTAGAGATGGCAAAATTGACTTGCTTGATTAGGGAAAAGACAACAACTACATTTGACAATGACTGGAAACCCTTTATGGACTTTTTGCTGAAAAATGAAAAAAAATGAACTTGCAGTTTATGAGTTTGACAATTAGAAAGCGTAGAATATGGAAAGAAGGGAGCCATGATAAAACTATAGAGAGAGGGGATAAAATATAAATGCATTTATAACTGCTGTAAAGAAGATCGGAAGCCACTTCTTTATATCTTTTTTCTTTTCTTTTTCTTTCTTTTCTCTTTTATTTCTTACTTATTCGCTTACCACTTTTCCTTACGTTTCTTTTTTTCTTTAAATATGTATTGTTTTTATTCTGTAAAAAATCTCTTCAATTAATTTTTTAAAAGTTGCAATAATAATAATAATAATGTAATACTAAAACCAGAGAAAGTCCCTACCAACTAAGTAAATTAGTTGGGGCGCGGTGGCTCAGCAGGTTAAACCGCTGAAGCTGTAGACTGCCGGTAGGAAGGTCAGCAGTTCGAATCCCCGCGCAACGAGGTGAGCTCTCGTTGCTAGTCCCAGCTCCTGTCGACCCAACAGTTCGAAAGCTTGCAAGTAGATAAACTGGGTACCACCTTAAGTGGGAAAATTTGCTGACATCCTATCGGGGAGTCGGCTTCCACCGAAACTGAAGATCCTTTGAATGGCGGCGGTCACGACGGATCCCAAAGTAATAACATCTACAGGACGTCAGCAGCCGGCTCCGACACAAGGCATCGTGGGACATGTAGTCCAGAAGCCAGAGAAGAGTCGGTTCCCTTACCCCCTTCCTTGACGCGCGGTTTAAAGAAATTGTATAATGATGTATATGTATAACGATGTATGTAAGCCGCCTAGAGTCCTCCGTTAGGGAGGGGATAGGCGGGATATAAATACAATAATAAATAAAATAAATAAAAATAAAAATAAATTCTAGGCCAGTATCATTGCATACTGTTGATGTCAAGATATTGTTACAAAACATTAGCATACATAAAGGGTCCACTTGAAATATAGTCCCAACATTCTTGGAAGTTAAATTTCCTGCATCAGTCCATAACTGAAATATTGTCCTCTTGTAAAAGTTCCCTCTTCTCCTCTGAGGGTAGTAATAGAGCATACTAGTCTCAAAATACCAAAGGAAGCTTGACACTAAGTAGGCCAGACATATTTGAATACTTTTCAGTAGCTTCATAACTTAACTCCTAACCAAAATCATACTGCCAGTTAATACATCTGGCCATTGAGGAAATATTTGAAATATGTCTTGCTGATTTAGTGTTAAATTATACTGCATCGTTATTATGTGCACAGTAAATAATATTACATCAATTTTATGCAGTAGCAGATTTAGAACTTAACTTTGGTAGATTTTCTTCTATGTTAATCAACATTGTTAAGAGGATGCAGTCCAGGTAGACTTAAATACTTGGGAATAGCTATTATAAAGTATTGTCACCAATTAATTAAATATAATTATATCCTTTTCTGCCCAAAATTAAAACTGAACATGTATTATCATTACTTTCTAGAAAGCTATATTCAAAATTATCATCCTCCTGAAATTCTATTTTGTTTCAAAAAATTCAAATTCCATTACCTATTACTTGGTTTTTGAGATGGCAAAAATTATCTGTTCATTTGAAGAACTATTAAAAAATAGGATTAGGCATTTTATAAACAAAAACATGCAAGTTCAAGTATATCAAATCAGGAAAAAATGATGACTTTAAATTAGTAATTCAAATCTTATTCCAATTAATACAAATTGAATTGCACTGGACTCCTTATCATTCCTCCCTAGCATTAAGAAACCAATAACTGTGCCTGAAATCCATATTTAAAATTTTAGAAGTTTAGAAGATATGAAATAATCTTTAGCCCTATTTTTTTCATTTTATGGCATTCTTGATCATCATCTTAAGCATGAGGATAAATTTGTATAATAAAGAATGAGATAGAACTCTTTATAAAATTAAGAGACCATTATGGATGAAAACACTGTTTTTGCTGAATATATTTTTGCAGCTAGTTTGTTACAAATTTCATTTTGATTTGAAACAAGTGAAGTTGAATAATTCTTTCATTTGCTTCCTAGATCTCATTAAGACTTGAAGAATGTGTACAACTGCTTCAACTTAAATCAATCTTCAGTGTTATACAAAACTTATATTAAGAACATGTTCTCTGAAAGTCTGAAAAAAGTTCTGGCAGGAAGATTAGGGATTTGAACTTGGCACAGAATTCCTTTCAGCAAAAAAAGTAAAAATTAACTTTAAAAGCAATCCATGAGTAGCATTATGGTCCTATAAAATTACCATACTTAATTTGTGACCTTTCTAGATTGTGTTATTTATTTATTTATTTCTCACATTTCTTCACCGCCCATCTCGCCAAGCGACTCTGGGTGGTTTACAATTCAATTAAAATAACAAGAGATTAAAATCATAAAAACAAGTGCATCATAAAAAATAAATATAAATATAAAATCCCAGATGGACAAACAAATAATCTCGATAAAATTCCTCGGGGCCACATCACGGTGCCAACCACCGCCATGATTGACTATCCCCCCTCCTGCCCCAAGCGAGGTGGCAAATCCAGATTTTCACTCCCTTTCGGAAGGCCGGGAGAGTGGGGGCCTGCCTCACCTCTGGGGGTAATGTGTAAGCAGGCTTGTAAGCAAATTGATACATATTATCATTGTTAGAGAAATGCCCAGTTAATCAAAAAGTAAAAAACAGCAACAGGATAATCACCCAAGACTGCACAAAGACTGCTGTTGTTTTTCAGTCCAACCTTGCTAATATATGTAAATTGATACAACATAAGAAATTCATTCAGGAACTACTGTTAGCTGCTAGATTTGTTATTGCAAATTAATGTGAAAAAGTAGATCTTTGATCAGATCAGTAGTATTTTAAAATATGAGAAACTGCTTCAGCCAAAACAAAAAACAAAGAGATTTGAAAACCACTACAATTAGCTACATCAATCAAATTTGGCAATAATATGGAAATGGTTTCAGATTGCTTTTGTCTTACTTTTCTTTCAACTTCTCATTCTATGACCCTGGGATTTCCTATTGGCCTCTCATCTAGGAATCGGCCAATCCTGCTTTGTTTTTTGAAATCAGCCATGGCCATCTACAGTAAGTGCTGTCACCTGCTATACCATACATACCATATCATACGATAGCAAATACAGGCACAACTAATTAAGTACATTCTCCTACCCCACAAAGCAACCCACTCATTGCAAGGCAATTTATCAACCATGATAAACCTAAACCATGGTAAAATCTTAAAACTGCCCAATTGACTACTACTGGAAACTTTATTATACACCTAAGTGTACTATAATACAGTTAACAAATCAAAATTATTTTGAGAAAATTGGTGAAGGGTACAAGAGTGATCAGAGGTCCTGAATATGAGATTGACCATTGATTTCAAAATATCAATGGAAAAATTGACATGGAAGAATAGGAAAGAAATGAATGTAATAAGAATGAAAATAGAACAAATGCAAAAAGAAAGTATTGCATGAAAAATATTAGAAGATAATCTCCCGTAGAATGAATAAAAATTGAATGTAAGGAAAGAGTGTGTGAAAACTGCTTGGAACTTTGGAAAAGAACTTTGTTACAGACTGTCACTAATGGGAAGGCTGAAAAAAGAATTGCACTAATGGGAATTGCATGCAGTTGCATGAAATGGAAATATGAAAAAGGATGGGTAGTGGAATGATGATAAAGAAGCTAATGAGCTACTAATAAAAAAGGAAAAACAATATATAAAAATGTAGTTGTGGCCCACCAGAAGGATGAAACAGTTATAAACCAAACATAACTAATGGAAGGGTGGCACCAGTGAGCTGAAAAGCAATCAGAAAGTGATCTGACCACATAACAACAGACTAAAAATTATATTTTTATATATTGTTTTTCCTTTTTTTATTTGTAAGTCTCCCAGACTCGTAAAGGAGTCAGGTGACCTTAAAATTGGATTAAATATATAAATCAATAAATCAGCAGAATCTTTTCCTGTATTCAAATCATAGTATCACTGGAACATGATTGAATATTGCAAAAAAACAGTATTATATTTATCTATCCAATGTCCTCCTGATCCTGATAATGTCTTAACTACCCCAAGAAAAAAATCAGATTGAATATTGCACTCTAATTTTTTATTAATAAAAGAAATATAATTTTTGAAAGCCTGTTCATGATTATGGATTCTAAATTCTGTGACTATTAAGGACAATTACCCAGTAGCTCTTATTTTAGATCTGCTTGATCACCTTCAGAAGGCATGCATTTTTACTAGACTGGACTTAAGAAGAGCTTACCATTTGATCTGAATGAAAGAAGGCTATGAATATTTAACAGCTTTTAACACCCGGTACGGCAAATTTGAATATACTGTAATGCTCTTTGGATTGAGTAATTGCTTCCTGTTTTCTCCAGATTCATGAGTAAAATATTTTCTGATAGTTTGGACAAATATGGTAGTTATCAGGATGACATCCTGATTTTTTTCATCTTTACATGAGACTCACATCAGAAATATCCTAGAACTTCACAGGCACAACCTCTTTGCTAAGAAATGTGATTGATCTTCCCAACTGGCCGGGTCAGATTAAGGGCAACTGATGCCTTAAGTGCAGCCCAACAATGGTGCCCCTTAACAGAAGTGAGGCTCTCGTGCCATTAGATAGAAACAATGTGTTATCGGATGATCTGACCCTTCAAATCAAATTTTTAAACTTCAGTCATGCACCATGTCAAAGAAAATGCCTGTTTTAACAAAGCAGATTAAAGTTGAACATGGCAGATAAGGACAATTACAAAAAAATCGACCAAAGCCGAGTGTGGCAGTGAAAGAGTTAAGGACATAGTAAATAGGAGAAAAAAATTCTGTGGTGCCCCCCTTCCCTTGGTGCCCTAAGAACATGTTTATTTTGCTTAATAGTTAATTCAGAGCTGCCATTAGGATATAAATCAAATAAAATAAATAGATCCTGCAAAGGTACAATCTGTTCTCACATGGCAAGCACCTAATGTGCAACATTTTCTGGGCCTCGCCAATTTTTATAGACAGCTCATTCCTACTTTTGCAGAAGACACAAAACCACTCACTCTATTTCTGAAAAAGGGCACTTTTCAGCTCCATCTAGCTCTTATCTGCTGGACTTGTCCACTGACTTTGGCAATCTGCCAGGTTCATCTGCAAATGACAGAAGGTAGAATGCTGCTGTGTTCCTTGCCATTATGAATTGCCTGGTCCATCTTTGTGCATGGGAAGGGAAAGTGATTTTTACAAGGGAGGCGATTTGAAGGAATGTAGACCTGGCCTTGGGAATGTGGAAGGAACCGTTAAAGAGGGAGTTTCAGAAGCGATTACTCTGTCCTGAGAAAGATGAAAGTATGAGAAAGAAACTCAAAATAACCCTGCATTGATATTGTTTGGTGTACAATGGCATAGAGAGAAATGTTGACAGGCTTTCAAGATTCTGTTATTCTACTCTACAACAACACAGAGCATTCAAACACAATCCCTCTTGTGTTTGTTTCTTGATCTTGCCTATCTCAAAGGGCTGACAAAGAGTGAAGAACTGGTATCTCTTCAGGAGGGTATATACTCAGAGGCTAGGGAGGAAGAGAGATTCAAATTCCCCTGTCTTGATCCTGACCTGGAGTTAGGGGCTAAGATTTGTTTATTAATGGCACAGTCATTTCAGTTTATGATCAACCACAAGCAGGGAACAAGAAGATAAATTAGCTTAAATGCCTCTTTGAGCAGTATATAATGAAATCGCAAGAAAAAAAAGTCAGAGGAAAAGGAACTTGAATGCCAAAGAAATAGCCACTGTAAGCTGTCCCCAGTGACAGAACTACTGTGTATGTCACAGAGGCTGAGCAAGGAATACAGAAGGTATCAGGAAATGTTCTCATAAGAGCCTTGCTCATTTACAAAAGTGGTATTGCAACCACTTGGGCTAAATACACTACTGAAGTAAGTAGAAATTCATGCCTCCTCCTTCAAAAGAGAGTTCTGCTGCTGATTACTGTAAATAAGATGAAGCATGGTAGCTGGCCGAACAAACAAGCCATTATCCATTCTCTCACTCAAATGCTATGATGTCAAATATATTACAGTAATCTGAGAGAGACTGAATGGCTATTCAGTCACTGCGGACACAAGACAATCGTACTAACCTTTAAACTTTGCCATTAATGATTTTAAGAATGAAACTTCTCTTGAGAAAAATCCAAGTTGTCCTTATGCAGCTTTTTTAGAAATGTTGATATTTCCCACTTATTGAAATGCAGGGGCTAGCCTCAGTCTGGGGGAGTAAAAGGTGCTTGGAAAAGAGCATAAATTCATGGCAGTGGCACCCAGTAGGAGATAAGAGACTGTGCTCAGTTACACTCAAGGCCAGGCCTAAACCAGCACAATTATGCAAAACACAGAAGGGAGAAGCAGGTATATCAACAGAAGGAACAGAGGCAAAAGGAAAAGATACTGCTTAGCCCTGCACAACCCATTCCCTAGCTTACAAAAAAAAATCTACATAAGCTGGAAGCAGTAAAGAGCAGACTAACAACAGCTGTTGCTTCTACTGAATGACTCAAAACTGTACTCCAATAAAAGAAAAACAAGGGAACTCTGGCACGTTAAATTATATACCACCAGCATATTACTGGAACAGTTTAAGATCCTCTACCCATAAAAAGAAAAGGCACAACAGACAAATTCAAGAGCACAAGGGAATACATAATGGACTTCAGCACATTGCATGTAGACAGACAGCAAAAATTGGTAAGGCAGACCAATCCTGAAGAGGAGCAAATTTTGCTGCTCATAGATCTAACAACACAAATGATTGAAACCAACAGAAGAACTCAGAAAACCAATATCGATTCACATACTGAAGCAAAGAAGTTCCAAAAGCCCTTATAAGAAAGAGAATCCCGGAGGCCATGGTTGAGGACCTTCTGGGAAAGAATTATGAGAAATGTAATAAAGGGAGAATCTTTTTAGAGGACCAACATGAGAGGATTCATATGGAGTCAGGATGTAACCTCTACAAGGAATTATATATCCAAATAAAAGCTACATGAGAGAAGTGGAAGAAGGTGCTTTAACCCCAAGGGTCTGGCAGAGTGCTAGTACTAATCAGGAACCTGCTAACTCTCAGTTTGATGACAAGAGCCCTTGGGAATGAAATACAAAGCTTCCCCCTCCCCAATGAACCTTTAACAATGCTTGAAGATCTACCAGAAGTTATTCCAATAAAAATTTTCTTCACACAAATCTCCAAGGTACAGCAAGTCAACATTATTCAGAGATTAGAGACTCTAAAGCTTTGCTAGAGACATTCTCAGATGCTGCTGCTCTTGAAACTTCATCTCTGTTAAGTGTTCAATTACCCCCTTTAGAGAGAATGTCATCTTGGTTGAACGACCTATTTGGAATCCCAACTGGAATGGATCAACAAAATCATGGTTGGTTGGATGAACAGCCAATTGTGAAAGGGCAAGGATTTTAGACTAAAAGGGAAGAAGTGATACAGGATGGTAATTAGCATACACTAAAGGATCCAGGGAAGGTTTCTTCAACAAAGGTCAGAAAAAAATTGTTTGACTATTCCTGGGCAATTGCAAGATTTTGAAGAATAGTCCATGAGGCAAATGACATAAGGCAGGAAACAAGGAGATAGGGAGAATAAAGGTAAGAGGGAAAGGGATCAGAAGGGCAAGTAGCAGGCAGGGAGGGTAAGATCACAGTGGCAATTCTTCAGTGACCTGGGTAAAAACAAAAGATGAAGGTGGCAACAGATCAGGAGAAGAAGCAGTGCCTGGGAGATCTTCAAGTACTGTATGTTAGCAATGTTGACATGGAAGTTGAAAGCAGCATCCTCAACTGTAATACCTCTGTCTGTAATGCCACTCAGTACCCTCCTGAGAAGGGCCTGACAACTGCAAGAGTTTCTTTGGGAAATTAGCCTGAGAAGAAATAGCAGATTGAAAAAATGTTTGTATTGACTTGTCCAGGTATGTATTTTGTTTCTTTTTTTCCTTTTCTGGATTTTATTTATTTATATCTTTTGTATGCTTTCTGTATACTAAAGCAAAAAAAAAAATCCTTGTTCTCTGGCAAGTTCAACAATTATGCTAACAAATTCAACTGACCCAACTGATTTCCATTTCCTCTCCTAATTCATCCTTACAAGGAAACAATAAATTGATTCAATGTATATTCAAAGTATTAAAAAATCCTGCTTTGATCTATGTAATGTGTTGATGACCATGTATGTTCAGTTTCTTACTAGAAAAGTGTATAATGAGTGTCCTGAGATAATAAAACCAGACAACTGGAATTACAGGGCCACAGCAGTAAATATTGAGATATCTTTAATAGGCTTTCACTGACCCAGACAGCTGATGCTGGTTACTTTGTTTGGGAAATGCTACAAAGAATTTTAATTTTAGAAGGGCAGCATGTTTATGTCCCACATGAAAGGAGCCACAATAATTTTAGTCACAACTAAAATATTTTTTTAAAAAAAACCAAGCATAACTGCCAAATGCTGGGATCCACACCTTTTGTGGATATTTGGTAGCTAGCAAAGATATGTGACCCTTAAAGGAAAAATAATGTTCTTGACTGAAACGTCACACTACACTATGGAGGTAACTCAGTAAAAGGTTCAGTCTTCTACCCCACTGGCCAAATAGGAAAAACTCTTGACTTTATAACAAATCTTAAACAGGTTCAGAAAGCAGAGAAACATCATACAGCTTTATCTTCCTTTCAAAATCAAGGTGATGTTTGGGAAATTCTTCTGCACTTCACCACCGTCAGAATTCTCTCTCAGCAGAAAAAAATATTGTCTCTGGTGAATGTATTTTTGGATGCTATTTAAGTGAAATCCAAAACTCAACCACAATATGAGCTGTACAATCTATATCCATATAGAACTGTAAGCTTAGCATCCAAATTCACAATAGATTGGATGCATTTAACTTATCAATTTTCAAACATATTCTGCATCATGAATACTGTACATCTACTGTAACTTCAAAATGTCAAGTCACAATCTGCAGAATTTATATTATAGCAAAAAAGCTGCTTTGTAGCTATAAACCAACAATTAGCATCAATTTAGTGACAAATCCTCCTACTCTACTATATTGAACCTTACACATTTTGGCAAATTTCAATTATAAATTGGATATGCTACAAGATACTGCATAAGGCAAACTGATTCTGTGTAAAGTTAGGTTGATGAAAAATTCAACTTAAGTGCAATTTCTAGAGAATACTAGTTTCTCCAAATGAAAAATAGAAACATATAGAAACATTAAGAAACAAAAGCACAACATTGCTCTTTATGACTAACCGCCCAGGGTCCCTCCTTGCGGGGGAGATGGACGGTGATATAAATGTGATGAATAAATAAATTAAATAAATAAATAAATAAATTCTCTGCAGATCAGTCCTATACATTCCTTAATCGAGCAACCCTAGATGGCACCTGGAGGCCAAAGTAAGCTAAAAATGTACCTCAAAATTAAAATAACCAAATCCAATGAGATGTAAGTATTTTTGCCAAGAATACTGAGAGATTTCAGGTGACACTGACAAAAATACCGTAAGCTTTCAGCATTTTCGAAGTTCATATTGCTATGATTTTGGAGCATTTAAATGTTTTATTTATTTTGACAGCAGCTGCATATTGTGCAAGGTCACAATAAAAGTTTGCTGACTTTTGCTATACGTGTTTACTAAAAAGTAAATTATATTGATTGTAAGATATTCTACTTCAAAATCAGTTTGCATAAGAAAGAAGACCTATTTAAACCTGATTTCTTAATGTGACATTATTGGATCTGGAACCAAGAGAGAAAGTTTCTATAATTATAAAAATGTCATATGAAAGATTAGACTTATTTTATCTTCTTCCTATCTAGCTACTATTTACCATAGCTGGCTGCTGGGGCTATATAGGTAGTCCTTGACTTACAACCACAATTGGGACTGCAACTTCCGTTGCTCAGTGAGGTGGTTGTTAAGTGAGTCACGCCCAATTTTATGACCTTTTTTGCCGCAGTCGTTAAGCGAATCTGGCTTCCCCCATTGACTTTGCTTGTTGGAAGCCAGCTGCGAAAGTTGCAAATGACAATCACGTGACCCCCAGGATGCTGCAACCGTCGTAAATACATGCTGGTTGCCAAGCATCTGAATTCTGACCATGTGACTGAAGGGCTGCAGTGGCAGTCGTAAGTGTGCAAGGACTGGTTGCAAGTCACTTTTTTCAGTGCCATTGTAACTTCGAATGACTGCTAAATGAATGGTCCTAAGTTGAGGACTATCTATATTAAAATGGCGACATGACATTTGTGGACATGTTATTGAGAACTCAACACACATCAGGGGTCGCAAGCTTGCTATAGTTTTTACCTCAGGGCAAATGCAAAATGATCTGAGGGGTAGGACACATTATTATCTATCCCTTGTTATGGTCAGATCACTTTCTGATTGCTTTGGAGCTTTCTGGTGCTGCTCTCCCCTGCAAGGAGATGGGAGCTATTAGATCAGTCCACCCCAAGTACCTATGGTTTTCAAAGGTAAGTCAGGAGTTTCCTGAGTCTTTAATGGGCAGTTCATCTGAGACCTTGATCAATTCTTGGAATGAGGAAGCATTAGGAGCCATCAATCAGATTGCAATTAGGTGGCCTCTCTCTACATGCTTATCCTGCTCCAGGCCAACCACTCACATATAAAGTTAGGTTGCGAAGGCTTTATTTCTGGATAAAGCAAGTATAGGCAGTGGCAGAGAAAGTGTGTTTGCAAGCACCTCAGTAAAGTCCCAATAACATATGAGCTTGCTCGCAAACAAGTTCCAAACAGCGAGAATCCAAAGCAGTGGGCAGAAGCATTATCAGGTCATGGTTCAAAGGCCTAGGTTTTATGTCTAGGTCTTTTTTTTCATTCATTCATTATCTATTAAGATAGATTTATATATACTCCCTAAGCACTCTGCTTGTACTGGTCTACGACCGCAATAAATAAAATTGAAATTGTCTAGGTCATTAGCAAGTCCAGTTTCAGAGTGACAGAGTTTTGGGGGGCAAAGGGTACAGAGCTTCAGATAGAACAGTTGTTCCCAATGGAGTTTGTCTTAAGTAAAGCCTCTGTCAGAACAGATGCCTAGAGTGCTGCTGGGAAAGACAAAGAAAGAGTCTGATTGAACACTTGTACAAGCCCATATTAGGGCCTACATCAGAGCTTTCCAAACTGTGTGTAGCGACACAAAAGTGTGTCGCCACACACAGTCTGGTGTGTCGCCACACAACCCGGAAGCGCTGATCATCATCAGCGCTTCCGGGTTTTCCCGCGGCGACACACCAACGGCAGCACGCAAAAACCCGAAAGTGGCAGCAGTGCTTCCGGGTTTTTGCGCGCTGCCGCAACGGCGGCACTTCCAGGTTTTCCCGCGGCGACACACCAACGGCGGTTGGTGTGTCGCCGTGGGAAAACTTTGGAAAGCCCTGGCCTACATAATAGTGAAGGGTGGCAAGATGTAATGGTTTTTCTGCTCTTATTGCATTTGAGAACACAATCCAGAAGCCCTTTCTTAAAGGAACCCTTATGGGTGTTAATGGAGATGAAGAACATCTTAATGGCCACTCTGAGGAATATTCTAGGTATCTGATGGATAAAGTTGCTCAGATTTGTTTGGAGTTGGACTCTGGCTGGGTAGGTCCCATGTTGTTGACTGGAGAGGGCTCTTGCCCTATTATCTAGGAAGAGTTTGAATCTGTGAGTCTTGAGGAAGTAGACAAGGTTCTTGGGGATGTTAGCAGTGCCAACTGAGGCTGTCTCAACTTAGCAAGAAGCCAAGTGCTCTAGGTTCAAGGACCTTTCAATCCAAGGATTTGCCATCTTAAGCTCTTGATGGGGTACCACTTTCCCAAGTAGAACTTGCATGTAACTTGGGAGTTCTTCTGGAGTCTTGGCAATGAGCAGGTGGCAGCCATGGCTAGGAGAGTCTTTGTACAAACTCATCTTGTATGACAATTATGTCCTTTCCAGGATTGGGAGGCACTTCTACAGCCACATATGCTCTAGTTACCTCCCACTTGGCTACCCTCAAAGAACACCCAGAAGCTACAATTGGTCCAGAATGTGGCCATACAAGCAATTATGGGTGTTCCTCATTTCACCCATGTAACATCTCTGCTCCATGAGCTGGACCAGTTACCAGCAGAATTCTGGTTGCAATTCAAAGTACTGGTTGTCACCTATACAGTAATGTCCTTTATAACTTAGGACCTGATTACCCTAGGTACTGTCTTTCTTCTATAATTTCTGCCCAACCAGTAAGATATGATAGAGTTGGTATACTCCAGGTCCCAGCTGTAAAGCATTGTTACCTTGCAGGACCTAGGTGTCCCTCTTCTGTAGCAGTGCCTATCTTATAGAACAATGGCCCTTACCCTGTTGAGCTTTCATAAAACCTGGCTCTTCCAGCAAGCCCTGGGCTAGTGTGTAATGCAGTGCTTTCCAAAGTCCCGCCATTGACGACACACCAACGGCAGCAGCGGCACACGTGGCGGCAGCAGCATGCACGGCGGCAGTGGCAGCCTCATGTGGTGCGCTAAAACCCGGAAGCGCTGATGGCGTGCCGCTACCGCGTGCGCCACCACAGGGGCGGCGGCAAAGCGCCATCAGCACTTCCCAGTTTTGTCACGATATACTAATGTGTCGTGACACACAGTTTGGAAAGCTATGGTGTAATGACTTATTCCCTAGTAGTCTATCATGATGCTTTATTTAGTCTTGTTGTCCTGTTGTGTTGGTTATTCTTCCCAACATATGGTAATGTTGAATTATTATCTGTTTTGTTTCTATTTCTTTTATAATTATTTTAACCCAAGTATGTAAGCCACCTAGAGTTTATTTCAGTGATTGATTCAGCATACAAATGAATGAATAAATAAAGAAGAAACAAAGCAACCATGATTTCAAGAGCAGCAGCACCACTGTGAGGTCTAGCTGGAACTACATTGGAAGTAGTTTCATTTCCTGGATTAAGATGATTGCACTGCATCAAGACACTCCTCTCACTTACCACTGGATCTGTTCTTGCGGTTTGATTTGCCACCTGTAAGAAGCATCTTGAGACTGTTCCGAAACATGGCTGTTCTGGTCTAATCAGCACGACCCAGAAGCTGTATAAATGTAAAAAATTAAAATGTATCCATTAACTGATTTTTGGTCATTAATGACAAGGAATAAAGTAGAGGCACAAAAATCTTTACATCTGCTATTTACATTAATACTGCAACATCCAAAATCCAACTTTTAAAAAAAACCCTCAGTTTTTGAATGAAATAAAGTCTTATATATTCTGGTTTATTACGGTCACTGACCAGTACAAGATTCTACAAGGTATACTCATTGAACCTTACAATATGCACCATCTGATTTAAAATAGTTTTAAAATTATAAGTTAAATTACATTGTTCCAATTAAAAATTAAAATACATTCAGACCACAATGTGGATGAGCCCCTTAATCAATTTAAATATGCTCTTAATATTAGTCATAACTAATATTCTATCAGATGTAAATGCTTATAAAAAGTAAAATATCATATATAAAATATGGTGAGATATATATATATATGTATATATATATATATATATATATTAAAATTATTAAAATCATTACAAGGAGTACATTACTACATTTTTCCTATCATAGTCTGGCATATATTTATAGCAGCTGCACAGAATTTGGCTACTTGCGCCGTAACAGTTGGATCTTCATCTATAAGTAACATTTGCATATACTCTATATCTTGCCTCCTAGGATATTTCTTGGTCAAGGGTAATATTAATTTACTCTAAGCTCTTTATAAAAAGGACAACGGAGGAGCACGTGGTCTGTAGTTTCTATATAGAATTTCTGTTATATAGAGATTTTCTATCTTCCACAGGCTGACCATACTTACATATTTCCCGATTCTGTTCTGCCTCACACGTTTAACAGTTTGGAACATGACTGGGTTCTGCATATTGGTTAAAATTGGCAAGGTAGCCCCCCTGTTGGTAAAAATATATGATCTGGAATTTTATTGCAGACAGGCCATGTCTTACATAGGCAGTCAGGAGCACCAAGCCTATATACTGGAAACTGGAAACAGACCAGGGGTGAAAGATCCTCTAAGTTGAGCTACTGGAACTAAAGAGTGTGAATTTATTTACAGTGATTTATAAGGACCCATATTAGTTACCTCATTTACTAATATACTCCAGTGAACACTTACCAACTGATATACTTCAAATGAACACTAACCAACTGAACAAACATTTTTTGCAACATTACGCTACTTTTGAATGTATTCTGAAATGTTATGCAAACTTAGAAAATACAAGAGCATCAAATGTGTGCTGAATTTACCTTTAATATTTTCAGACCATTTGTGAAGATAAACTAGAAATAAATTAGGAAAAATCAAAAGCCGTAGGAGTGACTGAGTAAGATTTTGCACAGATTACAAACCAAAGATAAATTACAGAGAAATAACCTGTCCTGATACTATCTCCAGGTACAAGAGCTTGCTACTCTTCTGTATGTAGACCATGATAAAATAGGACAATTAACTTACATGTAACTGAAATTCTTTAGTTACAAAAAGGATAGTTTTAACAAATTGATCAGCAATCTACAATGTAATGTTGAAGAAAGGTGAATGTGCTGGACAGTGATAATGTTGGAGAAAAGTGGAACTGTTCAACAAAAATATATAAAAGTTCTTACAAGAGAAAAAAAACCTAAAAAACAGGAAAATATGTTCTTTTGTTTTTCTTTTACTGACCGTTTTTCAAGTTTTTCAGTAGAAAAGCTGGTAATGTTGTATACATTAAAAATCATCCTATGAAATATCTTCCTTTGAATGAGTTAAATTATTGTTATAAAGTTCCAAATAACAATTCTTTTGCTGTCCTTTTCGTCTGATCCCTAATGATTAACCTTTTCCAATCACCTTACTACTGTGACATATGCATTGTGCTACAGCAGAGCTTTCCAAACTGTGTGTCAGGACATGTTAGTGTGTCGGCTGCAGTGTCTGGGTGTGTCGCGGCTGATGCTGCCTCTGAGCCCTGCCGGGATTCCACGCAGGTCCTAGTCCCTGCCTTGTGCCTTGCTGTAAGTGTGTGTCACGAAATGATGCATGTCTAAAAAGTGTGTCACCAACATGAAAAGTTTGGAAAGCTCTGTGCTACAGACTAGGAAATAAGCAGCTTATTACATTGCCTTGCTGCAAAATAACACGATCAGAGGGATGTGAGGCAGAAAATGAAAAAGATATTTTTTGAGTATCAAAGTATCAAAAAAAAATCTCAATGAGAAACAACCTATAAGACCCAAAGAAGGTCTGATTTCATAAATATGCCAAACACCTAAATGTTATATGCTACTTCATAGGTTATGTATTCTATGCTCTTAAAGTGGTAAATGTTCCATATATTTTACTTTTTCAAATTAAAAAATACCCTGAGGAAAAAATAATTCAAAATTCTAGAAGTGTTATATCAGTAAGAATCACCTTGCATTTTAATACACCAAGAATTCCTCTGTGAGAGCAGGTAAGATAGCCATCAATCTATAATATTCCCTGTCTGATATATATAAAAGAGCATTGCAATCCATGTTCAGTAAAAAAAAAATCCATGCTAGATATGTAAGATTTCTAAATGTATGCTTTAAGATATATATCCTTTTATCCACACTTGTTGATAGAAGTATTTATTTATATGTGTCTAATCATAAGCATTAGACTGAACTTTTCCACAAATACTGTTTTCTTTGGTTATTAGTCTTCTAATAGAACATTTATGTGTGTGTCAGGCCTTCCTGGAACCTTAATAACAAAGGGATGTTGTTTTTATAATTATACTTTTTATTTGATTTTTGTCCCACTTTTTTAAAAATTTGGTCAATTCAAGGTGGCGAACATACTTAATACTCCTGCCTCCCATTTTCTCCACCACAACAACCCTGTGAGGGGGGCTGGGCTGAGAGAGAGTGACTGACCCAAAGTCACCCAGCCAGCTTTCATGCCTAAGGGAGGCCTAGAACTCATGGTCTCCTAGTTTCTAGGCCAGCACCTTAACCACTACCCCAAACTGTCTCTCTAGTAAATATACATCTCCGCAGCACATTTGATTGACTGTTTCAGTCTCACCATTCCTATATGGATAACACTGATCTGACAGGAAACTTCTCTGAATCTTCTATCCAAAAGAGCAAGCAGGAATATATTTGTGTGCTCACATAAAGAATGAATGAATAACACGATCATAGAGGAGCATATGCAAATTCAAAATAGAAATACAATTCCTGAATACAAACAGGTTAATAAAAATCAATACAAGAACAAAAAGAACATAATGCATAAATATAGATAGTCAGCTGGATCAACAATTACTACTAAAATGGGTGATCAACAAAACAAGATGAGAAATTAAGAGCTACTTAAAGAAAGATTGTAGCATGTGGTACAGACAGTGGAGCTCTTAGATATTCAACAAAATAGCCAGATTGATCTGATAGTAACAGCTGGAGGTAAAAGGAGACAGAGCAACTAGGGTGCTTGACTATGGAGATGGAGATAACTCCTGCTGAACATCAGCATAATACAAGCAGTACAATATAACATGATCCAGCATTTCTTTTTCTAGAAATAAACTTTACTGATTTTCAAAGTATAGATAAAATACAAAATAGAAACTACAGAAAAGCATGAAAATAGAACTAAAAGAAAAAAGAAAAAACTATAAGGTGCAAATAGACAGAAAAACAAAGACAAAAAGTGACTTCCGACTTTCTCCAATACAGATATAGATAAATTTACAAAAATAATCTCTTACCAATGATTAAACCATAGTAACATTACTTCTATTAAAATAAACCAATTAATCATTAAAACCCAGAATCAAAACATCATTTTTTTCTACCACAAGCAAGTACTCTAGAAGTGGTTGCCAAACAGATAAAAATCCAGAAACTAATTAATGCTGTCAATTTAGCCACATGATCCAGCATTTCAATTGTTCCTTCACCACAGGGGTGTAACTCTGCTCAAATGGGATATTATGGTATCTCCCCTCAATAACAACTGTTGGGAGGTTGTAAGATCTGGCCAAAGATAAAGCTCTTCTGGATTTGGGGATTGTTATACAGCAAGGTACCTAGTAGGGTGGATAGATGAGTAAAGCAACTCAAGAACACATTTCTGGGCAAAACTGACAAATCTGTTTATATCTTCATTCACAGTACTCTGTTTAAGACTAACTAATGCACATTCATGATCTCCAACTAGCCACAAACATGCCCATGAAAAGCTGCAAGATTTTAATTTCTTGTGAAGTACCTGGCTCCAGGAAGTATTTAAATTATTGACCAAGATTAGAGGAGTCACATCAACTCCTCTAAAGGAGTCCCTCTTTTGGGGGGAGATGGGCGGTGGCAAAATTTGATAAATAAATAAATAAATAAACAAACAAACAAATAAACAAACTGGAAGAAAAAGTACCTTAAACTTGTAAGAAAAGATGTAAATCCAAGCAGATGTTTTGATTTTAAATAAACCAACGTCATGGAGCAGCACTTTAGGATTTCAGTGAGGAGCTTGGAAATAGGCCTTACAAATTAAGCTTATACCTTTTCAAGGGGAAGGAATGACCCGTAAGGGACCAACTGAACTCCAAAGAGGAGTTGAGCATGGACTTTAGCCAAGATAACTTTAAGTGCTGCAGGTGCAAACTGGGCTCCTTTGGAAAAGTGGAAAAGATTCTTCTCTGACATGGAACAGTAAGACTATCAGTATATTTGGCTGCCATGAAGCCGTAGGATCAAAAACTATATTCCTGTTCAGTAATGAGCATAATTGGAACATCAACATTTCTTGGGGTTTTTTTTAATATCTGTAGCTTTAATTATTTAATAATTTAATTTAATTTAATTTAATTTAATTTAATTTAATTTAATTTAATTTAATTTAATTTAATTTAATTTAATTTAATTTTTTAATTTATATGACCGCCCATCTCCCCCCAGTGGGGAACTCTCATGTAGAACTAAACTCATATAGTTTAGTGGGGTCACAACTCCTAAAGTGAATCCATACCAAAGGAGACTTTCCCTGACAAATCTGTTTGAGGAAGACTGGTAATTATTCCATAATATCAGGGCAATAATCCAGATGAGATAAACAGGAATTTAAATCCCCCTGATTCTGTTAAGTGGGGATTATTTAGCCAGTTTATAACAAATTTTAATTGTTAACAAGTCAGAACAGGGTTGTTGCTTTTGAGACTTGACAACCCTTGTTGGCTGCGTCATTACATAAAAATGCAAATGGTGAGACAAAGAAATGCAAATGGTCAGGCAAAGAAATGCAAGACAGATTGCCAGAATGACTATAGTTGTCCTGATTTGAAGATGCTGAAGGGAACATGTTTGAACATTCAGGTTAATAAATATTCTTGTGTCATCATACTTTCTTTGAAGGACTATGTTCATAATTTCTGGATGAGTTTCTCAAATTACTATTGGAGTTTCAATGTTTTAACAAAATATAATGATTACATTATGATGGTTGTACTGTGAGGAAATTCTCCAGAAGATATTGTCACACAAAAATCAGGTAATGATCTTGATTGTATGATGGGCGGTCATATAAATTAATTAATTAAATATAAATATAAATATAAATATAAATATAAATATAAATATAAATATAAATATAAATATAAATATAAATATAAATATAAATATAAATATAAATATATATGAATGATTAGAAATTCACCTGGAACTCAATGTAAACCCCATGTTGGGAGGGGGAATGGCTGATTTATTTATTTGTTTGTTTGTTTGTTTGTTTGTTTATTTATTTAACTGATATGACCGCCCATCTCCCCCAACGGGGAACTCTGGGTGGTTTACAATAAAACTGATTTAAAATAGGGAATAAAAATATAAGGGTGGTTACTGCATCACTTACTTCACCTGGGATGGAGATATACAATTGAGTATCATCGGCATATTGATGATACCTCATCCCATGGTGTCGGATGACCTCACCCAACGGTGATTTAGGAGTGATTGGGAGCAAACTATTCACATCTCTGGTACACACAATGAATAGCCATCACAATATCTGCATATCTTAGATGGGTAATTATGTCTTGTAAATAAGAAGCATACAATACAGTCAGTCTGTGGAACCCTACCCAATGTATGGGATATTGGGAGTCACCCAAGATCTCCATTGTGGTGTGCCTGGCTCAAGCATCTCCCTTCACAAGGTAATTTAATTTATCCCACTTTAGGTGGCCATATAATGTCTTTAAATAAATAAATAGTCCTCCCTTGCAAATTGAATGGCAAGATATCATCAATAAAAATTACTTTTTTTTCTCTTATGTAGTGTGACTGTAATCTTGGAATCTCTCAAACTGGGTGGAAATCTTTTGCAGCACATATTCTAAACTCTCTCCTTCTAAAATGTGTGGCAAAGAGAAAAGGGGCCATTTAGGGCATATTCTATACAATTAACACCCATTTAGCGCTATGCTGCCTACAGTGTTTCCTTTCCCTAGCTTGATACAGTAGTTTAATGCAGTTAGTAAACAGGTGGTATCTCTATAAGGTTTCAATTTATTAGTGCAAACTTTCAGCAATATTAAAAAAGCAGTAGTTGCATTAACTGCATTGATTCATTATGTTAAGGTGGAGAACACTTTGATGTCTCTCTACCTGCTCCTCTTCAATGTCATCATTAGTGTCTAACATTTCAGTTATTTTGATAACAATGTTCCGGCCACATCATATAGTTCAGAAAGACCTAGTCTTGCCTATAGTAAAAAGAAAAAAGAAACCCCATATTGCAGAAATATAAATCACCATGAGGCCACAAAAAGAAGCAACTGGAAAACAAAACAAAAAACTGTTTATGCATAGGCTGACCATATTTCCTTGTGGGGAAAACGGGACCCTAACCTACCCATGGCTTGCCAGACAAAGTGGGCGCAAGCAGGCAGGCGCGGGCGGGCGGGCGGGCGCACTTCGCCACGGGAACGTTCAAAAACGGGACAAAATGGATATTTTTCTTAAAACAACGGGACGGTCAGGAATTGTTTAAAAAATGGGGCTGTCCCGTTCAAAACGGGACATATGGTCAACCTATTTATGCAACAACCTGTTTTTTTTCCTATTAGTGAGAATGCATAATTCATCAACATGTTTCAGTCACTTTGACCACCATACAGTCCACTCAACACAGCTGATATTGTAGAGAAATTGTTGGATAAAATACACAATAAAAAAAACTCAGAAATGTCCAAATAATCTAAAGGGCACAATTATTACCTTGTGCCCTTATGGGGAGAGCAGTACCCACAATAATTCTTCATATGTGTTTGTGTATCAACAGAAGAAGGAAGAGTTTTTCCTACTGATACAACTGATACATCAGGAAATATACACACTGGTAATATTTGTAAGTAGTAGCAATAAATTTTAATTATTTATATTATGATGATGGTATTACATGTTATTTTAATTGTTTAATTGTTAATTTAATTTAATTTTTTGTAAACCGCCCAGAGTCCCCTTTGGGAGAGATGGGGCGGTGATATAAATTGAATTACAAACAAGCAAACAAACAAACAAACAAATAAAGGCTATAACAAACTGTCAAAAGAATTTGAAATGACTAGTCATGAATAATGCTGCAAACATCTTCACAATTAGAAATGTAGAAGAATATAAGAAATCTCCAAACTAAGAACATTCATTTGGGGTGCTTATTTAATGCAGTTCTTAGCGAAAAGCATTTACATTGGTTGAACAAAGGATAATGTTGTGAATATTGTAAAATGCTTTTCACAATAACCGTTATTTAGCAAGCAGCTTCTCTGAAGGTGAAACTAAAGATATCTTATCAAACAACATTAGTGGTCTATTTAGATTAGGGCTGTGCAAATCCTTCAAAGGAGGTCCTTTGGAATGCACAGGAGCATGTACAGGTAGACTTCACTTAACAACCATTAGTTCAGCGACCATTCAAAATTACCACGGCACTGAAAAAATGGACTTACGACCTGTGCCCAAAATTACGACCGTTGCAGCGCCCCCATAGTGACGTGATCAAAATTCGGGCACTTGGCAGCCCACCCACGCTTACAACTGCAGGGGTACTTCAACTCCCCCCACCCGCCTATCTCCCCCCCATCTCTGCCCTTTTGGAAGCCTGCAGCCTGCCTTGTGGGGCAGCAAGCAGACCCAGAACTGTGCAGCTCTGGGGCTGCAAGAAGCCCCTGAGCCGCAGCAGAGGACGAAACTGCAACCACCCCAAGCCCAGCTGCCCCAAGCCGCCGCAGCCAGCTCCAGCCTCCCCAGCCCAGCCATGCGAACCCACCCAGCCCAGCCACACAAAGCCATCCCAGCCATCCCAAGCCGCCCCAGCCCAGCTGCACGAAGCCACCATAGCAAGCTCCACCCGCCCCAGCCCACATTCATTCACCCAGCTGCCTCCTCTCCCA
The DNA here is from genome assembly GCA_023362775.1 of Charina bottae. Taxonomy (NCBI): domain Eukaryota; kingdom Metazoa; phylum Chordata; class Lepidosauria; order Squamata; family Charinaidae; genus Charina; species Charina bottae. The sequence goes on along the minus strand of JALMGJ010000073.1, from coordinate 263,752 downwards.
GTTCCCCACACCAACCTTTCGCCTTTTTCGCCCAGCCGCCAAGGGTAAAGCCTTGCTGCCTTTGCTGACTCCTTTTCAGACCCAGCTTCTCCAGCAAACGTTTCCTCCACGTGGCTCCCTTTGGAGCACTGTCTTCTGAAGCTTACACTCTCTTCTCAGAGGTTTTGGAGAGCTTTATGACTGCATCGCTTAGCGATGGAAATTCCAGGCCCAATTACTGTCATTAAATGAGGACTACCTGTCCGTAACACTACCTGTACAAAGCACCTTTTTTCAAATTGTTAAAGCAACTTTTTCCAGTGTACTTTAGAAACTGCTCCTTGCTGTGTTTGTGTGCATGAATAGCCACACTGCTTTGCTTTTTTCCAAGTTGCTTTGCATAACTTTACCAAAAAAAATTCCAGATAGAGGAACTTGCAGAGAAAAAAAAGCAAAATAAATATATGCTCCTGTACATTCTGAAGCACCTCTTTTGAAAGATCTGCACAGCCCTAGTTAAGATCCTTATATCAAAAACTAGCCTGAAGACAATTTGTGAATGAAAAAAACACCACAGCTCTCAAAATTAGGTTAAAGAGAAACACTGAACATTCAATAACTATCTTAAAACTTATTTCTGTGTATCTGAGTAAAGCACTGCTTTATTTCTGATGCTGATGGACTCTAGAAGGAACTAAGTATAAACTTAAAGAAAATAATTAGGCAATGACAGAGTTAAACTTAGATAGATAAAATGAATGGAATAAACACTGTCACCATTTTCTTGCCAAGATTCTCAATACTCATACCTCGGGCAATACTTAAATGCTGAAAAAAGGAGTTGGCTAGAACAATGGCATCCAGCAATCTTCCTTCCATAACATGAACTTTTATATACATGATATGTAATTTGCAAAAGAAAAATGGAAAAAAAATACTTTAATATTCATCACTCAGACTAATCAAATAGCCTTGCATATATATTCATATCATAATGTACAATTATTTGGTTCACATTTAAGTCAATTTACTAACTTTAGAAAAAATTGAAAATTAAGCATGCATATAAAAATAGTTCAAATTTCTAAATAATTCTCTAGTCAAGATTTCCAACGATAAAAGCCTTATTCAAATGCAGGCATAAATTCTTCAGATTATAGTATATATGACAGATACAGTAAGTGGTATTTTTCCATCCTTAGAATGTTAAACTTTTTGTAACCATATAGCATTTCCTTTGTCCACTTGTTAGTTTCCAAATTATTTTATGTTATTCAAAAAAATATGCAGAGATCAGATATAAACCTTGCAATTTCAGCACCACATCTACAATTAGCTGAATCCTCAGTTTCTTTCTGGAAAAATACAGAATATATCTGAGAACCGTCTCGTCCCAATTACATCGACCCGTCCCACCCAGTCCAGCAGGAAGGGCATGCTGCGGACCCCGTTGTTTAAAGAATTCTGATTGGCAGGGTCAAGGAGGAGAGCCTTTTCTGCCGTTGCCCCCACCCTGTGGAACATCTTGCCCCCTGAGGTGAGGTTGGCCCCCACTCTTCTGGCCTTTAGGAAGAGCATCAAGACCTGGCTCTGCCAACTAGCTTGGGGATCCAAGAGTGATAGGCAGCCCTGGGGGTGGTTGGTGGCTTAAGATGCTCTCTCTGCCTTTTAGTTTCCCTCTTTTGTCTTCTATTTTTTGTACTGTCGATTTTAATAATGGTTTTATAATTTTTATTTGTAAGCCACCCAGAGTCACTTTATAGTGAGATGGGCAGTATATAAATTTAATAACAAATAAATACATAAAAATATATCAAATATTTTGTTGCATTAACTATAGCTTTAAATCTAAACAAATGTGATTTTTAATACCAAAATTGTCTTTGATTAGCATCATTTTCCTCAATAAATAGATGAACAAATATAATGTTTTTGACTTATTTGTTTAACTGGGTTCTCTTTATCTATTTTTAGGACTTGTGTGGAAAACTGATAAAATTTTAGGTCATATTTATGCAGAAATACTGGAAATTCAAAAGGGTTCACAAAATTTCAAACACTACTGTATGCTCACCTTCAATCTCTATATCCCTATATAAGAATTTTTTGACCAGTCTCTGGAACTCTTAATTCTTAACAGCAGGAGAACAGTGGCTCATGGTAACTTGCTAACCTGATAAAACAATAGTTGGCCCCTTTCCCATTGTTGGCATGTTCTTAGGGGAGTTTTTCCCATCATAATAGTATTAGGTAGGACTTAGTGGTGTTGGAGGAAAATTCTGAGAGTGCCTTGGACTGCAAGAAGATCAAACCAGTCCATACTCCAGGAAATCAAGCCAGACTGCTCACTTGAGGGAATGATATTAAAGGCAAAACTGAAGTACTTTGGCCACATAATGAGAAGACAGGATACCCTGGAGAAGAAGCTGATGCTAGGGAAAGTGGAAGGCAAAAGGAAGAGGGGCCGACCAAGGGCAAGATGGATGGATGATATTCTGGAGGTGACAGACTCAACCATGGGGGAGCTGGGGATGGTGACAGCGGACAGGAAGCTCTGGCGTGGGCTGGTCCATGAAGTCGGAAGCGACTGAATGAATAAACAACAAATGATTTAGTGGTCAGCCTGCATATTAGCTCAGATGTTGTGAGGAAATGTACTCCTTTGATCTTCAAAGTAACATTTAGATTGTTGGATAGGATGTTGAAAATCAAAGCTACCAAGATCCCTTTCTTGAAAATGCAACCTATTCCTCCTAAAGGGCTAATTAAGCAAAGTTTATTAGTTTCATTAGAGGGAAATGTAATGATGTCAGTATGATTTGTTTAGATTTCTTAAACTCTGGAATACCTTTTGGACAATGTAGGCTATATAGAACTTCAAAAAGGATAGCAGAACAATTTTTAAACTGACCTCTGGATAAGGGCAAGCACACAGGGTCTGAGCATCATTCCATTTGGAAGGAATCTTTCTTAGAGGATGAAAATGAAAATGACTGATTGCTCAAATGGGGATTTTGTTGAAGGATATAGGATAACAAAGGAGAGCAGATCAAAAGGACAACATAGAAGTAACTATAAAGCAGCATGCAACATATAGGTGCAAGAGGATACACAATATGTGTTTACTTGTAAATGCTACAAACCTTTGAGACAAAATCATGAGAGTTATGCATAACAGAAATTTGGTGCAATAGTCAGAATCAATGGGATAAAATTATCTTTTCTTATAAGCTCCATAAGTAGATATATACTCTCTGTAGTTAACTTTGATAAAAACTCTGTAAGAAAAGGAAGGATATTCCATAGATACCCTGGAACATCAGTCCAACGAACAAGTATTCCCAAGTAGTGCAGAGTCTACAGATTTCTCCCCAGGAATTTTGTGGAGCCAATACCAGGCTGCAAAGGAAATGAGTACTGAGGATATATTATTGTCCCTTGATAAAGTGTTTAGAAAGCCAGCTGAGTGTCTTTGGGACAGTTATTCTCTCTCAGCCCAACCCACATCAAGGGTGGTTGATGTGGGGAAAACAGGAGGCAGGAGTATTAGGTATGTTCACCGCCTTGAATTGACCAATATACATACGTATACACATGTATATGCACAAATCTAACAACAACAACAACTTGATGGAAAATGAAATCAAGGAGATACCATTAAAAAAAACCAAAGAATGGAAAAAACAGCAATATTCATAATAGAAAGATGTGGAAAATGTAGTCCCAATTATCTGTATTAGGACCAGTGCTCTTTCCCTGACTTATAAATTACTATGACCTGTACTCAGGTTATTAATGTAGTTGTGAAATGAAATACTGTTTATTCAGTCAAAGACCAGCAAAATTTGAAAATATACAACACAAAAGTAAAATCAAATGGGTGAGATAAAATACTAGCATAACAAGGATTTTCTATAATAAAAATATATTGGTTTGCAAGTGTAAATCTAAAATATTACAATCTATGAGCTAAAGCAGGGAGCCAGTTTGGTGTAGTGGTTAAGGCATCAGGCTAGAAACCAGAAGACTGGGAGTTCTAGTCCAGCCTTGGGCACAAAGTCAGCTGGGTGGCCTTGGGCCAGTCACTCTCTCTCAGCCCTAGGATGGAGGCAATGGCAAACCACTTCTGAAAAACCTTGCCAAGAAAACTGCAGGGACTTGTCCAGGCAGTCTCTGAGAATCGAACATGATTGAACAGAGAAAAAAAAGAGATAAAAATACATATCACCTTAAACAAGATAGCTAACAAGTAGTAAACCTGAAGTGATGAATAAAACAGAAGTGGTTATTTCTGTGACCAGTCATGCCTTATTTTTATCGTGGCAACACAGAATTTGGCTACTGCACAAATTATAAAGGGTTTCAAATCTTCTAGAAGATGGTTCACATAAGAATTGTCTGGCCTTCCTGGAAATTTACATATTGGGGCAGAATGTAAGCAGAATATAATACCCCTGTAGAATTTACAGTGTACATGCAAAATGATTTCAATTTTCTTGTCACCACGTGGGCAGGTACACTCAGTTTGTTGGGGTTTATAAAATACCCAGAATTTACAAGTAGATTAATTATACAGGAGAGGCTAGAGGTATATAGGTGAGAGTTGATATTTTCTGCAAGTCATCCAATTAGCAGCCATTGTAGAAGGTATGATGTGACTCATATTACAGGTGCTATAGTTTAGCTGGGTGTGGCAGATAATTTGTTTGACCTATAACGTGATTGGTTAATATTTGTATAAAAGTAGTGAAGCTGTAGTGTTCACTCTCTTCTCGTTACTTCATCTCATCTGTATCTGTGTTGGACGTTACTGGGTTGTATTTTGGACTGTGTATGTATATAGAGTAAATAGTCTATTTTATCTAATCTCTGCTTGAGTGTCTATTTACTGCATAGAACGTATACCTCTGATGTCTTGGAGAAGCACTGGCCGCCCCAGCGTTGCATGCTCTGACACAGTTAATAGGGTTTTGGAGTGTCTGCCTTGCAGCAATGTGGATTGTAAGATGTTATGCCTGGCTTTGAAAAATTCTATCCTCAGCTTGGGAAAAGTTAGATTTTGTAGGTATCTTGCTCGTTCCCAGGTGTTCCTATTTATCAAATTTCTGCCATGTTGGGATAGCATATTAACTTCAGCCTGAAACCCCATATTCCTTATTCTTTGAGTGAACAGTTGTTTGGCTTGGTCATACCCTAAAGAAATTAGGAATGGTACAGAAAACCCATATAATGCCAACTTCTGCTCTATGGCTTGTTTCCAGGGAGAAGGAAAATTGTCAATTAGAACTAGAGGGGTCAGGCTGACTGGAAAGAATTGGATCTTCAGCCAGTAGTTTATCATCGTCCTCCAGGCCCATACCTGGATTGCAGGCATTGCAGTATCAAGCTTTAGCCAGGTGTTTGCTGTTCCACTGGATGCAGCAAGGATTGATATCAAAAATTTTGTTTGCACTGATTCCAGTGCAGCCTTCTTCGCATAAATTCCTACTTGTGCACCATAAAGGATTTGGGCCAGTGGTTTAGCCTCAAACAGTTTTAAAGCTGCAGGGATTAATTGGCCTCCACTTGTGTAAAAGAAGTCCTTAATAGCACTTGTAAATCTAAGAGCTAGCTGCACTACATGATTCTGGTGCACATTCTAGGTGCCTTTAGAGTGGAAAACCACCCCAAGGTATTTAAATGCAGTAACCTGTTCTAATTTGTGCCCTTCTATTGTCCAGGATTGTTGGGTGGCTCTCTTAAGAAACACCAGAATTTTAGATTTTTCAAAATTAAAAACCAGGTGATTTTGTCTGCAGTACCAAAATATTGCTCTATTCAGCCCTATAGGGGTTTGTAATATTATGGTGGCATCATCAGCATAGACAAGTATAGAGATTTTGCACCCTACTAGGTTAGGAGCGTGGAAATCTGGGTTATGAAGAAGGTCCACCATTGAAGTGACGCATAAGTTGAAAAGAGGGGGGGCAAGAATACATCCCTGTCACACTCCTTTCTGAACACTTACTGTGCCAGAGAGGGACCCCTGGGGATTACACCTCACTCTTAAGGTACTGTTGGAGTATAATTTCTGTATCAGAAAAAGGAGGCGTCTGTCAATATTTGGGGGGGGGGTTTCCCCACAAAAGGGCATTTCTGAAATTGAGTCAAAGGCATGTTTAAAATCTAGAAAGGCCACAAAGAGTGAGGATTTCTTTTTATGGGTGTATTTTTGTGCAAGATGGTGGAGCACCAAATATGGGCTATTGCTGATCTCCCTTCTCTGAATCCTGCCTGCTCATCTCGAATTATACCCCCCGTCTCTATCTAGTCTTGGAGCTTGTGATTTAAATATTTAGCATATAATTTGCTAACAACATTCAAAAGGCTGATAGACCTGTAATTGCATGGATTGTTCTTATTACCTTTTTTATAAATTGGTACTATTATCGCCATCCCCCAATTTTTGGAATATAACCAGTCGGATCTATGAAAGTAAACTGGGATGCTAGCAGAGGCATCCACCAGTAGGGATTCTTTTTTATTATTTCAGGCAAAACACAACACCTGGAGCCTTGTTCACCTTAAGGGATTCAATCAATCAAGTTACAGAGACGGGGCCAATTTTGCACCTGGTCCAGGTTGATCTCACTCTCATTTATGTTACTAGCAGGGTCCATGTACAACCCTCTAAAATACTCCTCCCAGACTTGAATTGGCATTTGATTGACGGGGGGGGGGGGCTAGCAGTTTTCCTAACCCTCTGGTAGTTTGCCAGAAGAGGGAACAGTCCCTCTTCCTGACTGACTGAATCAGGGTTGTGAAATCCAAAAGAGATAGAAGAAATCCTTTTAGAACTACTTGCAAACTGGATGAACGGGCTTTAAAATGGCAAGTGCAGTACAACAGAAGTATAAAAAAAAATCCAAACTTCATAAATACACTAATGGGGCCAGAGCGGTGGAGTCCTTGGTGCTCTCTGAGCCTTGTTGTTTCCTTGCAGACATTTCATTGCCAGACTAGGCCTAGTCTGGCAATGAAACGTCTGCAAGAAAACAAGGCTCAGAGAGCACCAAGGACTCCACAGTTCAACCCTGAGCTACAAATATTCTCTTCGATTGGGGCCAGAGCTGTCAATCACTAAGAAAGTGATCATACCGTTGTAAGAGATAGTGAATTGAAAATGTCAACCCAATGTACCTCACTGGTAAAAAGATGTCATTGAAAAAAGTACTGAAAATAAAAAGGATATGCCATTTCATTACAGTAATGTTTTTATACAAAACAGTAGCATAAGTACTTTGGCCACATAATGAGAAGACAGGATACCCTGGAGAAGAAGCTGATGCTAGGGAAAGTGGAAGGCAAAAGGAAGAGGGGCTGACCAAGGGCAAGATGGATGGATGATATTCTGGAGGTGACAGACTCAACCGTGGGGGAGCTGGGGATGGTGACCGCCAACAGGAAGCTCTGGCGTGGGCTGGTCCATGAAGTCACGAAGAGTCGGAAGCGACTTAACAAATAAACAACAACAAAATACAATTGGAATTATTGGCAGGCTGCTTTCTTACAACATTCCTAGAGTATTTGTGGCTTTTTAGATTTCAAAAAAAGATAGAAGGAGGTTGAGAGAGATATCTAAAATCATGCATCATGTAGAAAATGTAACACACAATATAAAAACTCAGTGTCATCCACAGCAAGTAAACTAGGTACAGGACATATGAAAGGAAATGCTTTTTTACATAACATATTGTAAAACTATCAGGGATTATAATGACAATTTGGATAGTGTTAAAAGAATTTAAAGTTATTTAATTTACAGTGGTGCTTAAAAGTTTGTGAACCCGTTTGAATTTTCAGTATTTCTGCATAAATATGATCTAAAACATCATCTGTTCTCTACACAAGTCCTAAAACTAGATAAAGAGAACCCAATTAAACAAATGAGTCAAAAACATACTTGTTCATTTATTTATTGAGGGAAATTATTCCAAGCTACATATTTGTGTATGGCAAAAGTATGTGAATCTCTAGGGTTATCAGCTCATTTAAAGGGAAAATTAGAGTCAGGTGTTTCAATCAATGAAATAATCAGGTGTGAATGCGGGAGGTCCTGCCTTATTTAAAGAACAGAATTCTGGGTATTCACTATTAAAGTCTGATCTTCACAACACAGGTATATGGAAGTGTGTCATGGCTCAAACAAAGGAGATTTCTGAGGGCCTCTGAAAAGCAGTTGTTGAATCGCACCAGGCTGGAAAAGGTTACAAAACTACTTCTAAAGGGGTTGTACTCCACCAGCCCATTATCAGGCAGATTGTGTACAAATGGAAGGATGTGTACAAATGGAAGCAATTCAACATTATTATTACTCTCCCCAGGAGTGGTCAACCAACCACAATCACACCAAGAGCAAGGCGTGTAATACTCTGGGAGGTCTCAAAGAAGCCCTGGGTGATGTCTAAGGAACTACAGGTAGTCCTTGCTTAACTACAACTGAGATCGGCAACTCCGTTGCTAAGCGACATGTCCATTAAGCAAAAGATCATGTAACCATGACAGACGTACAACCTCACTTCCACTGCAGTCATTAAGCAAATCACCCGCAGTCATTAAGCGAGACATCACATGACTGTGACTTGCAATTTTACTGCCAGCTTCTCCATTGACTCTGCTTGTTGGAAGCCAGCTGTGAAGCACACAAATGGCTATTACGTGATTGTGTGGATGCTGTGACAATTGTAAATGCAAGGACCGTCATAAAACTACTTTTTCAGTGCCACTGTAACTTCAAATGGTCGCCAAACAGGGCAATCATTAAGCGAGGTGTACCTGTAAAGGACTCTCTTGCATTGGCAAATATCACTGTTCATGAGACCTTCATAAGAACACTGAACAACAATGGTATGCATGGCAGGATTGCAAGGATAAGCCAGGTGGCTTTTAGAATAATATTCTGTGGACAGATAAGACCAAAATAGAACTTTGGGGCTTGAATGAAAAGCATTGTTTGGCAAAAGGCAAACACTGCATTCCAGCATAAGAACCCATCTGTGAAATGTGGTGGTGGCAGTATCACGGTGTGGGTCTGCTTTGCTGCCTCTGGACCAGGACAGCTTACCATCATTGATGGAACTATGAATTCTGAATTGTACCAGCTCATTCTACAGGAAGATGTCAGGGTATCTGTCATGAACTAAAGCTCAAGAGAATGTGGGTCATACACCAAGACAATGACCCAAAACACACAAGTTGTATGACCAAAGAATGATTAAAGTAGAAGAAAGTTAATATTTTGGAATGGCCAAGTCAGTCCTGACCTTAATTCTATAGAAATGTTATGGAAGGACCTGAAGTGGGCAGTTCATGCGAGGAAGCCCACCAACATCCCTGAGTTGAAGCTGTTCTGCAAGGAGGAATGGGCTGAAATTCCTCCAAGCCGATGTGCAGGACTGATCAAGAGTTATTGGAAATGTTTGGCTGCAGTTATTGCTGCCCAAGGGGGGCACACCTGCTACTGAAAGCAAAGGTTCACATACTTTCACCACACACAAATATGTAGCTTTGGAACATTTTCCTCAAAAAATAAATGAACAAGGATAATGTTTTTGACTCATTTATTTAATTGGGTTCTCTAGTTTTAGGGCTTGTGTGGAGAACAGATGATGTTTTAGGTCATATTTATGCAGAAATATTGAAAATTCAAACAGGTTCACAAACTTTTAAGCACCACTGTAGTTTGAATCAACATACACTGATACTGTGTACTATTGCCTGAATCACAGCATAGAAACTTACTTGCAAGCAATAGTGGAAAAAGAATTGAGTAAATGTAAAAGCAAATTTATTGTCATGCAAAAGTTATTTTTATTCCTTTGACGTTTACATTTTTGATAGACATAACTTAAAAACAAATACTCATTTATATTTTCCACTTGCTTTGGAAGTCATTATATCACACTGTGCTAACTAATGAATTTGCAAAGGCAAACAGCATAATCTTCTGACATCGAGATACAATGAATCAGGCATGAACTCCTTTGTTCCTGTAAATTTAAGGCTATTTTTAAGAGCCAATGATAACAGTAAAATTTAACAAGTAGATAGGAAATAGGTCACAAAAATGGATTACATTAAAGTCAGGACAGGATACCAGAGAAATTCAAGAGGCCATGACAGAGCACTAACAAGGTCTCCTTATGAAAACTAAGGCTGCATTTTGGGCACAAATAAAGTTCTGTTTTTTCCTAAAAAGACAAGTGAAATAAAAAAAGTCCTTCCATCTGTCAAAGATGTACAGGGAGAAGTCAAGCAATAGCACTCTCTGAAGTAAAGATCAGGTGCAGGGAAAGTGTAGAAAGAGTACAATGGACAAGTATGAACCAAAATGGCTGTCTTGTGCTTATAGTCCAGGCAGGAAATAATTTATTCCAAGCAATGAGCTCAGTGTTTAAATCTGTTCTTTCTATCTTTATTGGGCTTTAGAGAATCTTCAATGTATTTGCTTTGGCAAAGTCGTCTTTGGCAGGAAGGCTATTCAGGTCACTTAAATCTGCAGTTCTTTCCTACCATTCTGTGAAAAAATATTCACCCTCTTTCAGATTCTTTGAATGTTTGCATATCTTTGCCATTGAATGTTAACAAAGTTTGTTGTGGGTTCTACTAATATATATAGAGTTCATGTGAATAAATAACATCAAAGATTGGAGCTTGTTTCATTTATTTCATAAACAGCACTAATGACATGCCAATATGAAAATAAATGCTCCCTTAGATCTAGTTGCACTGAACACCCAAACCAAACCTCTTCCTATAATTGGTTATCAGCCTCTCACATTGCTATATAGGAATTTTAGTCCATTCCTCCATGGATAAGTAGTTCAACTCAATTTTCTAGCATGAATTGCTTGTGTTCTATCACATCATTTACATTTACATGGGGTTTAGGTTTGGACTTTGATTTTGCCATTCCAAAACAGTAGATTCATTCTCCTTCAGCCATTCTCTTGTAAACTTGCTTGTATGTCTGAGATCACCGTCTTGCTGTATGATCCATCTGCGTTCCAGCTTCAGCTGATAGACAGATGGCTTGATATTCTCCTCTAGAATTCTTTGATACAAAGCAGAATTCATTCTTCCTTCAATGATGGCAAGTCATGCAGGCAGCAAAGCATTCCTGAACGATGACACTACCATTTCCATGCTTGACAACTGGCATGAAGTTCTTATTGTGGAATGCAGCATTTGATTCTTCCCGACATAACTAGGGCCCCAAAGTTTCATGTTGTTTTAATCTGTCAGTAGAACATTCCTCCAGGTATTTCTTTAGCAAATGTGGAACAAGCATCAATGTTCTTCTTGGTGAACAATGGCTTCTGACTTGCTAAGGTAAAGGTAAAGGTTCTCCCCTGCACAGTCGTGTCCGACTCTAGGGGCCGATGCTCATCTCCATTTGTTAGCCGAAAAGCCAGCGTTGTCCGAAGACGCTTCCGTGGTCATGTGGCCGGCATGATGCGCACGGAATGCTATAACCATCCCACTGAAGTGGTACCTATTTATTTACTTGCATTTGCATGCTTTCGAATTGCTAGGTTGGCAAGAGCTGGGGTGAGTGTGGGAGCTCACTCCGTCACGCGGCGCTCAGGTCTCGAACCGCTGACCTTCCGATCGACAAGCCTGGCATCTTAACCACTGAGCCATTGCGCCCCCTATTCTGACTTGCTACTCTCCTGCAAATCCCATTTTTACCCCAAATACTTTTCAGGTGGTAGAATCATGAACATCGAGTTTAGTCAGGATGAGAGAGTCATACAGAACTCTTGATGCTGTTCTGGGTTCTTTCTGACTTCTTAGGAGATTTTATGCTGTGCCCTTGGAGCAATTTTAAAAGGAGAGGTACCCTCTGGAATATTTCCCTTATTGTCTCAAATCTATTCCATTTCAATACTGTATCTAATTGTGGACTGGTAAAGGCCCAGAGCTTTAAAAATAGTTTTGTAACTGTTTTCAGACTGATAGGCATCAATTACTTTTATGGGGCTCTTCAGAAATTTATTTTGAGTGGGCATTAAATGCTTCTAGAATCTGAGTGGTGAAAACTTCACTGTGAGGAAAAGTGCCAAAGTTTGGGAGATTTAAATAGGATAAGGCTAGCTCAAATCAGCTCTGATTTTTTTTAGTGAAATACATAATTACCCCTAGTTATGCCTTTAATTGAATTGACTGAACTGATTATTCTTTCACATAGTCACAAGGCATGTTAGAGGATTTTCTTTATAAACTAAACAAAATAAGCACCAAACTTGGGTATTCTTTGTTCACCTAGGCTCATCAGTAGGACCCACATCAAGCTCTAATAGCATTCAGTTGCCAATATATAAAAGAATTCCAGAAAACTCAAAGAGTGTAGATACTATGAACTGTAGATTTAAATGACCTGGATAGCTTTCAAGTCAAATAAGACTTCTATTAAAGCAAATGCACTGAAGATTCTCTAAAACCTAGTAAGGGCAGATAGAATAGATCAGGTAGTGTCAACCCCTTATCATCTCCTTACAACCAAAAAGCAATATTTCTTAGTTTTCTTTAACCAGATTTACTGAAAGGGAAAGGGATTAGCTTACAGCAACCCTGGCAGCCAGATACATTTATTTTAGCACCCAGTTTATTTCTACGTTCATTAGGGTACAGCGTTTTTGATCCTCTTGCTAACTACCTGCTAATGCACTGGGAAAGTTGCTAACCATTTTCCTGATAAAGAATGTGCAGATAATCTCTGTTCATAATATTTTGCAAACTGTCATCTCTTTCCCAGATTCTGAGAAGCCTGTTACAAGTAGCAGGTCTTTCAGAAGATTTGTGCTTAAAACTGATGAATGAGCATTCCCCATTCTTACTGGGTAATTCATCCCTAACTGTTAAACACTGAAGTCTGTCCATGATCTTTTGACAGATTGTTTAGCATCCTGGATCTAACGAGATTAATTCCTGATTAAGCAAAATGTCACCAAAAAGGAATCTAGAAAAGTACAACATAATATCATAAGGAACTATGAGTAAAAAATGGAGGCATCTTCCGTATGAGAATTCAGGGTCAGAAAGCTTGTACTCTCTCAACTGTAGCACCGTTACTACTTCAGCTAATATTAAATGGAAACAGATTGTCTGAAAATTCTATGCTGAGCAAGTAAATTATCCTTTCTCCTACTCTACTTCTAAATGGGAGTCATTTTGCATTTTCTATAGCAAGAGAAGAAAGCTACAATTTGGATACATAAAGTAGATGACTTCTCTGGGAGACTAGCAGACCTACCTGCAATTATTAGCTAAGACAGGATGACTTAAAACAGAGCTTTCCAAACTCTGTGTGGCGACACAAAAGTGTGTCGCCACACACAGTCTGGTGTGTCGCCACACAACCCGGAAGCGCTGATCATCATCAGCGCTTCCGGGTTTTCCCGCGGCGACACACCAACTGCAGCGCGCAAAACCCGAAAGCAGCAGCAGCGCTTCCGGGTTTTTGCGCGCTGCTGCACTTCTGGGTTTTCCCGCGGTGACACACCAACGCCAGTTGGTGTGTCGCCGCGGGAAAAACTTTGGAAAGCCCTGACTTAAAAGGACACCGCCTTGAGTTATTTATAAAAATAATAAAGGCGGGATAATATATATATATATATATATATATATATATATATATATATATCTCCTCAAAAGTTAAAACAGATATACCGTTTCTTACTTATGTTCCTGCTTCTAGTGATGAAGAAATGAAACTGAATACAAGATTAGAAAAGATGGTTTCTATTTTTTGTATATATTTGCTCAATTAATGGTGATTTAATAAAACAATTGCAGCATGCTTTGTTACCGTGAGCATGTGCAGGTTCTGACAATTTCATCAGAACAAGACAAACATTGCAACATCAGTTCTGCCCCTCATGTATGTCAATATTGCAAAGCACATACAAAAGGAGTAGGGTTTGCACTGCAACATCATGGTATCATTTCATAATTTTCTCCCTTTTCCCCCCATGGATATACAATATGAGGTATGCATGAGATTTCTCCCCAAACAGATTTTATCCTGGTTTGGACTAATAATAAGGAATGAAGAGTGAATCTACTTCATTTGAAAATTATAAACTAATCCATATTGAAAACAATACTGCAGGTAGCTATGAAGCAGTAAAGACATCTGACTACCCTGCATACAGGGTTGTGTTGGAACTGCTTCTTCTGGGAGCACTGCATTTCCAGACCCTCCTTTTTCTGGGCCAAGAGCCAAATGAGTACAATTGGACAAAACAGAAGCCTTGAGAGCACTGTGTGAGGAATGCCATCCTTTTCCCAAGCTTTTATCTGGGGAGTGGAGTAAGATCAAAGTTGTGTGACAGGCAATAAAGAAAGTAAGAACTGGATCTGAGGGAGGCTTCTTCCTCCAAAAATACTGTTCGTACCTTCCCCCAAAGAATAATCCAGTTTTGTGATCAGTAACAGGGTACTAGTAGGAATTAAATAGTTTTGCATCTGGACAAATGGTATGTTTCAAGATTTCATAGTGTTTGTTGTGACCATCATTTATTAAAGAGGGTTGAGGTTATGTATCCCTCATCATTATATTTCTATGCACTGATACAAGAATAAGGTGGGTAGCAGTAGGAATGGACAAGTAGCACCAGAAAAAGAATCAGAAAAAGAATGGAATACATAGATTTCAGCATGATTAATCTGTCAAAGGAAAGGCGATAAAGTGATGAAGGCTGCAAGAATCAGGTGGATAAAAGTTTAGATTACATGAGAAATCAAAGTCTAGCAAGACAGCACGGTTGAGAGAAGTTGTTATAGACACCATAATATATCAGAATTCTCTTGCCTGCTTGATAATATCCGAGGCTGCCCAAGTGCATGCTGTACAAAACTTAGGAAAACATATTGACAATAAATAGATTAAGAGAGCAAAATTATCATTCTATTATCTATAGAACAATTTTGCAACTCCTTCTTTTAAAAATTGTAACTTTAAATAAATTATAACTAATGTTTCTGTTTTTAAATACAAAATAATTATTTTCCTGGGACTGAAATAGCAAAGAAATATATGACAAAAATTATTGCATGCAATAAAACACTACAGCCAGTAACATCACCATGGTGAATTACTTACTTCTACCCTAAGTAATAGTAGTAAATTTATTGATCAACTGTCTATAATTAAGTACAATACAGACATTTAATTTAGCATTCATCCTGCTTGGTTATAGGGTCTGCTTGGTTTGTACTGAGCTCACCTAGTTCACACAGTGTAACTATCAGTACATGATGTGAGGGGGGTTGTTTTTTAGCCGCTTGCCATAGAGCCTGGTGCTGATTAGGGCTGAGAGAGAGTGGCTCAAGGTCACCCAGCTGGCTTCTGTGCCTTAAAGGCACACTAGAACCTCAGTCACCCCACTCATGGTCCAGCACCTCAACTGCTAACGCCATGCTGGTTCTCATTTCTACAAACAATTGTAAAATCACAAAATAACCACTAGACTAAAGGCTTATAATCAATGGCACTGCAGGAGTGGGAAGGGGGCTCAGATTGAAGAAAGTAACATCACAAAGTACGCCCTCTTTTTTTTATAAGAATTTTATTAAGTTTCAAACAAAGATAAAAGGTACAGAAAAACAAAAAAACTACAAAGAAAAAAAGAAAAAAACTAAAGTGTAGAAACACAAGAGAATTTTTTTTAAGATTACAAAAAGAGGTGACTTCTGACTTTTAACAGCAAGGATATACAACAATTCCATAATCAATCCCTTACTCTATATTAAACTAAAATCACATTATTTCTATAAATCATTCCATTGGCACATTACAAAAATCACTAAATACAATTGCTTCCTCCCCTTATATTAAAAGAATGAATAAATGAATGAATGAATGAATACACACACACACACACACACACACACCCCTCCTGATCAACTTCCCCCCAAAGATAACATTTATTTATTTCCTTCCTACTACTATTCTATACATTCCTGTCTACTATAGTAAAGATCAAACTAAAAAACATATAACTTGTCTGCCATTATACTTGATAATACAACAATTTTAATAATCTTAATCATATTAAACCCAAAACCAGACTTTTTATATTATACCTTAATAATCTTAATCCAAATCGTTAGAGATAAATGAAGTCAGCCAAACCCCAAAAGCAATCCAGATAAATATTCTTAAACCCTTATCCTACTTCAAAATAAACCAGAGCATTTACATATCCCCACAATGCACACAGAGCTTTTTTCTTAAAAAAAATCAAACAGCCCAACTGCCCCCTCAAAAACTCCAACTTTTCTTCAGAAGACCTCCCACACATAATAACCCCTTCTTTTCCTTGGTGTTCCATCAGAAGATCAATTTCCCTTATGGCTTGCAACTTGATCTCTCCCTTTAATTTCTTCAACTTGGCTATCCAATCTTATCTAGCATTTCAACAAAAGTCCCGATCTCACTCATAGAAGAGACATTTCTGTAACTGTTAAATTCCTCAGTTTCATCCACGACATCCCCAACCAGATGACACATTTGAGACCTCATATTTTCCACAATATCCTGAATGCCTTGCATAAAAACTTGGTAAGAATCAGAAAAAATCTGTTTAAGATCTCGGTGAAAGTAAGAGAAAGTCTGATTAAAATCCTCCATGTCTCACGCAGTAGATTACGGCACCCCCTAGGAGCTTAACCAGCGAAAGTCGAAGATATGAAATGTGTTTACACAAGCGAAAGTGAGATTTGCAGACAGCTCCTCAGGGAAAGTGGAAACAGAAAGCTGAAAGTTCAAAGCAGCCAATTCAACATGTAGGAAAATGCTAATAGCTTCAAATTTAGTACAAAAATTTGGTCTAGTGGTTAAGGCAACGGGCTAGAAACCAGGAGCCTGTGAGTTCTAGTCCTGCCTTAGGCATGAAAGCCGGCTGGGTGACCTTGGGCCAGTCATTCTCTCAGCCCAGCTCACCTCACGGTGGTTGTTGTGGGGAAAATAGGAGGAGGAAGGAGTATTAGGTATGTTTGCCGCCTTGAGTTATTTATAAAAATAATAAAGGCGGGATAGAAATTAAATAAATAAATAAATAAATAAATAAAAATAAATAAATAAATAAATGGGAGACAATTAGTTTACACACTCAATCCTCCTTAATATTTGGATGGAAAGCAAAGTCGAAAACTTTAAAAAAAATTTAAAAAAATTAATCCCAAAAATAACAATAAGCACCAAGAGAACCGGCTTCTCCTTGCTATAGAAAGCCTCTCTTAGGGTACACATACTTAAAATATATAAATATAAATTGGGTGATTTAGAAATCGGGTGGTTGATCTTAGTGTCCCTTTAAGGCTACAGCACAGCTTGGAAAATGGTGACGTCCCAGCCTCCCGGCTGCTCTTACTAGTCAAGCGCGAACGCTGTTTGCAATCTTCTGGCTGTAAGCAGCTGTCCGGAGAACAGATGGGGTGATGCCAAGCGTTTTCCTTTTTCCAGAAAAACACTCCTGGGCTTCAGGAAGAACCTGTCTGAGCCCAAAAAAACTGCCGCATTGTCAGTTCTGCCCGCTAAGCCCGTGGGCACAGCTGTTCAGTCCGCCATGTCCCCACCAGAAGTCTCAAAGTACGACCTGACTCTTTTGAACATGTGTCATGTCGCACACATGACCCTAAAAGGGGGACTTCTGGTAGCATGGAGGTTTAAGTAGCTGACTTGCTTGTCCCCCTCCTCCTTCTCTTTACGAATCGGACTAATATTGGGTGACTTATGGGACTGTTTAGATTTGATAAACATTTTTGGTTGGTTTTTTTAGTGAAGAAAATGCAGAATTAATTACGCCTTGCAAAAAGAAAGTTTCCTCTCCAATGGATGAGAATGCGGCTAGTCCTTCCTCCATAGAAGAATTGGTCCTGTTGGTGTGATCTAGAATTAGGTTGCGCCTAAACCTAAAAGGACATCTAAAGAAGAACTCCATCTGATGGTCAAATTGTAATCTATTTGCAGTGTTACAGAGTCAAATCATGGTCAAATATGTTCAGGGATTGGTTCTATTCATAGGGAGAGGGTAAGTATGCATGAAGATATCTGCATTGGACAAGAATATTACCATTGATAGTAAATATGAATAGTTGATAGTAAAATGAAATTCCTCTGTGATGAAGTAAAAATAAAGACAACTCAATTTGCTAAGTTTCATCAAGTGCTGGAGGGTCTGAAGATGATTACTGCATGTTCACATGTGTCAAGGTTGAAGGCAGTTAATCTAAAATTGCTTTCATTAATCTGATGAAAGTAGTAAGATCTTTTGGATGCTGCTACCCAAAATGTATACTGCATTCAGTATGCATTCAAATTAATAGGGTCTTTATAATGAGCCAAAGAAAAAGAAGTCTTTTTAGTATGTGTGTGCATGTATGTTTTAACTCTTTAAAAATATAACTCCAAGCTTAATCCAGTGGGAGTCAATTCCAAAGAACTAGAGCCATGTTAGAAAATGTTCTCATTTGTAATATTGTTATCCTAAAATGCAGGATAATCAATTGACATTGGACTGGTAACTGGATCAACCACACAGGTACATGAGCAAGGCTTTCAAATAATTGTGGGTGCCCATACACAGGCATATGATGTGTCAACACATGCAATAAACACTGGTATCTTTCACAAATACCCCAATGTAATAATTTGGGATAAAAACAGCAGCATACTGGATATGAATCAAATGGTAAAGCAAGGTCTTGGGTAACCCATCCAAAAGGCTGCTACAATCATCCAAGGGTGATACAACAGGGGCATGAACCAACTGCTGAGCCATCTCCATACTAAGGAACAAAGAATCCTATGTACATTCATTCTAACTAATGTTTCAATGAAAGGCTTTAAGACAATCTATCATCACTTTGGATTCCTAAGTTCTTCACAGCCAAGGAGACCCACAACTGGCAGACTTGAAAACCAATGGGAGAAACAGGAAGGAAAGGAATGAGATGGTCAGGATGGAATACAATAATCTCTGTAATATCTACATTCAGTTTATGATGGTGGGACAACATCCAATCAGAAATCCTTACTAGACAATTGGAAAAAAAGTGTGAACACCATATCATCCAGTGAGAGGAAAAATAGGCCTGTAAATCATCAACACAGATGTGATAATTGAACTGAGAAGATGAAATCAGGGAGCCTAGCTGAAGGGTTGTTAAAGATATTAATAAGGGGCTCAACATGAATCCCTGAGAAAAGGTCAGAAAATAGAACTATTCCGTTAAATTGATAATGTCTGGTGAGACAGATAAAACTGAAACCACTGAAGTACTGCACCAACAACGCCAAAGGGCAATAATATTTGGTGGTCCAAGGTGTCAAATGCAGTAGATAGGTCTAGTAGCACCAATGCTGATTACAGATGATTCACTTTGGACACCACCAAATCATTAATAACACAAACCAATGCATATTCCGTAAAGAGCATCCTACACAGAAACCTAGCTGGAATGAGTCCATAAGATTATTAACAGAAAGGTGAAGATACAATTTAGAGAGAACTATTCTCTCAAGAACCTTAACTAAAAGAGGAATAAGAGACACTGGGCAGAATTTAGAGTAAACAGAAGGATCAAGAGAAGAGATTTTCAATAAAATACATAAATAAACATGTTTTTAAGACCCAGGAAAAGAACCAATGAAATGAGAGCAGTTTACCAACCTTGTAAGAAAAGGTAGAAAAGAAGGGAGGAGAGATAAATAATACAATTATTTTCTCTTTTTATTCTTTCCATAACACAAGAATAATGGTTGGACTGAATAGGGACAGATGAATAAAGTAGCTCCATAGGTGTCCCAATTGCTGGCTACATAGCTATTGAAACAGACAACATAAAAAAACCCTAATACAGGTAGTCCTTGCTTAACAACCACAACTGGGACCAGAATTTCAGTTGCTAAGTGATGCAGCCATTAAGCGAATCTGACCCGATTTTACGACTATTTTTATGGCAGTCATTAAGCAAATCACCACAGTTGTTAAGCGAACCACGTGGTAGTTAAGCAAATCACACGGTTTCCCATTGATTTTGCTTGCTGGAAGCCAGCTGGGAAGGTTGAAAATGGCGATCACGTGACCACGTGACTCTGTGACAGTTGTAAATGCGAACCAGTTGCCAAGCACCCGAATCACAATCACATGACTATAGGGACGCTGCAATGGTCATAAGTGCAAGGACTGGTCATAAGTCAGTTTTTTCCAGCACCGTCGTAAGTCTGAACCACTGCTAAATGGGTGGTCATTAAGCAAGGACTACCTGTAATTACACAGTAATGCTAAATTTACAGAAGGACAATATCAAGGCAGTAGGTGCTAACTAATTACAAAAATCTGAAACTCAAACATACCTTGAAATCAAAATATACCCAACTAATAAGTACAAAAAGGAAAAGAAAAAAAACACACTAAGAAACACAATCAGTTAACCACCACCACACCATAATTACCTGTTAATAATATCAATTAGAAAGACATAAATCTCAGGAAGGAACTCAAAAAGGACCTTCAGAGGGCTGTTAGAAGAGACAAGAAGTATTACAACAACATCTGTAAAGACAATGAAGATGGAAACAGACATGGGAAAACAAGAAACATCTTTCAAAAGTTATCTGAATTTGAATTGGTATGAACTTGAATTGGTAAAAGGACGTCAATGGCCAGATAGCAATCAATTCAAAGAAGATCAAAGGAAGATGGAAGAACTATACTGAAATATTGTACAATAAAGATGTCAACATCCAAGATACCTTATAAGATATTCCCTACTTACAAGAACCTCTAGTATGTAGAAGATTAAGTTAGATCAACACTCTGATCATTACCAAATTGGAAGGCTACAGGAACTAATGGAATACTCACTGAAATACAGATGGTCCTTAACAACCACTCGTTCAGCAACTGTTCGGACTTACGATGGTGCTGAACAAGTGGTAGTTATGACTGATGCTCATACTTACGCCAGTCACAGCATCTCCATGGTCACATGGTCGCAATCCAGGTGCTTGGCGCCTGGCTCACAATTATGTTGCAGCGTCCCATGGTCACATGATCACCATTTGTGATCTTCTTTGCTGGCTTCCTATAAGCAAACTCAATGGGGAAGCTGGCAGGAGGTTGCAAATAGCAACCACTTGACGTCCTCACTTAACAACTTGCGTTGATACGCTCAACAATGGCAACTGTAAGTGCTGGAATTTCTATCACTAAGCAGCGCAGTCATATGGCATTGCGCTTTACGATCACGTCGCTTAGTGACAGAAATTCTGGTCCCAATTACCATCATTAAGTGAGGACTACTTGTATGGCAAGCCACAGAAGAAGAATCAGTAGAGGTTCCAACCAAGCCATGCCAGCAAACCTGGAGAACCAAGAGACTGGAAGAAGTCAATCTACATTCTAATACAAAAAAATGAGACTTAACAGAGTGTGCAAACTACAACATCCTTAATTTCACACACTAGCAAAATAATGCTTAGGATCATCCCACATGGATTAGAGCCCTACATGGAAAAAAAGAGGCCAGATGTTCAAGCTGTCTTTAGAAATGGCCAAGGAACACACGGCATTTTTTCTGATGCACACTGGATAATTCAGAAAGCTAAAGAATACCAAAAAGAAGTCACAATGTGCTTCATTGATTATAGAAAGGCCTTCAATTGGCCTGATCACATCAAGCTGTGGAATGTGCTTAGAAAAATTGGAATCCCAAAACATCTCACTGTTCTCTTGAGAAATTTATATACAGGTCAAGAAGCCACAGTACGGACAGAACATGGCAAAACAGACTGGCTCCAGTTTGTCAAAGGAGGGAGACAAGGATCTATACTCTCCTCTTATTTATTCAACCAATATGCTGAATATATATTAAAGGAAGCTGGAATAGAAAAGATTGAGCATGGTTTTAAAACTGGAGAAAGAAACATCAATAACCTGTCTTATGCTGATGACACCCTTATTGATGACCTTTGGTGGACTACGATGAAGGCAGTGCAACATCATGGTTCTGCTGAATCTCCTAGCAGCCTTGGGCCACTGACCATAGTATCCTCCTAGACCAGGGTTTCTCAACCATCATTGCTATAAACTTTAGCAATGACTCAAAAGTAAATGCCATTTCACACACACACACACACACAAACACATATATTTCTTTTTTTTTTCAACTGTACTTAGTGACTTTTATAATGTGCCAATGGAATGATTTATAGAAATAATGTGATTTTGGTTTAATATAGAGTAAGGGATTGATTATGGAAAACTGTTTTATATCCTTGCTGTTAAAAGTCGGAAGTCACCTCTTTTTGTAACTCTAAAAAAAAAATTTTTTTCTTGTGCTTTCACACTTTTTTAGTTTTTTCTTTTTTTTCTTTGTAGTTTTTTGTTTTTCTGTAGCTTTTATCTTTGTCTGAAACTTAATAAAATTCTTATTTAAAAGAAAAAGGATGTATGCCTTTTCCGTGGTGGCCCCAACCTTGTGGAACAGCCTTCCCCTGGCAATCCAGCAGGTCCCCACCCTTTTAGACCTCCGGAAGGCCATAAAGAGGTGACTCTTCACCCAGGCGCCAGGGTAGGGTGTGATGGGAGCCTGTGAATGGTTTGTTGGGACATCGCAGGATGATGACTGAGGCGCCGTATTTTAGATTTTTTAATGGTTTTAATGGTTTTATGTTTTTATTGTTGTGAGATGCCCAGAGTTGTACTCTAAGATGGGCAGCCATACAAATCTTATACATACATACATACAAATTTAAATTAATTACCTATACATAAGGTAATTTCTGAATGGGCTTCAAGGGCAGCCCCATGTAGAGCACACTGCAATAGTCTAACCAAGCAGTGACCAAGGCATGAGCAAGGCCTCCCTGTCCAGGAATGGGTGCAATTGGCATATAAGATGAACCTGTGCAAAGACTCCCCTAGCGATCGCTGCCACCTGCTCCTTGAGCAGGAGCTGCAAGTCCAGGAAGACCTCCAAATTGCACACCAGCTCTGTCCAGGGAAGTGCAATCCCATCGAGAATCAAAGACAACATTTTGCCTGGGAGGCCAAAACCCCAAAGCCACTCCATCTTGCTAGGGTTGAGTCTAAGTCGACTCCTCCCCATCCAGACCCTCACAGCCTCTAGGCACTGGGTCAGCACCTCAACAGCATCATCTGACTGGCTAGGGGTGTTATACAACTAAGTATCATCAGTGTACTGATGATACTGCACCCCTTGCCAACAAATAACCTTGTCCAGCAGCTTCATGTAAATGTTAAAGAGGAGGGGTGAGCGACCAAAGCTCTGAGGCACCCCACAGTCTAGGGCTGGGCCTTCTCCCACAATACTGACTGGAAATGGCCCTGTAGGAAGGTGATGAACCACTGTAAAACAGTGCATTTCACTCCCAACCCCAAAGCCAGTCCAGAAAGATACCATACTTGATGGTATCAAAAGCCACCAAGAGATCCAGGAGAGCCAGGACAGTTGCACCACCTCTATCACGAGCCTTCCAGGGGTCATCCACAAGTACAACCAATGCCATCTCAGTGCTGTACCCCACCTTGAACCCAGACTGAAAAGGGTCCAGATAATTTAATTAACATCTATTGCTGTTATTTTTCTGGTCTTGCCCATTTGGGGAGTGTGACCTCTGTGAAATACATTTTTACACACGCACACACAAACACACGCAAGTCTGCTACTTCCACATATTTTGTGGTGGGCAAGAAATCTCCAAAATCAGTTTCAGCTGGAACTGGCAACTTGAGACTTACATTTGAATGTGTTTGTGTGTATTTCTATTTGTTCTTCCTTTGGGAGAGGTTGTTTTAAAATTCAGGGTAACCTCTTTTTGGATGAAAAGAATAACTGCTATCATGTCAGTAATCACAAATTGATATTTCTGATTAAGTCACCAGTAGACTGACAACAGACACAAACAATCTTCATATTATAGCAGATATATCAGAAGAGTCCTAGTTACACAATGGTCTCATTCCCGATTATTATTTATACTGCTAGAAAAAAACAATATAATCTGAATTGATATCATTCCCTCAAGTGAGCAGTCTGGCTTTATTTCCTGGAGTATGGACTGGTTTGATCTTCTTGCAGTCCAAGGCACTCTCAGAATTCTCCAACACCACAGTTCAAAAGCATCTATCTTCCTTTGCTCAGCCTTCCTTATGGTCCAGCTCTCACAGCCATAGGTTACTACAGGGAATACCATTGCTTTAAATATGCGGACCTTTGTTGTCAGTGTGATGTCTCTGCTCTTAACTACTGTATTTTATCAAGATTTGCCATTGCTCTCCTCCCAAGAAGTAGATGCCTTCTGATTTCCTGGCTGCAGTCAGCATCTGCAGTAATCTTTGCGCCTAGAAATACAAAGTCTGTCACTGCCTCCACTTTTTCTCCCTCTATTTGCCAGTTATCAATCAAGCTGGTTGCCATAATCTTGGTTTTTTTGAGGTTTAACTGCAACCCAGCTTTTGCACTTTCTTCTTTCACCTTCGTCATAAGGCTCCTCAACTCCTCCTCGCTTTCAGCCATCAAAGTAGTATCATTTGCATATCTAAGATTGTTAATGTTTCTTCCAGCGATTTTAACTCCAGCCTTGGATTCCTCAAGCCCAGCACGTCGCATGATGTGTTCTGCGTACAGGTTGAATAGGTAGGGTGAGAGTATACAGCCCTGCCGTACTCCTTTCCCAATCTTAAACCAGTCCGTTGTTCCGTGCTCTGTTCTTACTGTTGCTACTTGGTCATTATACAGATTCCTCAGGAGGCAGACAAGATGACTTGGTATCCCCATACCACCAAGAACTTGCCACAATTTGTTATGATCCACACAGTCAAAGGCTTTAGAATAGTCAATAAAACAGAAAGAGATGTTTTTCTGAAACTCCCTGGCTTTCTCCATTATCCAGCGGATATTGGCAATTTGGTCTCTAGTTCCTCTGCCTTTTCTAAACCCAGCTTGTACATCTGGCAATTCTCGCTCCATGAATTGCTGGAGTCTACCTTGCAAGATCTTAAGCATTACCTTACTGGCATGTGAAATAAGTGCCACTGTTCGATAGTTTGATAGATAGAATCAAAATACCTGACACATTTTATAAATTGAAGGGCTTTAGAGGAAATATGGAATCCTTCTATATTAGAATGCCAACTTGTTTCATCCATTTATTTATTTATTTATTTATTTATTTATTTATTTATTTTTCATATTTCATCACCGCCCATCTCACTAAGAGTGACTCTGGGCGGTTTACAATAATATTAAAATAACTACGGATTAAAATACAATAAAGTAAAATTCTTCATATAAATATAAATATAAATATAAATATAAATATAAATATAAATATAAATATAAATATAAATATAAATATAAATATAAATATAAATATAAATATAAATATAAATAATAAAGTCCAAGATGGCTAATCCAAAGATCTTAATTTAAATACATATAATTCCCCGGGGCCTCTTCAAGGTGCTAACCACCCACACGATTGATTACCCCCCCTCCCACCCCAAGCAAGATGGCAAAGCCATGTCTTCACTCCCTTTCGGAAGGCCGGGAGAATGGGGGCTTGCCTCACCTCTGGGGGCAACATATTCCACAGGGCGGGGGCCATGGCACAGAAGGCCCTCTTCCTGGACTCTGCCAATCGACAATCTCTCATGGACGGGGTCCGTAACATGCCCTCTCTGCCTGACCGGGTGGGATGGGTCGATGTAATGGGGGTGAGATGGTCCCTCAGGTAACCTGGACCCATGCCATGTAGGGCTTTAAAGGAAATGACCAACACCTTGAATTGGATCTGGAAGCAAACAGGCACCCAATGCAGCTCACGCAGCAAAGGTGTTACATGTGCCATCCTTGGGGCCCCTAAAACTGCTTGCGTGGCTGCATTCTGCACCAGCTGTAGCTTCCAGTAGCCCCATGTAGAGCGCATTGCAATAATCTATACAGAAGATGACTAGGGCATGAGTGACTTATATTTACTAATATAATTAGTATGCTACCTTCATCTAAGACTCAAGGCAGCTCAGAGTATAAAAACAGTAAAATAACATAATCCAGGAAAATTGACATTACATAAATATGATATATCATAAAACATACCTCAGCCATCAACTAGCAGTGAAACCAACATTAAAGACATTCCGTGGACTGCTACTTCCGAAATTACTTGCCATTTTATGTCCCAAAGACTCTACAGAAAAGAATAGTCTTACGTCTTTCTAATATTAGACTTTCTAATATTATAGAGGAAGCAATCCTAACCTCAGGGGGCAAGTTGTTCTTTAAAAAGGGTGCTCTAACCAAGGCCTCCCTCTGCAACTCCCTTAAGTTTCTGTGGGGATGCATCTGCAGCGTGCCCTCTCAGCCAACCATACTGAATGAAGAGATTCTACTCAAAACAGACAATCCTGAAGCCATAAAGGGCTTTATGGGTAATAATCAGTCCCTGGAATTGGACCCAGAAACAGGCAGGCAATCAAGGCTGCTCCCATAATATAAGCACTATTGTACTGTAACAGCCCTCATCTGTCAGAAAGCAGGAAGCTGCGTTTTGTATCTGCAGCAGCTTCCAAGCAATCTTCAATGGAAGCCCCGTAGAGCAAATTGCAGTGGTCTTGATACAATATGACAAGAGTCTGAGTTACTGTTGCTAGAGCCCCCCACTCCAAAACAGTTCACAATTGGTGCACCAAACAAGCTTGGCAAAGGGTCTCCTGGCCATGGCCTCCACCTGTTGATCCTGCAAGAACTGTAAGACCAGGAGGAACCGCAGGTTGTACATTTGCTTTAGAGCCACAGATGGAAGTAATCTAGAGCCAGATGAGTTCTGGTGAATCTATAACTCTCAATGTGGTGTTTCATCCCATCTAATTTCTCATAGCTTCCAGATACCAGGCTAAGACTTCCACGGAATCTCCTGCTCAGTTCAGGGTAGAGATATGCAACTGGGTATCATTATCATACTGATGATACTTCACTCTGAACCAGTGAATGATCTCACCAGCAATTTCAAGAATAAGGTGCTATTAGTAAGCTGATAACACTCAAATCTATTTCTCCATAACATTTTCAAGTAATGATATACCTCTTCTGAATAGCCACCTAAAGTCTGTAAGGTTTGTAAGATGAGGGATTGGGTCATAATTTGGGGAAACTTCTGGATCCAAATTTGTTTCTGATTTCTCAGTGAGGAAATAGCCAGGAGCATCTTCTATCACTTGGATACATCAACTGCATCATTTTTAGAAAAATCACATTGGTAACATCCAGGCTTCACTATTACAATATGCTCGAGAGCTGTGCAAAACATTTGCTTTGCAAACCGTGTTAGCACAAGTTAATCACTCTTTTCTGATGCATTGATTCAGGCACATCCTCTGAAAGACTTGCACAGCTACGTCAAAGGCTGCCCTAGTTGTCTTTGTGTACGCAGGCACAGATGGCACTTGCACTGGAGTCCATAATCAGTAAAGCAGCTATGCATGCACACACGTGCAGATAGCTGCAGACACCTTCAAAGCTGCAGCACAAGCCCTCCAGAGAACACATCTGCTTAAGCATTTTGAGGAGTGTTTTGCTTGCGCTAACATACTTTGTGTAAAGCACATTTTTTGAATGCTTTGCACTGTTTTAATGTGTTCTACTTGGAGCTACCTCCAAATAATAATGGTACTCAAAAAGACCATTATATCTATGATGAAAGCATTACACTAGCTGCAAAATTATTTCTAAACATGATATAGTGAGAGCCAGTTTGGTCTAGTGGTTAAGGTGCTGGGCTAGAAACCAGGAGACTGGGAGTTCTAGTCCCGGCTTAGGCATGAAAGCCAGCTGGGTGACCTTGGGCCAGTCACTCTCTCAGCCCAACTCACCTCACAGGGTTGTTGTTGTGGGGAAAATAGGAGGAGGAAGGAGTATTAGGTTATGTTCGCCACCTTGAGTTATTTATAAAAATAATAAAGGTGGGATAAAAATTAAATAAATATATTGTTTACCTCAGAGAACACTTTGTCCTTGTAATCCTGCCCTTCCATGGTTCATTAAGGTCACCTGAAGGCTTCTACCTATAGTTTCCATTGGCTCATCTCATGATGACAAGTAGTTAAACCTTCTTTGTAGCGGCAGAGTTCCTGAAATAACTCTGTTATTCTGAAGAGGGAACTGATCTCTGTCCTGGCTTTTAAAAGGCCTTAAAAACACAACTTTCTGAACTGGCTTCTAATTGTTGACTGCTTAAATTTGTTATGTTTGTTTTAATTTTATATTAAGATGTTTATTGTAAGTGACAGTATAAAATGCCTAACAAATACATTTTAAGTATAAAATGCCTAACAAACACATTTTAAATACAGGAATATCAACAAGTCTTAAAGCGGCCCACATGCAGTTTGACAATTTCAATGAAGTCATATCTGTTTAGCTCAGATGGCCCTGCTTTCCATTGCATATCATGCTCTTTATATCAAAATCTCCTGTATTCTCCATATATAGCTGACACTGACATTTTAATCTATAAAATCTTATACTTACATTAGAGTAGAAAATGCCCATGACAATCTACTGTACTGATAATGCATTGCAACCCCTCATCCAGGCCGATATGTTCCATCTCTTATACATGAATACTAAATTAGGATGTTTTCTCACAAGCATCACTACAGTTTCATCCAATATTCTGGCATTTATAGCAGTAAACTACCAACTCCTAACAGATTCATAAATGAAACCCATTTCCCCACCCAGTAAGTCACCACCAAAAGATCCACTCCCCGCATCTCCTGTAATAACAGAGTTCCAGCGCACAGACTATGCACTACCATAGCATTGGGTTTATTTCCTTCCATAAGTCTTGCTATGTGTTCAGCAATGACAAATTAGGATTGGAACAGGTTGGGAAGGGCAAGATTCCTGAGAACCTATGGTATTTCTGTTTTCAAAGTGTTTCCAAAGGCATAGCAATATCATTATACCCAGCAATGTGTTATATTTATTCTAATAACGTACTATGTATCTCCCATCTCAAATCACTTTATAATAAAAACATGGATCAGCTTCATAAACAAGCAATATTTTAGAGATCTGTGTGTTCTTCTTTAAAAACAGTTTTATGTAGCAGATTAAAGTATCGATTGAATGTACACAGGTATTTATGTATGCTATAAGCTCATACAAATGCACAGAAGTTCCTTATACATATCCTGGAACCTTTTTCTTCCTTCCACATCGATATACAATGATATGGAAATGGTGGGAGGGGGAAGAAGAATCAAGGACGATGACAGAATCCCTTTCCCCTCACCCCCGCATAGGTCAGTATGGCACACCCACCCAGCGTTCAATTTCCTTCCTTCCTTCCTTCCTTCCGAGGCAGGGCGTCAGCCGAACTGAATCCCAAATTGTTGATTTCCTCCTCACTCACCTACTCCGGTGTCGGGCTCCGTCCGAGCACCCTTCGGGGCGCGGCAACTTCGACTTCTCCTCCTTCCCGTCCTCTGCCCCGAAGTTTGGGGGAGGGGCTGCGAAGCAGAGGTGGGGTGTCTTTCCTGCCTGCCTCACCACATCTCGACAAGGAGCGGCTCACTCCGTCCTCCTCAGATACAAGCCAAGTGGGGGGCTCTGCTGATGGGACGGTGGCGGCGGTGATGGCGGCAGCTATGGCGCTCCCCCCTCGCCTTCAGTCATTGAGCCGCTCTGTTCCTCACAAAACAATCCCCACAGCAGGAGAACGAGAGAAGCAAAGGACGAGCACGCGCCGCACGCCACCCGCTTGCACGCGCGGCTCCCCAATGAGCGAAGTGATGGGGGGTGGCACCGCCTCGCGCTTCTTCTTTAGATCTGCGCGCGCATGCACAGTTGCGCACGCGCCACGCGTTTGCCAAGTCAGACTGTATGTCCTGCGAAGGGTGGCGCGCTTAAGTCTCTCGCCCTCTATCCTAAGAGGAAGGAGGGGCGGTAGCTTAAGCCCGCACACAGGTGGTGGGTTGGGCTACAACCAACAACTTTCTCCCCGCTCCACGTTCTATTCGTGAACAGCAGGGGGGGCGCGGGCGCGCTTCTAGGTAGAGTTGGCTCTGCTTCTTTCACACGTTTGCCCTGTTCGAGGCACGCCCCTGTCCCTCAAGGGTGAGGTTTCTGCGGGGTTTGTTTGTTTGTTTGTTTGTTTGTCACATTTCTTCACCGCCCATCTCGGTAAGCGACTCTGGGCGGTTGGAGGAAGAGCTATTGAAAACGGAATTTCCATAAGGAAAGGGGAAAGATTACTATTAATAGCAAGGTGAGGTTATGCAATATTTAAAGATATATGTTGCCCGCACATTCGTTTTCCATTACAGAATTGGGAATTATTTAGTATAGAGAAATACGGTCTGAAATGCAGCGTCTCTTTGTAGGAAAGATGCAATAATGCCAGAATTTAAGGAGAAAATAGAAAAATACTTTGGATTGTACCTCTTGTCTATTTGTGTGTACCGTTGTGAAAGTTGGACATGGAGAAGGAAGATAGATTTATTTATTTATTTATTTATTTTTATTATTTGGATTTATCCCCGCCCATCTCTACCATGGCAGACTCTGGGCGGTTAGATAGATAGATACCTTCCAATTATGGATCTGAATATGGTTACTAAGAATACCATGGATACAAGATAAACCAGTCAATCTTGAACTAAATAATACCGATTCTTGCTCCCATGAAGCTATTATCAGCAAGCGGAAACTCATATTTTGGGAATGTTATGCAAACAACTGACAGCAAAAAAGCACTGGAAATAAACTGGTGGGCTAAAAAAAGAACTATGCCTGGCAGAGTTGAGAGAAGTAGAAAAAGGGGGAATACAATCAATAATGTGGATGGACAGGATCAAAGAACTTACAGGACTGTCTTTGGGAAAGCTACACCTTAGTAGAAAAGACCAATCAAGATGGTGAGCGTTTATCCATGCAGTTAACAGGGGTCATCTTGACTCAGTAGCATCTAACTGACCTCTTATCCATGATGGGTTTGATCTTCCATTATTACATAAACCTGAGTTTAGAAGAAGCCATTGGCATATCATATCTCTTGTTGAGATCTGTATATAATTCTGTGCCCTATAACACAAAGAATATATTTTATTATATAAAATATTGGAAAATGTGACTGCTATTATTTTATTTTATTTATTTTATATCCCGCCTTTATTATTTTTATAAATAATGTATATTTCCATCAGGATTTTAGATTACAGACTCCATGAACTTAAAACTGCAATCTATAAAGGTTGGCGTGAGCATGTTTGTCTGCACTATATCTTTAATCCACTTAGCCTATTGTGAAAATAAACGTGGGGGTGACAATGCGTACAACCCTCAGATTTCTGGAGAACGGGCAAGCTCAAAATGCACAACTTAAGTCTTGATTATTTAACTACAAGCACAATTTAGCTAATAAACAGATTATTAGGATTATACAGATGTAATACTGTATTTTAGGAATGGGACAAAGATCATTCTGTGGAGGTGCCCTGGAAAACATCTGCGGCACTCTTTGTTTGTTGAATCCTCATCCAAACAAATCAAACTTGTTGCTTAATTTTATATGGCACTCAGCTGGACTTTAAAGAATAATATTCATCAGCTGGATCACTGTTTGCAGGTGTATCTGGCCATAACAACACAGGAGTTGTTGTCGGTAATGCAGTTTGCTGTGTCGCCACACAACCTGGAAGCGGCGGCAGGGGTGTGGACGGCGGTGGTGGCAGCGGCGCGCCATCAGTGGTTCCGTGTTTTAGCGGAGGCCGCCGCCGCTGTTCATGTGTTGCCAACGGCGGCAGATTGGAAAGCACTGCGTTAGTGTGTCAGCTGCAGTGTCTGGGTGTGTCGGGGCTGCTGCTGCCTCGGAGCCCTGCCAGGATTCCGTGCAGGTCCTAGTGCCTGCCTTGTGCCTTGCTGCCTCCAAACCTGCTGTGATTCCATGCAGGTCCTAGTGCCTGCCTTGTGTCCTGCTGTAAGAGTGTGTCACAAAATGATGCATGTCTAAAAAGTGTGTCACCAACATGAAAAGTTTGGAAAGCTCTACCTTAGAGTCTTCCAGAAGATGGTGGAAGAGGAGGATGGAGGTTAACAGTAGTGGAAAGGAAGAAATAGATTAAGGGGGAACAGCAAGAAAACAGTTGCCATGGGTGGAATTTTTTCACTTTTTTATGTACAAAATGAACAGAAAGACAAATTACTGGAAATATAAATTCATAAATATCTACATAGAGAAAAATAGAGTAGCAGAAACAGAAAAGAGGTGCTTCTATCCACCATCAACTCTCTGTACCCATAAGTTCCAGTTCCTTATTATTTTTCGTTCATATAAAAATGTTCCTCACCATAGAAATAATTTTTAAAGCAACAAAGGATATATATGCTATGCGGGTTTATATCTATTACAGAGTTATGGTTTTTGTTACAAGTGAAAAGGTAAAATTCTCATTTACTTTTATACTGAGTGCCAATACGTTTTTGTTTTTCGTAAATGCCATTTTGAGCAAAAAGAGCTTAAACTGAAGAGCTTTTACTCAATCAATTTTCTAGAACATTGTCAATGCAAATTTTTAAATTCTAGACTGGATTCATTTAATTCATAAAGAAAGAAAAATATATGTGAAGGACATTTGAGAGGGTTAGGTAGAACAGTGGTAAGGAACATGGAGCCCATCGGATGTAGGTAAAGTGTTAACTCCTAGCAGCCTCAGGCAGCATGGCTGGTGATGATCAATTAAAGCCATGATTCCCCAATCCTGATGTAAATTATTAAATATTTACCACTATTTTTTGCCATGTTGTTTCAGAAGTGAATTAAATTCCATCAAATGTACAGTAGCTTTGGTAACCATTGCTAACAGTTTCCAGAGAAAGAAACAATTTCCAGAAAGATTTCTCACACACATTTTTGTTGATTTCAATTCACCAAATGTGTAGAATATAATGCAGAGGAAGGTGTTTTATACAGGCACACCGTTGATGTTATGGGAGAATACTAAAAGAAATGATGAAAAAAAGAATTAGCTCTAGTAATCTTTAATAAAATAATTCTATTGAAGTAATAGTTCAACACATTTATTATGATAAGAAACCTTGGTCTCAATTCAGGAGATATGGCATCTGAGTTTACATAAGGGATTGATTCTGAATCTGTATTATTATTGAGTGTTTCTAGTTAAACGGCTGTTTTAGATTTGAGTGGCTCTTTTTAAGGAAGGACAGACATATCACCATATTTATGTTTGTTTTCCAAATTGCCAAATTCCACTTGCCAAACAGAAGGACTGGGTATTCAAAGGGAAGATGTAGTTGCTGAGTTATAAAGCACATGAAACTAGAAGTTCATGATGACATAATTTATCATGTTTATGCATTGTCATGTATGAGTGAATTTGTAGGATCTCAATCTTCATCAATCTTCATCTCAAACCTAAGAGTGTCTACCCTAAGATATCCTTGTATTTTTAAATTGAATTCCCTCTATTAAAAATGTACATGTAACTGTCAAACTTCACACAGTTGGATAAGATCAAGGAAGCAAGAACTACACAGATTTTAGTAAAATATATTTAGTGCTAGCTGGGGTTAATCCCAAATATTGGAAACTAATAGGAATTTCCCAGCTTATTTATGGTGAATTCTCTATAATACTTTGAGTCCCTTTGAATGCTTTCAAATAATTGCTATTTGGTTGGCCTACTATCTCTTGACCGTTTATGTCTGTATCTCATCCAAACTTTTCTCAACCTCCCTATCTCTGACAATAACTTTTCTCAAAACAGAACCTCAAAGGCATGTAATTGTATTCAGTCACTTTTATACTATCACAAAAATAGCTGCAGTCATTGTATTGGTGGGTACCCTGTTCTCAGGATAGCATCTCTGAACTCCCATTTAAGAGGCATCCTAACTCATACCATTCCAGAGTTTTTTACAATACAATATTTATCATTTCATAGCAAGGACAAGCTAAAGGGGATTGACTCCCATTGCTCTAGAAATGCAAATGAAGAGGCTGCTACTTCAAGGCAGATGCTGGATGCAAAAAATGATGAAGTGGCCATGGTATAGTATGGAATGGCAAGGACAGGCAAGCTAAAACAAGTTATGGTTTTCAGATGCTCTCACAGAATGTTGATGTTTAGCAGTCACATTTTCCAATGGAGGATTTACCAGATCCTGGTCGCTGCAGGAAACTCTGGATTCTGTTCACATTTGGTTGAAGGATTTTAAGATTTAGGGAGCTATAATCTGTATGGTTATAGCCATTAAAATCAATAGGGCAGTTGATTTTAGGCATGGGATGACAGATTACAGAGGCTGAAATGATATCTGTAGAATATCACAACGGTGAAACAGTAGGATTGCAGATATTTTCATCAGTTCCCACATACAGTTTCCTTCAAGTTGCACACGAAAACAAGACATTTACAGGAAAAAGAGAGCTTAGAAATGGTTGCAAGGGACTTTGTTATTGATGTTGTTTATGCTAGGGCTACTATACCTAATCTGCAAAGATCTGGAAGACCACTACATTGCAGCAAATACATACAGAAAACTCTACATAAACTATGTAAAGATCCACATTCAGAATATTCTATTAGTGAATAGAAGCTTTCCTCATTTGATAGCGCCAAGAGCACAATTTCCATTGTTCCCAGCCAGTGGCGTACCAAGGGTAGGGCAGTGGGAGCGGTCCACCCCAATTATAGGCAGTAAGAGGTGCATTGTCTGAGGAAGCTATCTGGAGGGTTGGTGGTGGGTGTAGAGTTGGATTGCTGCTCTTGGCATGCCAGTCAGCTGTTTGGCGCTTGGCAATGTGGTAGAGCAAGGGAGATGGAGCGAGGTGGGCTGATGATTGTGTGGTTGGGCCAGCCTGGATTGATCAGCTGCTGCCCAGCCCCCTGATCTTCTCCAGGTGTCAAATACGCTAGGTGCACCGCTGTTCCCAGACAATATTGCTAAAAACTTATGCTGGTTGGTTATGATGAAAATTGCAATCCATCATGGATGGTACCAAGTTGTAGAACATTTTATTTTATTTTTTTTAATTTATTGTGGTATTTATACCCCGCCTATCCCCTCCCTAATGGAGGACTCTAGGCGGCTTACAAGCATATATATACATTAATTATACAATTTTTACAAATCACCATTTTCACCGCGCGTGAGGGGAGGGGGTAAGGGAACCGACTCTTCCAGGCTCTGGACTACAATTCCCAGGATGCCTTGAGCCGGCTGCTGACGTCCTGTAGCTGTTGCATCCGGGTCCGTCATCACCGCCGCTATTCGATCTTCCTCCGATTCTTTCCTCCGGCGGTGCCGACTTCCCGACAGGACGCCAGCAAATTACCCGACTTAAGGTGGTACCCATTTATCTACTTGCAAAGCTTTCAAACTGTTGGGTTGACAGGAGCTGGGACTAGCAACGAGAGCGCACCTCATTGCACGGGGTTCGAACTGCAGACCTTCTGATCTGCAGCCTACAGCTCAGCAGTTTAACCTGTTGAGCCACCGTGTCCCAAAATGCTATACAAAATGAGCTGTCCAGTATAGTCCATTAATATATTTTTTCTTCACTGGTAGTATGTATCTACTCTTCAAAGATTTTAGAAGCTCGCTCTCTATAGCTTGCTAGAATATGAAGATGAATGTATATAACTTGCTAGAAGGAAAAAAAATACAAGCTATGTAATTATATTGTTTGGTTAACTAAAAAAGGCATTCCTATGTATATTGCGAGGGGCGTGGTGGCTCAGCGGGTACGATGCCAGGCTTGTCGATCGGAAGATCGGAAGTTCGAATCCCTAGCCCTGCGTACAGAGTGAGCTCCCGCACTAGCTCCAGCTCTTGCCAACCTAGCAATTCGAAAGCATGCAAATGCAAGTAGATTAATAGGCACCACTTCAGTGGGTAGGTAACAGCGTTCCGCGCGCATCATGCGGCCACATGACCGTGGAAGCGTCTTCGGACAACGCTGGCTCTTCGGCTAACAAACGGAGATGAGCACCGGCCCCTAGAGTCGGACATGACTGCACAAATGTGCAGGGGGAACCTTTACCTTTACCTATGTATATTGCATAGAAGCAGCAGCATAGTGTTTCATGATGTCCTTAATATATCTTAAAATACAGTTCCATACATCACAAAAGATGAAATACTATTTTATTGAATCCACTTACACTATATATGTTAGCCATTCTGAACTTTTTAATGGGACCCCATCTAGACTGCAACAATTCCAAAAAGAAGTTTGGTCTTGAAATATGAATAGATATATTTGGGAGGATGTACATTTCAGATTAATTATTATGGAATATTTTCACCTTTGTTCCATTCTAAGAATCATAAACTGGAATTAATCTTCACACCACAATGCTGTTTTAATATACATGAGCTTCACACATGCAACTGTGCTAGTTACAGGGCTCCAACATCTGATAATGTTCTGCAGGTTCTACAGATTTATCAAAGCATATTGCTATCAGAGTTTATTGTGCTCTGGTTTCTCCCAAAATAGTTATTTTGTTCATGTCATGTCATGATGTGATTGTAGGATGAAGAAATGTACATTATTTTGAAACAATAAATTCATTCTGCTTCATTTTTTGAACAAGAGCCTAACTAAGTGTTTAATGGAAGCAACTAAATTTGTGAAGTCATTTGAGATTGAGCCATGAAAAGCAGTAACATCAGTTAAGAAAATTCATGAACCATTTTCTAATGTCATCCAGTATAGTTTATTTGTATGTGTATGTGCTTTCTCTTCATGAGACATATAGGGTACATCCTACTAAGAACTTTTTTGCACTTACTTTGTAAGTAAATAAATGCACTTACTTTACTCAAGTGAAATCTTGAGAAAAAGTTAAACAGCCACAAATGGAAGTAGAATATCTGCAGGAAGAGAAAGTAAAATCCTTGTCCTGACTTCAAGTGAAGGAAACACGCTGAGACTCTAGGTGTACAGGCTCTAGTGTTTAATTGTTCTACTCTGCTAGACAGAATCCAGCTAAACTAAAATGAACTAGTGATGCTCAGAGAAAGGGCCGAAGAAATCAGGGCGGTGCCACCCTCAGCCTCTTACGATGAAAGCAAAGCGATTCAATACTGCGCCTGTGTTTATCCCCCTGGAGGGAGCCCCCTCCTCCTTCACCGGTTATCTCCCTGACAATCCTGTGTGGAAAAATATTGAAGACAGATTGATTTCCCAAATAATGAATGGAATGTGAATGCAAGAAAAGGGGGTGTGGAAGCAGCTTTCAAACCAGAGTGAAAAAAAATTACATTACAAAGTGCCGCAGAAGGGTGAGGAAATTTGCTAATGGGAAATATTAAAAATGATGTTTAGTGGAATGATGAAGTGAAAGCAGCTCTGGATAAAGAAAAATGCACATAAAAGAATGATTGCTACAACAAATGAGGATGAGAGAAAGATACTGTATAATTTCTATTGAGAAAAAAATATAGTTGCAAAGAATATAGCCAAAGGGAAAAAAGAATAGTTAAGATTTAAAGAAGTACAAAAATACAGGGCAATTTAAATGGAAATTTTAAAAATTGTTTTGGAAGTGGGTGAAAAGGGTTAAACAAGAAACCTCCAGAAGTGTTAATATAATTGTGAATAAAAAGTATGCAGTGATTTAGGATGAAATTGAAGAGGGGGAATCCTGGAAGAAGTTTGTTTGATTGACAGATAGAGGAATGATTCAATGCATAGAAGAATAGAATTGAAATGAATCCTATAAATGTTAGTGTCCAATTAAAAATTGAAATTATACATGCTGTGATAATTTTTAAAAATGGTAAGACTGCAAATGTAGATTGTGTAACTGAAGTAATGTTAAAATATGGATGTGGTTTTTTTTCTGGAATAGATGTGCAACTTGTTTAAAGTGTGCATGAAAAGTGCATCTGTGCCTCTTAATTTGAAAAATGCTGTACAAAGGAAAAGTAACAAGTAGGGATGTGCAGTGCTTCAGTTCTAAAGCTGAGAATGTGCTTTAGAGTAGACATGGTCCCACTTCACATATCAGCACCTCCTTAAAGTACCCATGTTTTTTCTTGGGTTTACATGATAGCAGCATGATCTCAGGATAATATGTACTGTAAATGCAAACACTACAGAAGGGTTAGTGTGTAAAGCTGTTTTGCCCTCTATAGTTGAAACATGTGAGCCCAGGAAAAGATTTGCTTGGTTTCAGGAGTTACTAGCAAGAGTTACAAAAGCATCCACATGCAAGAGTAACTGTAAACAAAGAGACAATGGAGACTGAGCTTAGGGGAAAGTAGTTGTGAGTGAAATCAGGCTTTGAGCACATCCAAAATACAATAGCATTAACTGACACACACTCTGTATGGTTACTTACTGCATATGGAAACCTTATTTGCTATCTTCATCGCTATGATTATACACCTTGTTGAAGAGAAACTTCCTACTGGTGTAGAAATTATATATCGAACAGATGGAAAGCTTTTTAATCTTAATAGGCTGAAAGCAAAAAATAAGGTAATTGCAACTTCTGTTATAGAACTTCAATATGCTGATGATAACGTAGTCTGTGCACACTCCGAGGAAGATCTTCAAACTATCCTAAACATCTTTGCAGAAGCATATGAAAAGCTCGGCCTCTCGATTAACATTAAAAAAACCAAAGTGCTTTACCAGCAAGTTCGAACCAATCCCTCCACAGCGCCATCAATCCAGCTTAAAGGTATGTCACTAGAAAATGTCGACCACTTTTCTTATCTCGGCAGCCATCTATCTACAAAAGCCGACATCGACGCTGAAATTCAGCATCGCCTGAGCTCTGCGAGTGTAGCTTTCTCCCGAATGAAGCTCAGTGTTTGAGGATCGGGACATTCGCAGGGAGACCAAAATGCTTGTTTACAAAGCCATTGTACTACCAACCCTTCTGTACGCCTGTGAAACATGGACCCTCTACAAACGCCAACTTCTTGAAAGATTCCATCAACGCTGCCTCCGAAAAATTCTGCAAATTACTTGGGAAGATAGGCGGACTAATGTTAGCGTATTAGAAGAAGCGAAAACCACCAGCATTGAAACAATGATCATCCAACATCAACTTCGCTGGACCGGTCATGTTGTTCGAATGCCTGACCATCGTCTTCCAAAGCAGCTACTTTACTCCCAACTTAAGAATGGAAAACGGAATATTGGTGGACAGCAAAAGAGATTCAAAGATACTCTCAAAGCTAATTTAAAAAAATGTAATATCAGCATTGAGAACTGGGAAGCCCTAACTCATGAGCATTTCAATTGGAGGTCAGCCTTTATTAATGGCGCTATGGACTTTGAAGAAGCACGAGTACAGGGCGAAAGGGAGAAAAGAGCTAAAAGGAAGGCACGTCAGGCAAACCCTCATCATGACCGTCTCCCACCCGGAAACCTATGCCCTCATTGTGGGAGGTTGTGCGGATCCAGAATTGGCCTTTATAGCCACTTACGGATCCACCGTTAAAATTTTACCTTTGGAAGACAATCTTACTCGGCTACGAGTGATCGCCAATGATGGAAACCAGGGTATGTGAGACTATGCTGAAGTTGCCATAACCTAAAAATGGAGCAGGCACATACACGGAGAAGACAAAAGCCAGGAATCTTGTTTAAAAAGTTCCCTTTGGGAGGTAGATAAGAAGGAACCAAGTCATTAAGAATGAAAGGAAAAATATCAGAAGACAGACAAAGGAGGCTGGACGCTGAGCATTCAGAAAACCCCTTAATCCAATTGACAGCTACCAGACTTGTAAATCAATATTGAAGGACTTTTGGGGATAAATAGGGCTTGTGAATCCCACTACTCTTTCAGTAATTCTGGATCTGGGCTTGATGGTTTCCATCCCTCTAGCTAGTGCCTGGACGGCCTAGTTGAGAAGGACCTGGGTAAGTGGGGATGAGCATGTGAGTATATGAGAGAGCAAATTTATGTTGTAACCAATAAAGTTTGAATTCATTGGGTCTCTATGTATTCCATCAGAACCTTATGTGCCTCAGTGTTCTGCTGAAAGTGATTTGCATGTGTTCCTAATTATTTCTCAGCTCTTGACCAGAGTGGTATGTTTTGTATACTCTAGCTCAGAGCTTTCCAAACTGTGTGTCGCGACACATTAGTGTGTCGGCTGCAGTGTCTGGGTGTGTCGCAGCTGATGCTGCCTCCGAGGCCTGCCAAGATTCCACGCAGGTCCTAGTGCCTTCCTTGTGCCTTGCTGCCTCCAAACCTGCTGTGATTCCATGCAGGTCCTAGTGCCTGCCTTGTGCCCTGCTGTAACAGTGTGTCACGAAATGATGCATGTCTAAAAAGTGTATTACCAACGTGAAAAGTTTGGAAAGCTCTGCTCTAGCTGCACCTATCTGGAAAACCCAGGTAGAGAGCAGGGGGGACTGCAAGATCCATGCAATCGACAGGCTGCATATGAATGAGTGACCATAAGCTGCTACTAGTGCATTGGACTTTCTTTATCCCACTCCTGGGATAAAAGTGTGTTTCTGTTCAGTTTGTTATATGGAAGTGCATGCTGAATACTTCAGGAGAAACATAATAATAAATTGAGTAATAGCTATGGGTTAATCAAGAAGTGTTGTGGCAAAACAAGAAGAGATAGCAAGAACAGTGGAGTGCTGTATGAATGCCTATTGAGTAAAAAAATCAGCATGATAAAAGTATGTTGAGGTGGTTTTATGATGTAGAGAGAATTAATGAGGATCCATAATATGAAACAAATGCCTGAAATAAGGGTTAATGGGTTAAAAGGAAGGGAAGACTGAGAAAGTTATGGTTGAATGGAATTGAAATCCACAAAAAGAAAAAGATGAGAAGCTTAAAGAACAAAAGATTTGTTTATTCTTGTCTCTGTCATATGGATATGATAGAGGCAAGAATGGTTTGCAAAGATAAAAGGGATGAAGATATACACTTCATACTATTAATGTAAGCTAGATTTCATTAGATATCTTTTCCTTTATCCTTTGTCTATATTTTCTTTTGCTTTCTAACTCTTTTTCTGTGCTTTGTATAATGCCACTTGTCTCAAAAATGAATAGTATGGCATGTGTGCACATATGGATGTCTAATTTTTAAAAATTGTAAATGTATTGATGAAAATTCTAGACCCGACAAATCTACTGCCACTCAATAGTCAGTGGAACTGCTCCATTTGTGGCACTTCACTAGAATTTATTGAAAATGCCTGTTATTTCTATATACTATCCCAATATAAAATTTATTTTTTACTTAAGTATAAAAATTGCCATTTTAACATGGTTATGATTGAATCATTGGCTTTTGGATCTTCCTGCTGTTTAACCAAGATAAAAATGGCAGCAGCAACATCAAAATCAACATTATGCTTCAGTTAGCTAGGTAAGTTTAATCATGTATTTCTGCTGGGTGATGACTATTTCGGCAGCCTCTTCTATGCACATCCAACAATGCAGACTCACTAGTTTTTAAATCCGTTTGTGCCTTGTAAGAAACACATATAACATCTGTATCACAGACAGTAAATTAATATTTGCTTCTAAAACTATTAGCAGGCCCTCTGCTTTCAGGGACACCCACTGATATGTGGAGTCTCAAATCATGAGGATGTAAAAAGTCTGAGTCCCTACTTGGGTTTGTATATCTCCTGCAATATGGTTATTTCTGGATGTGCTTTAACATTTTCATAACCCTTTTCTTCTCAGTTGGGGAACCAAGTTAGTATAACAAGTAAAACCATTTCTATTAATCAGTGAACTGGTATAAATGCTTATTATAGATAATTCTAAGAGAACAAGGCAATGAATAAATCAGGAATAAAACATTAACACAAACAGAACTGAGATATCATCCATCTACATAAACCAACTGGTTGGATAATTACAGTGGCCATACATCCTTTATTATAAAGGACAGCCCATTATTTCAGAAAGTTGTCCTTTAGATTTATTTATTTTTCAAAAACTCACTTTTGTCCTTTATTTTGGTCATTTATTTTTTACCATACAAATGATACCACTTAATGCATAGTCTTTCACATTCATGTGAAAAATATGGAAATTGAATTGTCTTTTAAAAATAAATTTACATATACTGTTTGACTTTAGATATTTTTATTAGAATATGTGTTTTTCTAAAGTTTTTCTTGGTTTTGCTCTTGAATTTTCCTTTGTAAAGCAAAGTTATAAACAATTAACAATTTTTATCCTTATGAACCTCTTTCAGATTTGCCCCTTTTTCAGGTTTATTTATTTATTTTATTTATTTATTATTGTATTTATACCCCGCCTATCCCCTCCCTAAGTGGAGGGCTCTAGGCGGCTTACATTCATTGACATCATACATTTTACCCGCGCGTTAGGGAAGGGATGAGGGAACCGGCTCTTCATCCGCAGGTCGGACTACATGTACCAGAAACCTTTGCTTCTGAGCCGGCTGCTGACGTCCAGGAAGTTGTTATTTTCAGGATCTGCCGTCCTCTGCCGTTCTCCGCCGCCATCTACGGGAATCACCAGCTCTTCTTGGTCCGAGGGCGACCCTCCGAAAAGGACGCCAGCAAATTGGCCCACGTGAGTGGTCCCCATTCATCTACTTGCCATTAGCTTTCGATCTGCTGGGTAGGCAGAAGACAGGTTTGTCTTTCTTTTATTTTTTCCAAAACAATACGGTCACGGTAGATATAGCCCAACATCTATAAAATTTTATTGGAGAATGTTCTCACTAGATCTCCTCCCTGAATAATGAAGCTGTAATGTAGGTGTATTTATTTATTGATTCATTCATTCATTCATTCGTTTAATCAATTTATATAGCCTCCCATCTCGACGACGACTCTGGGCAGCGAACAATAATAAAAATATAACAAATACATATACAAAAATTAAAATATATAGCAGCCAAGAGAAACAAACCATAATCCACATAGCCAGAGACAGGTCCCTTCACACACACAGGGCCCCAGGCCTGGGCAGAGGGCCAGAGCTTTAGGGCCTTACAAAAGGCCGTCAGGGTCAGGGCCAACCTAATCTCCAGAGGGAGAATGTTCCAAAGGGTGGGCACTATGGCAAAAAAGGCTCATCTTCTGGGACCCGGAGTATGCCCGTCCTGGCGGACTGGATGAGATGGGTAGAAACAACCGGGAAGAGACAGTCCTTTAAATAACCTGGCCCCAAGCCATGAATACATGAAAAGAAGATACAAATAATTCCACAGACTGAGAATAGATACTGAAAGTACAGTTTGGAGCTATAGCAGCATTTGATGGTACTGGCTTGATTTTAGATCATGGGATTGTGGTGTAGACTATTTAAAGGAAGTATTTAAACAACGTATGTCTACTGTGCTCCATTTGTATATTTGTAAAAAAAAAAAATGGTAAATAATACTGTGGAGAGAAAGGAGCTCCATTTCTCTTTCTTTTCCTGTCAGTTTTTATTAAAGCATAATGTAGCTCAGAAAATCAACATAATTTTTTATATAAAAGGAATAATCAGTGACTAATGACTACTGTGAGGGTCAAGATCAATCCTGTATCTATTTGAGGATATTGTTTATATAATCAGTAATATACTGCCCAAATATAAACTCTTCCTTGTATTTGACACTAATGTATTTTCCATTGAGGTTTCATGATATGAAGTATAAATGAAAGTTCGTTATCGTGACATACAGCAGTTCTCAACAAGGACAAACTCATCAACAAAGAATGAAACTATTGTGCCTTGCCTCCCATTATTGCATTCCTTGGAGTACTGGAAAATTTATGGTTGTCAAAGTGTTAAGGATCAGAAAGTTCACAACATTTGGAGATTAACAGCAGTATGTCATCTATCACTGATTTATCTTCTTCACTTTTGTCTGCATGTTATGGAAGGAAAGTAGAAAACAAAGTAGCAAAGCAGATGATCCATCAGGATTCAGCAGTGC
This sequence comes from Charina bottae, assembly GCA_023362775.1. Taxonomy (NCBI): domain Eukaryota; kingdom Metazoa; phylum Chordata; class Lepidosauria; order Squamata; family Charinaidae; genus Charina; species Charina bottae. The sequence goes on along the minus strand of JALMGJ010000073.1, from coordinate 219,767 downwards.
AGTCTATTGCCAGGCCAATAAAAAAGAGACAGTTGATGATAGAAGCACCAGACAGGGTACATGGGTGTGCATTACCCACGTGTTCAGAGGCCAGCCCAAGAGGTGGTCAAAATCTAATAACAAAGGAAAAGCAGATAGCAGAAGAATGAAGAAAGCAAGGGAGTGGGACAGAGGTGGGCCAGTGGAAAATGGAAACAAATATTGGAGAAGAGAAAATAGGAAAACAATACAACAAAAGTTGGAAAGAGTAGGCAAAATCAGTAACAAGTGAATTAGGATGGCAAGTATATATTGACCTATTGCTACTGAGCATCCCTTGTGGCCTCATGATTCTCTTGGTTTTCTGAGAAATTCTAAGCAACAACCATTAATCTGGTAGGAAATGAGACCAAGCACAGATTAGAGTGAATTAGTACACTTGCCATCTCACACTGGTAATGGCAAACAAAACAAACATACTTCTCCATCATACTTCTCTATCTTTACATCCTCAGTACACAACCCTGTGCAGTTTTCTCAGTGAAATGACTGCTCAGGAATAGTCCAGTACCAGGCTCAGACCACTCAGTGTGACATGGTGAGGATAAAATCATTTGCATCTATCAATATGTTGCAGTCTGAAGAAGAGTAAAAGATATTTGTAGGAATTGGACAACTTCAATCATTACCCTTTCTGACCAGTGAGGTTAAGTTTGGGGGTGGGGTTGATTGGGTAAATCAGGAGATAGTTCAACCCTTCAATATATGAGCAAATTATGACAATTGCTTTGAAAGAGATACTGAGCTGCACTTCTTCTTAAAAGCTACTCTGTGTACCTAGAGATTTTGTGGAACAACCGCCCAGTTGTGACCTTCCTTCCTTCCTTCCTTCCTTCCTTCCTTCCTTCCTTCCTTCCTTCCTTCCTTCCTTCCTTCCTTCCTGCTGTTGCTGTTGCTGTTGCTGTTACAACTTTTATGCCATCCAAATATCAATGACTCCGGGTGGCTCACAATAATCACACAAAGAAATTACAATAAAATCAATAAAAGATAAAGATAAAAGTTGGCAAGCACGATGAAGTGAGGGGTCTCACTCTCCCTCACCAAAGGTCTGGGTAAAGAGCCAGGTCTTCACAGCTGTGGTGGATGTCGGCAGTCCCACTGGTTCTCAGGAAGGAGGTGTTGGGATTATCATGAGTCAACTCAGCATTGTCTCATAAGCAAAATAGGGGGTCTTTCTAGTAAACACATCTCTACTGTGCTTGGGATGTTACCCGAGTCACCTGATTTCTTCTTCCTCCTCCTTGAGTTTGGTGGGATTAACAACCTCCATTACATTCCTTGGGCACACCTGCAAGCAGGAGGGCTGCACCATGCAGCTCTCCATTCCATCTCGCTTGCACGCAGATCTACTATGAATCTACTCATATCCAGATCTACTGAATAAATGTAAGCTATCTCTATTTTTTCTTCATCTAACTAATGTGTGAAGACTGAATTTATTTCTGAATGCAATTAAGCTTAAAGTGCAAGTTCCCTGCTGGTTCACGCTTCTACTCTGCAAGATTGTTGTTAGCTGCTTGGAGTTCTTTTATTAACCTTCAAAACTCCATCAGGAGGGAGCGCATTCCAAGGAGATAAACGGATTCTCAGCAGTCCGGAGAGGGTTGGTGGGAAAGCAAAGAGGTTCAGGGTCACCCGCCCTAGAGTCTCCTGGGTTATTAGTGCTTAGGTTAGTTAGAGTAGCTTTAGTCTGGCAAGATTCTGTCTGTATGATGAGAACAATAAAGAACTCAGCTTGGAATGCACTGACTCGTCATATTTCTTGTGTTGCCCCTGACAACATCTCTTCTAAACCACAGCAGAGTGGGGGCCATCCTGATCTCAGGGCGAACCTCATTCCAGACACTGCTACACAGAAGGCATGCTTCCAGGGTCCTGATATATGACATTGGAGGAACCCGGAGCGCACCAACCCCAAAGGATCGAATTGGCCAGACAGATGTTATGCAACACAGGCAGTCCCTCAAGTAACCAGGCCGTATGCCATGTAGGGCAACAACCAACACCTTGAATCACCCCCAGAAGCAAACAGGCAACCAGTGCAGCTTGTGAAGCAGAGGTGTTACATGGGCATACCAAGTGATAAAATGATAGACAAGATGCCAACTAGAAATGCACATGGGAAAAAAGACCCATTTCAGTCTGTATCTAGGCCTGGATACAGCACCAAAAGAAAAAGGAAATAGCAATTCATTTCCTGTTGCTACCAAAAAACCTACGTGGACATGTCCATACAGTTACCAGGAGCTGAGCTTTATCTACAGCACCAAAACCACCTTGATTGATGACCTTTAGTAGACAGGAAAAGGGGGAGAGATAATCTGTTCATCCTCCTAGATTAGGAGTGGTCAACTCACAAGCTGTGAGCTTATTTGTAGCACTCCAAAATAAGTACTGAAATTTGGCAGCAAAATGGCCAAATTTCAGCTTAATAATATAATTTATTAAATTCATATGCCACCTGACCTCTAGGCCTTGGGCAGTTTACAGATTTTTAAAAAACATTTAAAAACAATAAAAAACAAAGATGGCAGAGATGACAACCCCATATGAGAACAAAGCAAAAGAAAAAGGGGGGCTTCAATCACCCTTGCCAAAGTATCTGCTCAGCTGATTTGATCTAGAAAGGTTGGATCTAGGCAAAGAATCTCGGGAGGAATCTCATTCCAGAGGGCAGGGGCTGCTACAGAGAAGACATGCTTCTGGAGTCTCGACAAATGGTATTGTTTAATCAAAGGAACCTGGAGCACTCCAACCTTTCTAGATCAAATCAGCCAAGCAGATACTATGGGAAACAGGCGGTCCCTCAAGTAACTAGGCCCAATGCCATGTAGGGCTTTTTAAGTAGCAACCAGCCCCTTGAATCACACCCAGAAGCAAACTGGCAACCAGTGCAGTTCACGAAGCAGAGGTATTACATGGGCGTACCGAGGCATACCAATCACTGCCCTTACCGCTGCATTCTGGACCAGTTGAAGCTTCTGGGTAGTCTTCAAGGGCAGCCCCATGGATAGTATATTGTGGTGGTCAAGTCAGGTGATCAGGACATGAGTGACTGTCTGAAGGGCCCCCCAATCTAAGGGCACAACTGGCACATCACATGAAGCTGTGCAAAGGCCTTCCTGGCCACAGCTGCCACCTGCTCAATGAGCAGGAGTGTGAGTCCAGGAAGACACGCAGATTACGCACCCACCTTGAATGGGTAAGTGCCATCCCATCTCAGGTCAAAGATGGAATATCCCCAGATCTGGGCAGTCCAAACACCCACAGCCTTGGTAGGATTAAGTCGGAGACAGTTCCTCCCCTTCCAAACCTGTAAAGCCTCCAGGCACTGGGACAGAACCTTGACAGCCTCACTTGGCCGGCCTGGAGTCTAAAGATACAATTGGGTATCATGAGCGTACTGATGATACCAAACCCCAAACCAGTGGATAACCTCACCCAGCAGTTTCATGTAGATGTTGAAAAGGAGGGGGGAGAGGATAGAACCCTGCAACACCCCACAAAAGAGGGACCTGAGGAACAATCTCTCCCCGCCAACCAATACTGACTGAAACTGGCCCCAGAGAGAGGAAGAGAACCACATAAAGCAGTGCCCCAACTCCCCAACCCACAGAGCCAGCTCAAGAGGATACCGTGGTCAGTGGTATCAAAAGCTGCCAAGAGATCAAGGAGCAGAAGGATGGATGCACCACTGCTATCCCAGCTCCACCACAGGTCATCTACAAGCATGACCAAAGCTGTCTTAGTGCTAAATCTCGGCCCGAAACCTGACTGAAACAGGTCTAGATAACCTGTTTCTCATCAGCTGCAGACCAGCCACCTTTTCAACAACCTTCCCCAGAAAGGGAAGGTTGGACACTGGTTGATAGTTATCAAAGACCGTTGGGTCCAAAGACAGCCTCTTGAGGAGGGGGCACACCACAACCTCTTTCAATGCTGGGGCGCTACCCCCTCCGTCAAAGAGGCCAACACTACAGCATGGACCCAACCGCTTGTCACCTACCTGGCCACTTTCACAACCCAGAAAGGACCCAGATTCAGTAATCTGGTTGCCAAGCTGACAGCACAGAGAGCCCTGTCCACTTCCTCAGGAGTCACCAGCTTAAATTCATCCCAGATCACACTACCAGACCACATCCCAGGCACCTCAGCCTGCCCTGCCCAGTCAGAGTCCAAGGCAGAGTGAATCTGAGCAAGTTTATCCACCAGATAGCCTGAATAATCCTCCCAGCAGCCCAACATATGTTCCCGGGGGCCTTCTCTGCCCAATAGGGACTGGATTACCCTAAACAGGGCCACTGGACAGCTGTCGGCGCACCCAATAAGGGCAGAGGAATATTGACGTTTCACCGCCTTATTGTCACAAGGTAATCCCTAATATGGGCTCTTACCCATGGTTGCAGTTTGGGGGCAATTTTCAGCTGATGGGTTTAGGGCAGGAATGGGAACGGTTTGCCGCCTTCTCCCATTGTCACCCTTAAAACCCATTGGAAGATAAAAAATATCCCCAAAATCCAGCCATGCCCCTTGTGACACCACTGTGTCATCAGATGACCTCCTGTGGTCTCCAGAATGCCTCAGAAATGTTGGGTAATACTAATACTATGTAGACCCCCAAGCTAATTAAAGTCTGTCTGTCTGTCTGTCAGATACGCAGGAGATTCTGTACTTACTAATGCAGACAGCTACTTAGGTGAATTGAGTAAAATACTATTGCCATAGTCATGGGTATCCAGGGAAATTGTCTAGTATTTAATGAGCCACAAATTAGGAATTATTGTTTGAGGGAATAGCAGTGAAGTCTGTAAGGAATGCTTTGCAGTCAGATGGGAGAAAGAGGATGTATTAGACTAGGCTTTGAATCTTGTTTTACTTTCACGTTGTTGATCAGCCATTTTTATCAGCTAACAAAATTGCATTATTTGCATTTTATGCTATATGCATGCTCTTAGAACTGTATATTTCTTGCAGATTTTGTGTCTAGTTGCACATTTAATAAAATAAGGCCTGCTAGCATCATAGAACAGTACTATATCTGGTAGTTCTAGTGACAAAGCAGCCTGAATACAAGGTCTATGAAGATAGAAAGGTATGACTTTGGGAGAAATGCTTGCTTTTCAGTGGACACATTTGACATCCAGATATGGCGACATCTGCAGGATTTTGCTACTTTCATCAACATGTTGAAAGCAGTATATGACGCAAGCTCTGCCCTCTTGGAGTACCTGTAGGACATTTCGACCTATGTAGAAAAGAGGCGGGGCTTGCATTGCAACACTACAACAGTGCTAATGTTACTCTGCCTCCCTTTGCCCCTGCCCTCCATGGTTCAAGATACTAGCTTTCTACCTACAGTGAAATCTTCAGAGATAGAAGTCCTAACAAGCTGTTCACATCCTAAAGCAGTGTTTAATATTTGGATAGACACGTTACTACTTGATTACAGATACACCGGAAACCTGTTTTGTTTTGTTTTATATCAGGCAACAAGGTAAGTTTAAAAGAAAATATTCCAGGAAATACCCTCCTGCAACAATATGAATATTAGTCTTTGGTAGGACTATAATTGACAGCCCTCTCCTGTTATGAATCTGTCTGGCTGTTAAGGTCCACTGGAGAGGCCCTGCTGAAGAAGCATTCAATGTCAGGGCCCTCTTTTTCTGGCACAGAGGAGATGACTTCCTCCTGTCTTGTTCCCAGACTATGGGATACACCCAGTTGGGTGTTGCATTTCCCTCCTCCCGTCCTGAAAACTCAGTGAAGGTACAGTACACCTTTCTCCCCAGGCTTTTAACTGTGATTTTGGAACCTATTTTATTGTTAATTTTTTGTCAATATTAATCTATTTATAAATTTATATACTTTCTTTTTATTATTTAACAATGGTAAGTGCTTTTTTATAAGAATTTTATTAAATTTCAAATAGAGATAAAAGCTGCAGAAAAACAAAAAACTACAAACAAAAAAGGAGAACTAAAAAAAGTGAAAACACAAGAGAATATTTTTTTAAGTTACAAAAAGAGGTGACTTCCTACTTTTGACAGCAAGGATACACAACAAATCCATAATCAATCCCTTGCTCAATATTAGAACAAGATCACATTATTTCTATAAATCATACCATTGGCACATTATAAATATCACTAAGTATAGTTGCTCCCTCCCCTTATATTAAAACAGAGCTTTCCAAACTGTGTGTCGGGACATGTTAGTGTGTCGGCTGCAGTGTCTGGGTGTGTCGTGGCTGCTGCTGCCTCCGAGCCCTGCCATATATATATTCAACTTCCCCCGCATAGATAACATTTATTTAATTATTTCCTTCCTACTACTACTCTATGCATTCCTGTCTACTATAATAAAGATCAAACTAAAAAACATATATATTGTCTACCATTATACTTGATAGTACAGCAATTTTAATAATCTTAATCATGTCAGACCAAAAACAAGACTTTATTTTTTATACCTTAATAATCTTAATCCAAATAGTTAAAGATAAATAAAATCAACCAAACCCTAAAAGCAATCCAGATAAATATTCTTAAACCCTTATCCCACCTCAAAATAAACCAAAGCTTTCACATCTCCCCACAATACATACAAAGCTTTTTTCTTAAAGAAATCAAACAGCCCAACTGCCCCCTTCAAAAACTCCGACTTCTCTTCAGGAAACCTCCCATACATAGTATCCCCTTCTTTTCCAAGTCATTCTATCAGAAGATCAATTTCACTTATGGCTTGCAACTCGATCTCTCCCTTTAATTTCTTCAACTCAACTATCTAATCTTCCTCCAGAATCTCAGCAGAAGTTGAAGAGACATTCCTGATGCTGTTAAATTCCTCAGTTTCATCGACAACATCCCCAACCAGATGAGAGATTTTAAAACTCATATTTTCCACAATATCCTGAATGCCTTGCATAAAAACTTAAAAAACATAAAAACAGAAGCGAGAGTGAGATTGCAGACAATTCCCCAGGGAAAGTAGAAGCAGAAAACTGAAAATTCAAAACAGCCGATTCAATATGTAGGAAGACGCTAATTTCTTCAAATTTAGTACAAAGATAATAACAGGGAGACAATTATTTACTCTCAATCCTCCTTAATATTTGGATGGAAAACAAGCCAAAACTTTTTTTTAAAGTTTTTTTAAATTAATCCCAAAAATAACGATAAGCACCAAGAGAGCCCGCTTCTCCTTGCTGTAGAAAGCCTCTATTAGGGTACATATACTTAAAAAATATATAAATTGGGTGATTTAGAAATGGGGTGGCTGGTCTTAATGTCCCTTTAAGGCTACAGCGCGGCTTGGAAAATGGTGACGTCCCAGCCTCCCAGCAGCTCTTATCAGTCGAGCGCGAATGCTGTTTACGATATCCTGGCTGTAAGCCACCGTCCTGGAGGACAAATGGGGTGATTCAGAGCGTTTTCCTTTCCCGGTAAAATGCTCCTGGGCTTCAGGAAAAGCCTGCCTGAGCCCAAAAAAACTGCTGCATTGTCAGTTCTGCCCGCAGAGCCCATGAGCACAGCTATTCAGTCTGCCATGTCCCCACCGGAAATTTATAATTTGTAAGTGCTTTAAATACCTGCCAGAATAAAAAGTTTATGTCTGCCTCCTTGCCTGCCTGCCTACCTATCTATAATAAACAAACAAACAAACAAACAAACATAGAATCAGGCTTTTCTTTTAAAAAAGGAAAAGAAAAGTAACTATGGGTTTTGTTTTATATCTCCATTTCTAGAAGGGTAAGAAACTAGGTTTTTGGTTTTTTTTAATGAAAGCTGGAATCTGGGGATTATGGCTAATGTTCAGGGGAGGGAACTGCTTCCTTCTGTGGACATCCAGGGAAAGACCATGGGAATCATCTGTGAGGGGAAGTGCCAAAACATACACTGTGACATTGTTATGCAGTCTTCACCCCTTACACATTTGCATACAATGCTGAGATGGAAGTATGAAAAAGCAGCATGTGCATTGTGCCATCATGACACCTGGTTCATCATTTTGGTGTCATTGTGGTTAGGAATGAATGCCTGTGCTTTAAGCTGTCCTTGGATTATGTTGTATAGGGGGGGAAACACTAACATCAGTATAGCTAAGAGTGACTTAAGGCCATCTTACTCATAGGCTAGAAACAAAATAAAGGGAACATCATGAGAACACAACAGAAAAAACGATGTTGTCAGGACATGTTTGTGACTTGTTAGGTGCAAATGTGAAACTCCAGCAATTTGGGAGATGAGTATTCGGTAATTAGAGATATGCTGTGCTTTGTATCCAAAGCCAAAAAGGTGTTTCAATGTGTGCATGAGTGTGCATGTTGCATCTGTTGGCACCTCCCTAAAGAACGTCCTTAAAGAAATTGCCATGTTGGAACTTCCTTAACTCAAATGCATGTTTTCCTGTGGTCTTGCAGCTATTTGTAAGCCCAGGAAAAGATGCAGCTTGTCTAAGGAGACGCTGATAGGTACACTGTGTGCGCCCGTACCCACTCTGATGTATCTTTTTAACTTTGGATCCCGAGTGTAGTACATTCCTAGTGGTAATGAGTTCTAGCTTCTATGTAATATTATATAGTTTGACTTCAACTGATTTCAGACTAGTGCAACAACTAAAATTAATCTGTAGGCTAAAGACTGTCATGTTTCTCTTTACTTCACCTCCCTGACAAAAAAAAATTCAGCTTGCTTGAGGACAGATAGATTTGAGATACAGATTGCCTTTGTGTTTTCATCAATGATTCTTAGCAACGGTCAGCCATTGTTTCTTGGGTCCAAAGTGCTACAGCATTTTGCAACATTTACTTGTGACAAAAACACTCAGTCTGCAATTTCCATCTTAAGGCTGACTCTAAACTGTAGACCTTATTATTACAATCTAGCTTAGTTCTTTTAAATAGTTTGGCTTTTTCACTACCTGCTTGTTTTTATTACCTTGTGTGATGAGTAACTGGAAAACTGGAAAGTTTGGATGAACTTTTAAGGCATTTTGTTTATTTTTAATAAAGGTTTTAATGGAATTAGAAGAGATATGGATCTTGGAATGTTTTTCCCCTCGTGGATCACCATAGATATCTTTATGTTTTATCATTTTTATATCTTAATTATTCTATTGTTGAGAAATTCTCATATTTCTGAGATTATTTTCCTGTGGGAAATTATCACTGTGCCAATAACAGGTTGCCTTGGGGAGAGTGGCTCCTAGCATCATCCATTTAAACAGTTGTCATTTTTCCCTTCTTAATAGATATTGGTAGAAAGAAAAATATGAAAGAACTCATAGGAAGGGTGTAAATACAAGATAACACTTTTTGGATGCTCAGTGAATGAATAGGGGATTGTATGAAATAAATCTCACATGGAAGTTCCTTCCCAAATATGGGTATTGGCCTTGTCAAAGAATAGAATTAGAAGAAACATCCTTTCTCTATGTGATCAGGATGGAATTTTACCATTTGATTGCTCATAACATTGAAACTGTATATTTTAGTTTCATGAGTGAAACCTCTAGGACAGACTGTGTGTCGGGACACATTAGTGCGTTGGCTGCAGTGTCTGGGTGTGTTGCAGCTGCTGCTGCCTCCGAGCCCTGCCAGGATTCCACGCAGGTCCTAGTGCCTGCCTTGTGCCTTGCTGCCTCCAAACCTGCCCTGCCAGGATTCCGCGCAGCTCCTAGTGCCTGCCTTGTGCATTGCTGCCTCCAAACCTGCTGCGATTCCACGCAGGTCCTAGTGACTGCCTTGTGCCCTGCTGTAAGTGTGTGTTGCGAAATGATGCCCTGCTGTAAGAGTGTGTTGCGAAATGATGCATGTCTAAAAAGTGTGTCACCAACATGAAAAGTTTGGAAAGCTCTGCACTAGGAGTACAGATTGTTCATATATTTTAGCAATTTAAAACCTCAGTTATACATCATAGAGAAGGTAACACTTTTCAAGGAAAACATGTATACCTTATTTTTTCCTTATTAAAGTTGTTTTCAAAAATTAGGAGAGTTCTCTGCCACTTGCTTTGGTAAAAATCGAAGGTGTGTTAACCCAGCCCTGTAATTAGCAAGGTAAAATAGTATAGTGCATACAAACTAAGAAAAATCTTCCTCCTCCTGTTCCTCACACATGACAGTTTGGACAGGGGTGATTGCATTATGAAATGAACACAGAAGTTAAGTAACAAATGGAAGAAAAGATAACTTTTGGAAGAGCGGAAAGTTGTGTTTGTTTTTGCTCTATTTGTCTCATGCAGAATCTGTTGAGGCCTCATAGAAGGTACTGGAGTTAAACTCTCCAGTCAGACAGGCAGATTCAAGTTAGATAATGGAACTGATTACAGAGAATTCAAAAGTCATTGTGTACAAGAAATTCAAACATGCATACAGCATTCAGAAATCATGCCCTTTATACATGTTACTTCGAAGGTTTGGCTCCTGAGTGCTTTCCTGCTGCCTTTTTGAATCAACATCTAAGTGGTTACTCATTTCCCAGCCTTGAAGGACTCTGCCATCTGTCCCGTGTCTTGTTTATAAAACAGCTTTCTCTGGCATGAGAATCAGAAATTCCCATCTCACCAGTTTCAACCCTTGCAGAGTCATGATTACAACTTAGAACATAATTATGCCTTGTTCTTCCCCTATAATGTGCTACTCCTTTTCCCTTCTCCTCCTCGAAGGCAGATATTTGCCATCCCCACCTTTTTCCACTTCAGTGCCCTTTTTAAAATTTTCTTTGCAACCACTGCAGCTACTGCTGCTTCTTTTTTGCCTCCCTGCAGCTTTACACATTCCATCATCCAATCCTTATGTACATTATGGAATCTTATATATACTGTAAAAACATATGCTGTCCATGGTATTCAGGTCTAGGACCTGTTTTAATGTGTGAGTGAAGCCGTGAGTGGGAACTTTCTTAGTGACTGAAGAAAGGTTGAGAACATCTCAAGAAAATTGTGAACTGCAGCTGTGAATAATAAAAACTTAAGTCAAGCCCACACAGGAACTGAACAAATGTCAAGGCTGGGAAATTGGTGTCCATGTAGATGGGCCCCCGATACTATCCCAGATTATTGTGAGTAATTGAGTAAATTATTGTGAGTGCCACCTTGAATAGGCAAAGAGGAAGGTAGCAAAGTTCTCATAGTTAAAAACATATTCCAGATATCAAAGATTTCTCATATATAAGAGATGAACTACACAATACCAGATTCCTGGAGATCTGCTAACCAACTCACAGGCCAGCAAAAGGAACAAATCAGAAGTCAGATGGCTGAAATGGATGCTGCCTGATCTTACCAATGACTTGGAATGCCATACTGTAACCCCTTCTCATGCCTTAAAGCAGAGCTTTCCAAACTTTTCGTGTTGGTGACACACTTTTTTGTCAGATTTCCCATATGAAAAGTGTTTTGGCAAATTTCATCCTTTACCAGCGAAGCTTTCTCATGATGACGTGACGCCAGGTGGCTAGATAATAAAAAGCCTTCCCATAACTTTGAATGGCTTTGTTTACATCTTCATTAGATATGAAGCTAGAAGGTACCACGTGTGTATTGTTATGGCTAGTTTCTAAACCTTCCCATGAGAACAAATCCTCCTGATTCCGTCTGTGGGAAGCCTTGCTCTGTTTAGAGCAAGGGAGGGGGGAGATCACATGCTTGCTAAGATGCAGCACTGCCACCCAATAGCAGGTCATGCTATGTGCTTTAGGCCTATGCTTTAGGCCTGGTGTGTGCATGCAAAATGGTGTTCTATGCTTCTTGACTTTTTGTGTCTTTAGCCATGTAGTTCTTCACGTGTTTTGTTCCTGTGGACTGGGAAGTGTGAGCTATGCCTGGCTATGTGAGTGATGCCATGGTGCTCCTTCATGTCTATCATGTCTGTCAGTGGAAGCAATACACTGGAGAAGATTTATTCTGCTTTGTCTGTACCTTTTTTGCAATAATGTAACTATATATGCATTTATTGCCTTATGCTACCAGTAAACACTTTTAGCCCTAAAAGCTGCACTCCTGTCTGTTTATTCTCAAGCCTTGATTTTTCCCTTTAAACCAGCGTACATCCTATCATTTTTAGACATGCATCATTTCGCGACACCCCCTTCAGCAGGGCATCATTTCGCAACACATTCTTACAGCAGGGCACAAGGCAGGCACTAGGACCTGCGTGGAATCACAGCAGGTTTGGAGGCAGCAGGGCACAAGGCAGGCACTAGGACCTGCGCAGAATCCTGGCAGGGCTTGGAGGCAGCAGCAGCAACCGCGACACACCCAGACACTGCAGCCGACACACTAATGTGTCACGACACACAGTTTGGAAAGCTCTGCCTTAAAGTATAAAAGAGAGTGCTGAGGAGGTGAGGGTGAAGAGCAATGCAAGGACTGGAGCCCTCCAGTCTATGTTGGACTTAAGTAGTTCTACTGGGATGAAGTCATCCCCAGAGCTTTCCCTGACTAGCTGCTCAATTAGTGCTTGGTTTCAAAGGTGGTAACTGAGGGCCACATAGTAATTGCATTAAAGATGCAGATTATTAGTTCAACAAGCTGCAAACCCTGTGAGAGTAATTCTCCCATATACTGGCCAATATACAGCAAGATATTCTAGATAGATCTGTGTCTAGCTAAATAGGCATGAGTCGCCAGAAGAGAGGTGTTTCTGAGTTTCACTGCCTCAATCAGTTAATTCCTGGTCTCATTTTTTTTTTCTTTAAGAGTTTTTTATGTTCCTCCTAGCTTGTAGTAACATTTGACTAGAAGTAGACAATAGATTGTTTTTATAGTCAGTGAATATCTTGGGTAAGCTAATGACTTCTTAGTCTTAATATAATTGGAGTCTAACCACCTTTGAGATGGAAGATAGTTTTATAAGAACTTGTTAGTCCTGACCAAAAAGGACTAAAGGCCATGAACTAAAGTGGCATAGCAGTCAAAGCGTCGGCCTTCCCACAGTAAACAGCTATGACACTCTGCTTAATTGATTCCCTTAATTTATTGCATTGTTTTGAGATTAATCAGCTGGAAATTTCCTTATTCAAGAGTCCATTGCATTTAATTCTAAATCTCCCACCATCAACAATAGTTGGAAAGAGAGGTTTTAGCACATTTAATAGAATGGAACCCTGGGCAGAGCATTTAAGGATGAGAGGTAAATGGTCACTCTCTGTCCTAGGTGATATTTCCAAATGAATAACATTTGGGATTAAGCTACAGGAGATTAGAAAATACATAATAGTTGAATGTCTAGAGCCTGACTAGTATGTACATTTTCTGAGATCTACTTGGGTGGTGCCAGTCTAAAATGTGGAGATCTTGAATATGGGTCATCCAAGCTAAACAGAAGCAAACTAGATTACATGTAGAATCCAGGGAAATCCTGGGGGCTAGGGATGAAGGTAAAGCGAAGTCAGTCCCACTAGGTAGACCAGACCAGAAAATCAACTCCACAAGAAGTCTAGAACTATATTTTATTGAGTGTAGCTTGAATCATGTCAACTGGATTTCTATTTTCTCAGTGGAAACGTTTCGCTCCTTATCCAAGGAGCTTCTTCAGTCTGAGCAAAGGGAAGGGAAGGGAATCCTAAATATGTTCCCTTGTAAGGGAATCCTAAATATGTTTCTAGGTAGCTGTGTGACACACAGTCACACAGCTACCTAGAAACATATTTACGATTCCCTTACCAACTTTGCTCAGACTGAAGAAGCTCCTTGGATAAGGAGCGAAACGTTTCCACTGAGAAAATAGAAATCCAGTTGACATGATTCAAGCTACAGACAATTCCACCTGGATGACTGAGAACCTTCATAGATATATTTTATTGAGATAAGCTATAACAACAGAATCTTGCAAGTCTGATTATGCTATCCCTCCCCTCCTTCTTATACCTTGATTAATCAGGGAGGTGTTTGCTTGAGCTGCTTCTGAATATTATCTTGCTTACCAAGACTTAAAGGATGTTTCAGCACTCTTTGCCTAGGTAATGGTTCTTGCATATTTGTGTCAAGCTCATCTTCCTTACTCTCTACAGGCATCTTGATTATCCATCCACTATTGAAAGCACTTATGCAGTTTAGTGTCATTTACTCCCAGACAGGCATTAAAGTCACCTCCAATTATCATATGCGACTATGGAAGTTGACCAATATAATAATCCATATATTCTTCCACTTCGCTCCAGAGCATCCTAGCCTCTTCATAGTTGTACAGGAGATAAATACAAATTAATGCAAAGTATATCACATTGATGCAAATTACAAATGCAGCTAACACACACTCACGACGGAGAAGGAGCTGAGTTACATTGTCAAGGAGTTAAGCCGAAATGAAAAGTCCAAGACCTTTCTTGGATCTGCCCCCTCTCTGACTTGGGACAGCCATATTAAGGTAGGCATAAACGTTTTAAATATCAAATTTATCAAGCACCAAATTCTCTTGTAGCATCATAATGTTGTAGAAAACTGTGGAAGTCCAATTTGTTGATTTAGCTAACTCAGAGCTTTCCAAACTTTTCATGTTGGTGACACAGTTTTTAGACATGCATCATTTCGCGACACACTCTTACAGTAGGGCATAATTTCACGACACACTCTTCCAGCAGGGCACAAGGCAGGCACTAGGACCTGCACGGAATCACAGCAAGTTTGGAGGCAGCATGGCACAAGGCAGGCACTAGGACCTGCACGGAATCCTGGCAGGACTCGGAGGCAGCAGCAGTCGCGACACACCCAGACACTGCAGCCGACACACTAATGTGTCCCGACACACAGTTTGGAAAGCTCTGAGCTAACTGTTCTAAAATGTTCTAAGAAAGTATTTTCAAGGGCATTCCTGAGATAATTGTCAGTCAAAATTGGAGTTCTTAGGGATTTGTTCATATTCCTTAGTCTAACTCAGGGCTTTCCAAAGTGCCGCCACTGGCGACACACCAGCGGCGGCGGTGCGCGCACGCATGGCGGCAGCGCGGGGGGGCACACGTGCATGGCGGCGGCGCGGGGGGGCGCACGTGCACGGCGGCGGCGCGGGGGGGCACATGTGCATGGCGGGGGCGCACGTGCACAGTGGAGGCGCGGGGTGTGTGTGCAGAGGCGCGCGCGTGCACGGCGGTGGCGGCAGCCTCCGCTGAAATGCGGAAGCCACGCCGCCGCTTCCGGGTGGTGTGGCGACACACCACGCTGTGTGTGGCGACACACTTTTGTGTCGCAACACACAGTTTGGAAAGCTCTGGTCTAACTGGTGTGCAGAATAAATGGTCCTCTAAGGGGACAGACCCCCTTCATGGATCACTGCCTTGTCGTGGTGAAGGGGCTTGCATAACTCAATGAAGTCAGGTCAAGACAGACAGGTCATGATGGAGAGTTCTGACAAAATGTGATCCACTGGAGGAGGAAATGGCAACCCACTCCAGTATCCTTGCCAACATTCGCTGGATCATGGAAAAAGCAAGAGAGTTCCAGAAAAACATCTATTTCTGCTTCATTGACCATGCTAAAGCCTTTGATTGTGTGGATCACAACAAACTGTGGCAAATTCTTAAAGAGATGGGAGTACCAGAACACTTTACCTGTCTCCTGAGAAACCTGTATGTGGGTCAAGAAGCAACAGTTAGAACCGGACATGGAACAACCGATTGGTTCAAAATTGGGAAAGGAGTACGACAAGGCTGTATATTGTCACCCTGCTTATTTAACTTATATGCAGAGTACATCATGAGAAATGCTGGGCTGGATGAATCACAAGCCGGAGTTAAGATTGCCGGGAGAAATAACAACAACCTCAGATATGCAGACGATACCACCCTAATGGCAGAAAGTGAAGAGGAACTAAAGAGCCTCTTGATGAGGGTGAAAGAGGAGAGTGCAAAAGCTGGCTTGAAACTCAACATTAAAAAAACTCAGATCATGGCATCTGGTCCCATCACTTCCTGGCAAATAGAAGGGGAAGAAATGGAAGCAGTGACAGATTTTATTTTCTTGGGCTCCAAGATCACCGCAGACGGTGACTGCAGCCATGAAATTAAAAGATGCTTGCTCCATGGGAGGAAAGCTATGGCAAACCCAGACAGCATATTAAAAAGCAGAGACATCACCTTGCCGACAAAGGTCCGTATAATTAAAGCTATGGTTTTCCCAGTAGTAATGTATGGCTGTGAGAGTTGGACCATAAGGAAGGCTGAGCACCGAAGAATTGATGCTTTTGAACTGTGGTGCTGGAGAAGACTCTTGAGAGTCCCTTGGACTGCAAGGAGGTCAAATCAGTCAATCCTAAAGGAAATCAACCCTGACTGCTCATTGGAAGGACAGATACTGAAGCTGAAGCTCAAATACTTTGGCCACCTAATGCGAAGAGAGGACTCACTGGAAAAGACCCTGATGCTGGGAAAGACTGAAGGCAAAAGGAGAAGGGGACGGCAGAGGATGAGATGGTTAGATAGCATCACCGATGTAATAAACATGAATTTGAGTAAACTCCGAGAGACAGTGGAGGACAGGAAGGCCTGGCGTGCTATGGTCCATGAGGTCACGAAGAGTCGGACACGACTAAACGACTGAACAGCAACAACAAAAAGGGGACAGACAGCACTGGCATTTACAGTTGTGGGTTAAGTTAGGGATGTTCCATCCTATATGAATGCCCTTGAGTTAAAAATTTATTCCAGAGGGCTAGGTGGATGTGGTGGAGTTGATGTCAAAGACTCCTGCTCCAGTGGGCAGGTAACAGTCTCTCTTATTAGTGATACTTGATTCTTCTTCCCACGGGATATAATATAGGCCATGGGATCAGAGTTCTCCAGAGTCGTTCCTTGGATGGAGTTATATAAGGATTCCAATGAGGGCACAGGGTCTCCTTACACCTTTCCTTCTTTGCTGTAGCTCTGTTTTCCCTTTATCCCTTCAAAAGCTAATCTATTTGCACCCCCAACCTCTTTCTCTCCAAAGTCCTTGTTCTACCTCTGTTCTCCTTTTTTTGCCCCAGGAACACCTTCAAACTTACCAACCTTGCCTCACTTTTCAAGCCTTGCTTTTCCTATTGTCCCAAGTCTCTTCACACTGATGGTTATCTGTGCTGCTAAGGCATTGCCTTATTTTGCAGCTGGTTCAAAAAGCATGGATTATCCCAGAGAGTAGGAAGAATTTGCAGTTGTGGGTGGGAAGTTTGCTGGCCAAAATAAGGTGCATGTAATTGAGGAGAGGGTGCAGAGTGAGTTGCATTAGGACTGAATTGGAAAGCACTCCAGGAAGGAGGGCTAGGAAAACACTTGTTTTATTTAGAATATTGGTTTCAAGTCTGCACAGCCAAAAATTCTGAAAGTATTTTATGCAAAAGTTTAGCATCTGCTTCCTTTTTTTTAAAACTATTTTTTTAACACTTCAGATTCATCTTGTTTTCAAAATTCAACTGAGAACAGCTAGGGTATTAAATAAGAGAGGAAGGCTGGGACTACATTTAGCTGCAGTCTGAAAAATCACTTTTCCAGTTTGGCAGCAAGTGTAATTGAAAGTGAACCTGATTACATCAGCTATTAATTTATAGGGGAAGTGCTGATAAATGCCTACTTTCTTTCCTGTTCAGTGTGTCCGCTCAATGGTCCTAAATTGCTGGTTTCCCAACTTCCACTGCAGAACAAAAAAATTATAAAATAAGCAAAACAATTATTTTTGAGTGAAGTTGTCACTATGATTTGAAGGGAGAGACAGTAGTTCAGAGACATTTCTGAAAAGACTGAGAAAATACACCTGCTTGATCAGCGATGTGAACTAGTTTCCTCGGAAATAATTGTCATTAAAATTAATGTGATTTACCGTAAAATTCATAAACAAAATTGTGCCAAAACATAACTTTTTCTAAATTACCGTATTTTCCGGCGTATAAGACGACTTTTTAACCCAGGAAAATCTTCTCAAAAGTCGGGGGTCGTCTTATACGCCGGGTGTCGTCTTATACGCCGGAAAATACAGTACTCGCCGTTTAAGACCTCTCCTGGCCAAGTGCAGCCGCTCGCCTTCCCCAGGGAAGAGCAGGAGGACGAGCGCGGGAGGAGCGCGGGGAGGGGGGAGCGAGCTCCGTTCCCTCGGAGCAGCCTTGGGAAGGGAGGGGGCAAAACGCAGTGGCTCCACGACGGGCTCCAAAGTCGCCCACAACGCTCAACGGGCGCCTCGCTTCGCTTCGCTTCGCCTTCCCTTCCCCTCCCAGCTGCGCTTTAAATGGAGCCGCGGCTGGGAGGGGAAGGGAAGGCGAGGCGAGGCGAGGCGCCCGTTGAGCGTTGTGGGCGACTTTGGAGCCCGTCGTGGAGCCACTGCGTTTTGCCCCCTCCCTTCCCAAGGCTGCTCCGAGGGAACGGAGCTCGCTCCCCCCTCCCCGCGTTTCTCCCGCGCTCGGCGAGTGGTTGCACTTGGCCAGGAGAGGTCTTAAACGGCGAGTACCGTATTTTCCGGCGTATATCCCATACTCTATATTTTAAATGGAAAAGTTGGGGGTCGTCTTATACGCCCAGTCGTCTTATACGCCGGAAAATACGGTACTGTATATGTGGTGTATATACATATGCATTTATGTATAGATTATATATATACAGTGTGTGTGTGTGTATATATATATATATATATATATATATATGTGAAAAAATAGATAATGCAGAGTAATGAAATGTGCATTGACTTTATGCATGACAGAGAATAGGATTTACTTGGATTTTGGTGTATTTGAGTATCACAAAATCAAAGAATTAGCAGACACCATTTAGGCCATTGAGCCCAATTCTCAGCTATGTGCAGGAATCCAAATAAAGCAGTCTCAAACAGATGGCTGCCTAGCTCCAACACATCCAACAAAGAGGAGTCTACCACTTTGAGTAATTAATTCTGCTGTAGGGAAACATTTTTTAAATCATTGAATTGAAATCTGCCTTCCTGTATGTGACTTGTCCCACTATTCATCTTATTTATAATGGCTAGGTCCGTATAGTTAAAGCTATGGTTTTCTCAGTAGTAATGGATGGCTGTGAGAGTTGGACCATAAGGAAGGCTGAGCGCCGAAGAATTAATGCTTTCGAGCTGTGGTGCTGGAGAAGACTCTTGAGAGTCCCTTGGACTGCAAGGAGGTCAAATCAGTCAATCCTAAAGGAAATCAACCTTGACTGCTCATTGGAAGGACAGATACTGAAGCTGAAGCTCAAATACTTTGGCCACCGAATGTGAAGAGAGGACTCACTGGAAAAGACCCTGATGCAGGGAAAGACTGAAGGCAAAAGGAGAAGGGGACGGCAGAGGATGAGATGGTTAGATAGCATCACCGATGTAATGAACATGAATTTGAGTAAACTCCGGGTGACAGTGGAGGACAGGAAGGCCTGGCGTGCTATGGTCCATGAGGTCACAAAGAGTTGGACATGACTAAACGACTGAACAACAACAACAAAAATGATTTCACATCCTGCACTCTGGAATAATAAAGAACAAGTCTTGAACTTTTTCTATGTAACATCTTTCAGGTATATTTGAAAAGTGCTATTTCCCTCCTAGTTTTCTCTAGGCTAAATGTTCCCAGTTCTTTCTTCTTAGGATTTCGTTTCCAATCTTCATTACCCTTCTGCTCTTTAAAAATCCATTTTTGTCTTCAGAATGCAAAAGTATCCATCAAATCTTCCCCTTAGAAGTTTCCTGTTATTTCGTCTGGAAATATTAACAAGTGAAAGCTGCTCATCAGAATTGTTGTTTATTCTTTCAGTCGCTTCCGACTCCTCGTGACTTCATGGACCAGCCCACGCCAGAGCTTCCTGTCAGCCGTCACCATCCTCAGCTCCCCCACGGTCGAGTCCGTCACCTCCAGAATATCATCCATCCATCTTGCCCTTGGTCGGCCCCTCTTCCTTTTGCCTTCCACCTTTTGCCTTTGCTCATCAGAATAGAAGAGATAAAAATAACACAATGCCATAGCCAGTATTTACACAACACTTCAAATCAAAAAGTCCAGTTTACAAAAAAAAAGTACGAGCCATCTTCTTGCCCTTGTCTCACTAGAATGATGCTTAAACTAAAGTTTTGGGCTTAATAGGTCTTCCAGATTGGAGCAGCCATTATGTGAGATTTATGGAAACTGAAATTCATAACCAAGGCTTGTTTTAAGTTATAACTTCCAGTTACTGCAACCCCCAAATGGTGTCTGCTCCAATTTCAGATGGGAGAGTAAGCCTGGGACTTTGATTAAAGAGCAGCATTGAGCTGTGGGTAAGAGAGTGGTGCGTGCACCTTAGCTGAACTGTGTGGCTTTAGCCAACTCTGTAAACAGAGGCATAAAAATAAAAAACAATTTGTCCTTCCAGTCTTTGGTTCTCTGAAATAGGATTTTATCATCAGTATTCTTAAGCTCTGCATCCACTGAGTGAATGAGAAATCTTATAGTAGTCCTATTGCTGGCATTTCCAATAATTTGCTAGAGCTTAACCAGAATTTTTTTTCTGCTAGTCTAGTATACTTTTTTCACAAAAATATTTCCACTCCAAAAATGGAGTAGGAGGTGATTTGGCAGTGTTTCAACATGGGAATATAAAGGTTCTGCACATAAATGCAGATATTTATAAATATGCTTTGAAGACAAATTATTTGTCCAAAGTGTTCTCCTTTGTGTGCAAAATGCTCTTCTAAAGTTCCCTGACCTATTGTATTTTTAAAATGTGACAAATAAGAAGCCAGATTGATATGGCTATATGTAGACATGGATATGCTATGATTGGTTTCTGAAATAAGCTATTACAACACTACTGGGTAATAGGAGTTGTATTTTCCTCTCCTTTAAGATCAGTGGTTTGTTTTTATTTGTATATCCCTTGCAGGTAATGTAATGTTGCACTAGATTAGGCCCTTTGGGGAGAATTTTGAGACTTAATATTTGTCTAACCCTTTTCTGAAATACTCTCGGACCATCCTTGCTCTGTCCCATCATGGAGCCATAACCAGCTGGGTTGCATCCATATTACAGATAGACTGCAATGAAGTTGTATTGATGAAGGGATATCCAAGGTTCAGTATGGATTTGTTGCCACAGCCTAAGTATCTCGTCTCAGCCAGCATACTGAATATAAAAATATGCCCTTAACAAACATACTGTATTATATACTAGTATGGTATTGGATGGCCCAATACAAAGATGGCTCTTAAATATGCAAAGCTATATGAATAAAACTACGAGCTATGGTAATTTTACAGAATGTAGAAAGCACCAATTATATTACCAGTAAGCAGCACTTTGGAGGAACATTTTTTAAAAAGACATGGTTGTATTTTGTTTCTTCTTTTTGGAAAGCATTAAGTAATCCTGATCAGAGACAGAGGATAGCATCAGCAGTGAAAAAGGTAGAACATAGTTTTTTGTACAGCTTTGTCTCATAACAGTTTTTCATGCTAAAAGAGAAGGAGGGAGATAATAAAGTAAGCAGAATGGAACATATGATGATGATATCAGGTTTCCCGAAAAAGAGGAGGGGGGAAGCCACCACATTTTGCAATAGACAGTGTTTCCTAGCGACTGCAGCATAAGAAACAGGTTGCTAAGTAACGGGGGGATCTGCAGGCAGCAGGGCTGGCCACACAGAATCCGGAAATTAGCCATAAAAGGACTGCTCCCTATTCCAATTTCCTGGTTGCCATGGAGATCATATATAAGCAATGGATCCCAAGTTAAGAAACATGGTTTAAACATATTTTCCTTTCCTTCTCTCTCCTTTCCCTACAATTCCTAGATATTTACCCAGGAAGACTGCCCATGTTGGGTTTTCTATCCCTCTACTGAATAAGGTTGTTTTAAAAAAAAACATACTGACAGAACTGTAAACAACCTAGGCATAAACTCAGTGCTAGGTTTTTCTTTGTGTGCATTAGATTGGAATGCTTGAGAAAAGTAAATGTACTAAATTAGAAAGATAGTGGCATTGTCAAAATCTCACCAAGACATTCAGCATATCATGAAACCACAGCCAATCATCAGACAATGAACCTTGTTCATTGGATCCATGGAATATTCGCTTTTTTGACATCACATGTATTTTCCTGGGTGATCTTTTGTCTCGTTTGTGTCTTATGCCAGTTGCAGTCTGATCCATTATTTCTGCAAGACCCACAAGGAATGGTGAAGCTGACCATTCTTAGTTTGCTGAGCAGGCAACTAATATATGTTTGCCCTTGCTGCTTCCAAGTCAACCAAGTGCTGAATATCCTTTACTTCACCACACTGAGAACCCTTGTTGGATGAAAAGGAAGGTGATTTATAAACAACCAAACAATCAAGTTGGTCCAGTTTCACTGGAGACTTATGTAATATTTCTCCGCTCTTATTGCGTCCGTAGAATGCCTTCCCTTTTGGGGAAGGTGGGCCCTGTGACCCACCTACAGGGCCATGCAGAGGAGTTTGCTGAGCATCTGCAGGATAAAATCACTCGGATCCATTACAAGTTAGACTCCAAGCGTGAGGCATGGTCTGGGGAGATACCAGGGGAATGTACTTACCCAGTTATCTGGGAACAGTTTGATCCTGTTGGACCCGAGGAAGTGGACAGGATCCTCCAGACAGTAAATGCCACGTGTCATCTAGACCCATGCCCCTCCTGGCTGGTGAAAGCAGCTCGGGAGATGACATGTGGTTGGGTCCAGGCAATGGTTAATACATCCTTGAGAGAGGGGGTGTTTCCAACTACCTTTAAGGAGGCACTGGTGCACCCCCTCCTCAAGAAACCATCGCTGGACCCTATTGTACTGGACAATTTTCGTCCAGTCTCCCACCTCCCCTTCTTGGGGAAGGTGGTTGAGAAAGTGGTGCCGTTGCAGCTCCAGTGGATTCTGGATGAAACAGATTATCTAGACCCATTTCAGTCAGGTTTCAGGCCCGGATATGGGACAGAAACGGCATTGGTCGCACTTATGGATGATCTCTGGTGGGAGCAGGATGGGAGCAGTGCATCCATCCTTGCTCTTCTTGACCTCTCAGCAGCTTTCAATACCATTGACCATGGTATCCTTTTGGGTCGGCTCAGGGAGTTGGGGGTGGGCAGCATGGTATTGCGCTAGTTCACCTCATTCCTCCAGGGCCGGTCCCAATCGGTGGTGATAGGGAGTGAGAGATCCGACCCTCAGCCCCTCCTTTGTGGGGTGCTGCAGGGTTTGGTTCTCTCTCCACTCCTCTCTAACATCTACATGAAACCACTGGGTGAGATCATCCACCACCATGGGATGAGGTATCATCAATATGCTGATGATACTCAATTATACATCTCCGTCCTGGGTGAGGTAAATGATGCTGTGACTGCCCTCACTCGTTGCCTGGGGGCTGTAGGGGTCTGGATGGGGACCAACAGGCTTCAGCTGAACCCTGGTAAGACGGAGTGGCTGTGGGTTAATGGCTCCTGCGTATCTGGGACATTGCCATCTTTGGTTCTGGATGGGGTTGCACCAGTGTGGAATCTGGGTGTCCTCCTGGACTCACAGCTCCTGCTCAAAGAGCAGGTGGCAGTCGTGGCCAGGAAGGCCTTTGCGCAACTTCGTGTTGTGCACCAGTTACGCCCTTTCCTGGATCGGGAAGCCCTTTGAACAGTCACTCATGCCCTTGTTATCTCCCATATAGACTATCGCAATGCACTCTACATGGGGCTACCCTTGAAGAGTATCTGGAAGCTACAGCTGGTCCAGAATGCAGCCGCGCGGGCTATCGTTGGTGCCCCTAGATAGCACACATAACACCCCTACTGAGCAAGCTGCATTGGGTACCAGTTTGCTTCTGGGTCCAATTCAAGGTGTTGGTTATCACCGTTAAAGCCCTACATGGCATGGAGCCAGGTTACCTGAGGGACCGCCTCATCCCTAGTACATCAACCCATCCCATCCGATCATGCAGAGAGGGCATATTGCGGACCCTGTCTGTAAGAGAATTCCATTTGGTGGGGTCCAGGAAGCGGGCCTTCTCTGCAGTAGCTCCCACCCTTTGGAACATCCTGCCCCCGGAGGTGAGACAGGCCCCATTGCTCCTGGCCTTCCGGAGGAACCTGAAGACTTGGCTCTGCCACCTTGCTTGGGGCCGGGAAGGGAATAGTTACTCTTGGGGATGGCTAGTGGCTTAGAGTGCTCCTCACACACATGGACTGAATTAGACCTTTCTGCCACTTGGATTTTATTCTTATTTTTATTCTTATTTGATAATTGTATTTACATTTTATATATGGTATTTATATTTTATGGTTATTGTTTTAATTGATCATTTTTACTGTAAACCACCCAGAGTCCCTCTTGAGGGGGGAGATGGGTGGTGACAAAATTTGATAGGTACGTAGGTAGGTAGGTAGGTAGGTACGTAGGTAGATAAGATAGATAGATAGATAGATAGATAGATAGATAGATAGATAGATAGATAGATAGATAGATAGATAGATGGATGATAGATAAACAAACAAACAAACAAACAAATAAATAAATAAGATGTTTGAATCATTAGCATGTTAAAAGATGGGGTTCCCCATCAGATTTTAGGAAAAAATCCATAGTGCCTACTGGCTACTTCCAGCATAGACAAATGAATCTGTCCCTTCTACTCCCCTTGCTTATGGAGAGAGTGGGCAAGGCAGGGAAAGAAATATGCTAATCATCATTTATTCATCAGTGTCCATCCTGCCACCCATTGCAAAGAGATTACCATTAACTATCTTTTTGGGCATGAGAAACAAATTTATACGTAACACTACACCACAATCTGTTTGATTTCTGTGGGCTTAATGTGACCATCCATGTTATGTTTATATGATGTACCAACAGCGCATCATGGCTTTCACAACAAACCATTGTTTTTAATATTCTATCTTAGCATAATGTGTGAATCCAGACAGTCACAACTAAAAACGGCTTGTTTATCCCGTCTTTAAAATGTTGTCTCTGAGAATCCATACTGATAGCTTAATTCACAGAAATGTTTGGCTCTCAAGATTTACAGGTCTGAAAAGATTTCTAAAGCATGTATAGTTAACCTAATCTAAGGTTAGCCATAGAATAGTTTGGTTTTGCTGAATCAAAGAGGAGCAATTTTTTTAGCTTTAGATCAATTGAGATGGAAATATAGACTAAGCAAAATCATATTCTGGTTTAGCAGTGTTTGTGGGTATATGTATACCCTGAGAGCCAATGTGTGACACAGCGATTAAGGTGTTGGCCTAGGCCTTGAGAGACTCATGTTCAAATCCATCCTCAGCCATGGAAACTCACTGGTTGACTTTGGGCCATTCTGGGCAATTCCATACTACAGCCTAAGCTCCTGGTCTCCTGAACTACTCCCAGCATCCCTTAAGCTAACTTTCAACATCCCAGTCTGGATGGTGGTGGATTGGCAGCAGAGTTGAACTGGTGGTCAGTCCAGAGTATGGCCATTGCAGGACTTGACTGGAAGTGCTGCAAACCAACCACTCAAAAGGGCTTAAGGCCGCTTGGGATGGACAACAGCCATTCCTGCACTTACGAAGTAGTGAGTGGCCCATACTAGCAATGGCAAGCAGAAAGTGCAGATCTCTCTGTGTCCGTCCTGTTTTAGGAGTTGCTCTTGTACAAATAAAATGGAGATCTTTGTATAACCTTTAAGAAACACAGACATAAATGCATATCTTGACCTCATATATTGATCTTCAAAGACCACAGGAAGGCATATCTGATGAAACTATGACATACTGTAAGTGGCTGCTAAGCTTTTGTGTGTATGTTTTGATCAGGGCTGAGGGTGGAAACAGATCAGTTTTGCCTCACAAAAAGCTTATTGCATCCATTTCCAGCTTTACATCTTTGGGGGAGGGAGTGCAATATCTTGCCCATCAAATCCAGCCATTTTGCCACTAATTTTCAGTGGCACAATGTGAGATTGCTCTGAATTTCACAAAATAAAATCTATGGGGTACTTATAGACTATTGTACTGTAACTTACAAACCTAGCAACTGAGGCTTGTAAATCATGGTTTATGATTTAACACATATTAACTCAGTCAATTGTGATTTATGCAATAAATCACAATTAAATCATGACTTAGCACAAAGTGTGAACTGTCACAGGGTGTAGTATCAATTGAACTTGGATTTAATACTGTGTGAAACTGTTTAGGGTTGTATTACTGAGAAAGAAAAGGAAAAAAAGAAAAAGAAAAATGGCATGTGGTCAAATTCAGATAAACCTACCTGCAAGAAACAAGAAAGAAAACCACAGCACCAACCTGGGGCTTGTTTCACACAATATGCTAAGGCAAGATATGGTTTGCTTGCTTGTTCATTTATAACCTAACATGCTGTTTGAAGTCAACCACTATGATTTGTTAGCCTTGGTTCATAGATTAGTCTGTTATGCAAATCCAACCAAATATACCTTTTAAATTAAAGCATGGCTTAGCATGTTCTATAAATACAGCTTAGGAAACTAGCAAATATAAAGAAACTCAGGGAACATTTTGTAGGCTCTAACTATTATAAAGAATTCATTAGGTATTATTTTCCTCTTAAAAGAATCCTGATTCAAGTTAATTCTATATGTTGTTGCCCAAATTCCTGCCTGACATCAACAGATGCAAAACTGGAAGTTAAGCCAACCCAAGTAATTGTTATAGCACAGGAGGACAGTCTCCTAATATTATCATTAAGTCTGCTATTGGCTTCTCTAAAACACATAACTAAGACTTGGTTTGGTTTACCACTAACAGCATAGGGTGTGTTCCCATAAAATGGTATTCCACAGTTTAATCATAGTTTTCAAACCACAATGGCTGAGTTCACACAGCATGTTAAGCTACAAATAAGCAAATCATACTTTGGATAAATATATTGTGTCAAGTGAGCTATAGTTTTCATGATATTCACCCAGAAATAAATCTCCCTGATTTCAGTAGGTTACTTCCAGGTAAATATATATGGAACTGCAGCCACATTTACTTAGGACTAAGTAACCAATATAGGGACTTAAAGCTTTCTAACACATAAACACAGGATTGTACTCTCATTTTTGTAGACACTGTATTACCCTATGTGTATAACAAAGATTGTGAGGGCTAAATTTTCACACATAAACACACCACAAACATGCAAGAGAAAAGAATCATTTTAAATTTGTTTTATAAGCTTATTTCCTAATATGTGGCTGGAACTTATTTAAAGCTTGTACAGTATTAGCATAACTACTTAAGAAACTGAACTGAAATTTTCCATCACAAGATAAGTAAAATGAAGAGAGACAAGATGATCAGATCTCTTTATTTTCACTCCAAGCCTGGCTGGCAGCTCGACAAGTCAGAGTTTCTCAGAGCTCTGAGCTCTGAGACCTGGCTAACTTTCTATCTTGTTTGCAGGGGTCTACGGACCACTGAAGTTTCCCCCTGGAGAAGGGGGAACCAGAAGATTGCTCACAGAGCCATTGGAATTGCCCACTCCTGTTTTTCTTTGTTGTTTCCACCGCGGAGAAGAACGGGGGGTGCAATGAAATGGCCGAAAGAGGATTCTAGCTCTGCAGAGAACAGTAAGTCTCTTGGGAGACACAAGAGTGACAGCCAGCTTTTAGATCACCTTATATTAGTTTTCTTTTTAGATTAGTACATTTTTATTATTCTAAAATTTATCTTTGGACTTCGTTCAAAATGTTGGCTAGTTTTGTGTTTTCTTTGCTATAATTAATTTTGGTGGAAGTTTGATAGATTTTATTTTGGCAACATAGTGAACAAGTTTTGTATTTTTCTGCCTTTCTTTTGTATCAGAGAAATTGGGACTTAAGAGACTTTGTTGGTATTTCTCACTCGACAAACTTACTGACTTTTGAGAAATTGTTTGTTTGGGTTAAGCAGCTTGCAGCCTGAAGAATAAAGAAGAATAAAGAATAAAGTATAGAGAATGTGTGCCTCTCTACCTTTTTTTTTCTCCTTTTCTATTTTTTTTTAGAAAGGACTATTTTTCATTTGGAATATATTTTCATCTTTCCCTTTACAAACTGTTTGAAATACTGCTCTGTGGAATTTTTTCATCTCTTACTTTAAAAGCTTTTCTCACTTAAAGAAATAGACATTATTGATAAATAATAGAACAGCTGTTCCTTGCTCCCTGAGAAATTTTTTTGTTTTGTCTACGGCAGTTGATTACGCTTTGAACAATAAATAATGGCCTTTCTCACAGTACTTCAGGATTTTAAGGAAGAAACCAGCAAAAATTTTTTGCAAATTAAGAAATCCATAGAACGTATATTAATAGTTTTGGTGGCTCAGGAACAGAAGGTACAAGGGACAGATTTAGAAACAGAGGAAAGATCTTTCGAACCAGTAGAGAAACAGGGAAAGAGGACTTTGAATGTATTGGTACAGAAGAAGATTATGATATCTTACAGGAAGTGGTCTATTAAATGTTTGGGCATAAATACATTGTGGCAGCTGAGACAGGAAGATTTTAATATGCAAATTGATAGATATGGCAAAATAAACATTTTGATATCCCACATGAGTTACAGAAATAAACAAGTTGCATATTGTGATATTGGCATAACCTAAACAGGAGATTTATTGATATTGATTTGGAATGCAAGGTGAATGAAAATGTGGATTTGGTATTGTACACAGAGTAAGCACAGATATGAGAAATTTACAGATGCATAAAAACATGATATTTTAAGTGTAAGATACAAGATTATAAATAAATATGTTGATATTATATATTACTCTTTCTGGAGACACATTTATGAGAAGACAATGAGATGATGAGATGGAATTAGAATGTAGGTTATTACAAGAATATGTTGTATGTATTAGGTTATATGTTATGTTAGGTTTTGTATTTTTGCTATATTATGTATTATGTTATGTAATATGTTAGATTATGTATTAATGGAATATATAGTCATAACATGAACAGAATATACTGTATTTTATTAGACGTAGATAAGGCCTTTATTTGTTATACTAATTGGACTTTATTGAAGATATAAATATAGATGTAAAAATGGAAAGAGCAAATGGAAAACATTTAATTGATGCAACAACGAACATTTGATTACTATTCTAAGGAGTAGAAACCAGAGATGGATTGTTGGAAGATATCAAGAAAGGCGAAACCTATATGAAGAACAGAAGATTGGATTATAGAAATCAAAGGGTATATGACAAAGAAAAGTTTCTGTGTATTGTATTAAGGACTAACATTTAAAGTTAATTGTTGTACTTAAAGTTCAAGGATAAATTGGAGGACATCTATTTTCTATATTTTTTCTTGTTTGTTATTTTTTGACTTCACTTTTTCTTTTCCCTTTTCTTACTTTGTATTTCTATTTCTTTTCTTTTGTATTAGCTTTTAATGTGTATTTTAAAATTAATAAAACTTATGGAAAAAAAAAAGATCTCTTTATTTAAATTAGACTGCTACTGTTGTTGCTATTATTTTTAAAGGGAACCTAGATCAGCCTTCTTCAACACTGGTGCCCACCAAATGTGTGGACAACTCCCAGAATTCTTAATAGGAGCCATGCTGGCTGGGGAATTTGGACAGCTGAAGTCCACTCACCTGGTTGGGATAGGTTGATCAAGGTAATTCATGTTTTTGATAGTTTTATGCACATAATCGTTATGCATAAAGTTAAGCCATAACCTCTTTAATTGTTTAACTTACCCTTCTCTCCAAACAGGCCAGAGTGATCAACCTTGCACTGCAGAATTGTTACTGAAGCATCAGAATAGCACCTTAGTACAACTTTAGTTATATATTGATACTAACAGCCAATCACTCATACAGTAAAGGAGGCCTTCCCTCAGAGTGTGGTAAAAAGGTAAAGGTAAAGGTTCCCCCCCCCCACAGTTGTGCAGTCGTGACCGACTCTAGGGGCCGGTGCTCATCTCCGTTTGTTAGCTGAAGAGCCAGCGTTGTCCAAAGATGCTTCCACGGTCATGTGGCTGGCATGATGCGCGTGGAACACTGTTACCTTCCCACCAAAGTGTGGTAGATTTCTTCAAAGGTCAGAGTTTGGTGGTGCATGAAAGCCTCAAAAGTCTTTCTGTGATATTCATCAGCTTCTCTCTTCCAGGACTTTTTCAGTTGCTACTTATGTCAGAAGTCTTTTGTAACTTTCACCAAATTATTTTGCTTACCAAACTTTGAATTTCATCTTTACAGCTGACCTGATTTCTTTGTAGATTTCTCCTAATTTTGTCATTCATCCTCTTTGATACAATTTGAATGTGATATAAGCATTTTGATGTATTAGAAATCATAAATATATGTTGAATGTAGATATTATGGTAATTCTGATCTATTATTGTGAATACACAAATTAGAATAAATCAAATAGCTACACATTGTATTGAATGGATGATTCATCACAGTATGGTCTATTGAATGTCACTTGGCATGTCAATGGAGAAATATTTGTCTTTTAGGACACATTAATTGTGTACGTGGTCACAATTAATCTAAGAACATATGGTTTAAAAGAGTAACTGTATCCACATAACACATTAAACCATGGTTTCCTTTACCATGGGGTATTGAATAAACCACAATAATTTCTTCTTTATTTCCACATACTCGCTACTATCTTTTCTTTTATATGCCAGTTTTCTTCCCATCCATCCTGTATTGTATAGTATCTGTGCCGTTGGGTTGGAACTGAATAAATAGATGCACTTAGTACTAGAATGCATAGGCATAATTAGATCTTTAAAAAGCACTTAAAACACAAGCTGTCTTCTGTGTTGCAAAAGAACGTAAAATCTGCTTCATGAAAATCAACTCATTCTAATGAGACAAATTTAGCATAGTATAAGAAAAGGGTTTTCAAACTTTTTCATGCAGTGGAACCTATTAGTTTTTTTTTAAAAAAAAACTGTAATCCCTGATCAAGAAGCAAAGCTCTAGTGATAGAAAACTGGCTGCATTTTTTTGGGGGTAGGAGGGGGTGCTTAGGGTGCTTAATCTAGCATGGAACCCCATCAGGTTCTCACAGAACCTAGTATTCCATGGAACAGTTTGAAAAACCCTGATCTAGGATATTATGATCCCTTAAGGGGTCAGCTGGGAAGGTTATGATATCCATGGCCTTGGGAAGTTTTTGCTATATTTATTCTTAAATAAAACAGCTCAAAAGAAGAAGAAACCAAAATGGTGGTAATTGCTGATCTTGCAGAAAGCATGATTATTAATTTCTACATTCCATATCTCAAAATAAACAAAAGAATCCTCCTATTTTCCCTGAATCATTTCAAAGCTATGTGTATGTTTTGCCCTGATGCAGGATTACCTTACTGTGTCGAGCTATAGTCAGCTGAGATGCAACAGATTTATAGAAATTATTAAATTTGGATTTAAATGATGAGATTTCTTTAAAGTAGTGTGAACAGCATCTTAAGCAGGGGTAGGGTAAAAGTACACAGAACAGTCCTTTTCTAAATAAAACCATTGCAAATAACAGTGGGATGTGTCATAGAATCAGAGATACTTCATAAGTTTATTTTAGAACCAAAACACTTTTCATTTATTAACTCTTTCCAAGCCAGAACCCATGTGGAGCATAAATTTCATAAATTTTGATTTTGCAAGAGCTATGATAGAGCTATGTGGGAATAATAAGATTTGTGAATTATTTTTAAAAGTTATTAACCCCTTGCCAGCCAAACCTATTTTAACAATAATGGAAAGAACCAAATTATTCTATATGACATTGCTAGATGGACAACACAAAAATGAAACTGACTGTATACCTATAGAGGGCATAGGGAATGACCTTGAAGGACAAGAAGAAGAGCTGCTACCAAGGCAATGGTGAGAAGAGGGGCTTGAGCCCAGACCAAGAAAATAACTTGAGAAAACATCTCAGACAAGCCCCTCCCTAGTTCTCAGACAAGCCCCTCCCTAGTTCACATAAAGATAAAGAGAGGGAAGAGGAAACATATTCAGACTTGTAAGTTTCTGTTTCTCTTGCTGTTACAATAAAAGTAATCCTGACCTGTATGGCATTGGTTTCTTAGTCTGGTCTACCTTGTTGGGCTGAAAATACCTGCAAGCAAACATGCAGCTCTATCAACTCAGCAAAAACAAGACCTGATGCTGATTGTGGCTCAGATCACAAACCTTGCAAAATCATACCTAAGGACAACAAGCAAAATCATATGATCAACAGGATACAATCTCAACAATATTGCATGAGAAAGCAGTAAAGGGAAATAACTGATTTAATGGACTATATTTGACAGAGTGCCTGAAGAACTCTGGACCGAAATTCATGGCATTATTAAAGATAAAGCAAACAGATATTCTAGAAGGTGAATTGGGCCCTAGAAAATATTACTGACAACAAAACTGCATGAGTATATGAAACATCAGATGAACTGTTTAAAATCTTGCAAGATTCTCTAATTAGTGCTACTTCTATTTTGTAAGAGCTACAGAAATTGCAGGAGTGGCTAAGGAACGGGAAAAAAATCAATTTAGAGTGTACAAGATTGTATATTGTCACCCAATTTATTTAACTTATATGCAGAATACATCATGAGAAGTGCTGGACTAAAAGAAACAAAAGTTGGAAATAAAAATAACTGAAAGAAATCTTAACAGCTTCAGATAGGCTGATGATAATGGCTGAAGGAGAAGACCTAAGAAATCACTTGTTGAAGGTGAAAGAAGAAAGTACAAAAGTCAGTTGTTGCTCAGTATTTAAAAAAAAGATTGTCAACAGCTAATGTTGAAGGTGTTATAGACTTTATTTTCCTAGAGTCAAAAATTCACAGGAAAGGTGACTGCAGCCATGAAATAAAAAGATGTCCGCTACCTCAGAGAAAGTCTATGACAAAGTCATAGTTCTACAATTGTAATACACAGCTTTAAAAGCTGGATGATGAGAAAGGATGAAGAAAAACTGATGCCTTTGAAGAATGATTCTAGAGATGATAGATGAAGATACTTTGTATTGCAAAAAGAAATATTCAACACTAGATGAAATAAAAAGTGCTCACTGGGAGCACCAATAATATAGCTAAAGCTTAAATATTTTGGAACAGTGGCATCTGCAGGGTGGCAAAATTGCAGCATCATGATCAAATTGACATTCCTTTGAACATCAATGTGTTACTGATGCAAATACAAAAGAGGAAAGGTTGGACTGAGCAGCAGTGACTGCTATCTTGCTTGTTTTTGACACACACACAGACACACACAGAGGTGCCACTGTTTTGGACAAATAATACAATGGCAGTCACTGGAAAGGATCTGGTTCTTGGAAAAATCAAAGGAACTTGAAAAAAGGGCTGACAAGGTGGCTAGATACTATCACCATTTACCCAAGCAGGAGCTTAGGAAAAAAAAGGTAAAGGTTCCCCCCCCCACATTTGTGCAGGCATCAAAGAAACAGTTACTGACAATCCTGGTGAACTGATGTCTTTGGGTCACAGAGAATCAAAACAACAACTGGGGCAGTGCTTTCCAAAGTCCCACTGTTGGCGACACACCAACAGCGGCGGCAGGGGTGTGGGGGTGCGCACGGCAATGTGCACAGCGGCAGCGACAGTGGCGGCAGCCTCGTGTTTCGAGCTAAAACCCGGAAGTGCTGATGGCACGCCGCCACTTCCGGGTTTTGTCGTGACACACTAAAGTGTTGCGACACACAGTTTGGAAAGCTATGAACTAGGGACTTGTAAGCTAACTAGGGATTTGTAAGCTATATTGGAAGCTTTCTGGCTGAACTGCAGGCTATTAATGCTTTAATAAAGAAAGACATTCAACATTACATTGCATTAAACATGAACAAGGCATTAAGCCAAAAAACTTATACTGCCTGTTTTTAAGCGGTAATATATTTAAAACAAAGAAATTGTTGTTTCCTGTTGTTTTTATACAGTATTATTTCTCATTCAGAATAGCAAGAGAATGTGGAATTGGGAAGAAAGCTGCTTTGATTCTTATTTGCATTGCATTCATTAAAACGCCTTTGTAATGGACGAGCTGGTATCAAAATTTGCAATATTTTTCACTAGTTGCAATAGAGTTGAACAATAATTATTTGGAAGGCACGAAGCTCAGAATTTCACCCTATTCCAGGGCGGTATGAATTTCTCCACAGAAGGAAATACCTTGGCCAGTTTTCTACCTTTGAATTGTTCGTGAATGTCTGCTCAGAATAGCTATGTACAATCATCTGTAGGCTATCCCAAGGTTAAATTACATTTTATTTCTGTAAGAGGTGGGTGATCTTTCGTCCTCGTTCTATTTTTTTTAACCAAGTGGTTTACGAGCTCCCACACAAATGCTGATCAACTTACGGCCCGCCAAGTTCAAGCCCCCACCCAAGAGAGAGCCGCCTCCGCTGTCACCGACTTCGCCGGCAGGGGGAGGGGGCCTGTTTTGCGCACGATGACGCGACCAGGCGATGACGAAGACAACGGCTACTTTGACATCAACACGTGAACGCCAAACTCAGCAACAGCTAAATAAGCCTCGGCCCCGCCCTCATCCCCGCGAGGCGCCGGTCACGCTCCTCAGGCGCCTCTGCAGAGCTTCTTTGGTGCCGTCTCTCCGATTGGCCCATCGCACTTGTTGCTGACTCAGACATTCAAAACATAGACTGTCACGAACCGGAACTTCCTTTTCCTCATTCCTCCTCCGATACTGTAATAATAATTGAAGAAGTCCATCACCGCTGTCACAACCGATCTCAATTACAGCAGTCGCGCGCACAATCCTTGCTGGGGAAAAAATGGATGTTTATTCGCCCGTTATTTTATTTTTTTAAAGAAATATTAAACACATGAATTCTTCACAGTAATCAGAGTCAGAGTTAGTCAAATAAATTCTTCGCTGATATTTCTTTCGAGAAAGTCAAAATTTTGT
Organism: Charina bottae; assembly: GCA_023362775.1. Lineage (NCBI taxonomy): Eukaryota > Metazoa > Chordata > Lepidosauria > Squamata > Charinaidae > Charina > Charina bottae. The sequence continues at coordinate 184,899 of JALMGJ010000073.1, read as the reverse complement.
CTGTAAGGCGAATTAAAGATGACTTCTTTAAGGACAACCTGACTTTTTTTTTTAGTTCATACAAGATGATCTATTATTCTAATTTCCTATCTCTGTGGTGCCTTACCGTCATGGCGTAGTGCGCACGCTCGCTCTTCTCCATCCCTAAACCGGAACTGTAGGGTTGCTACGGAAACGGGTAGACGCTACCCGACGGCTTGGAGAGAAAGAAAGCGCGAACCCGCGTGAGGCAGGCAGACAAAAAATAGGAAGGTGAGAGATTTTTGGGGGGAGAGATTGTTCTCAGTTCCGCTTCTTTAAGTGCGAAAGGTTGCTGTGCCCCCTCCCCCTTTCTTGATTGTGAGATGAACTTTTACACATACAGGTTGTTCATTTTTATGGGCGCAGTTTCATTTCTGGCAGTGGCCGCGGCTGTTTTTACATCCTCATGGCTCGTTTGTGAAGGAAATCTCTTTGTTCCCTACATTCCGTTCCCAATATCATGGGGGAATTCTTATGTTTTCATTTCAGGATAGCAGACTTTGTCTTTATACTGTGACACACACAGGTATACATATCCTGGTTGAAGTTTGAAGTTAACAAATTTGACTCTTGTTACCTTCCTTGTCTATAATTTATGTATCTATATTAAGAGAACTGCAGCCCTTGGAAATTATCACCTCATGGACCTGCCAGAGAGAAAATCGTTATCTATGGTTAGACCTGCTTGATTTTGTTTGTGTGCAGTCAGTTTTGACTTTTGGGGATCACACAGATAAGTCCCTGTAGTATTCTAGGCATCATTTTTGGAAGTGGTTTGCCACTGCCTTCTTCCTAGGGCTGAGAGAGAGTGACTGGCCCAAAGTCTCCCAGTTGGCTTTGTGCCTAAGGCAGGACTGGAACTCACATTCCCTTACCAACTTTGCTCAGACTGAAGAAGCTCCTTGGATAAGGAGCGAAACGTTTCCACTGAGAAAATAGAAATCCAGTTGACATGATTCAAGCTACAGTCACTGTCTCCCAGTTTCTATAGCCTGGTGCTTTTAACCATTACACCAAATTGGATTTCAACTTTTTGTTTGGACCATCCAAAATGTCATCATAGAATCCACCAGAACATGTCATCAGGCCAGGTAATACAAAAGGCCAAGAATGATCTACATAATCTACCTAGATTTAGTCTAACAATACAGATTATGGTTCTTCCATTTAGTTACAGTACTTTGTTTAGTCCAAGTACAAATGTAATTTACCTACGGATTTTCTAAAGTCTTCTTTCATTTAGGTAAAAGAGATTCAGTTTTCACTCACAGCAGAAAAAGTTTTAAGTTATTAGTTTGTCTTTCTTGCATTACAGAGATATCAGTCTGTAATGATGACAGTCAGTCTTGTCAATATGGACAAGGAAAAGATTCTCCTACTTGTCTGTAGCTTGAATCATGTCAACTGGATTTCTATTTTCTCAGTGGATACGTTTCGCTCCTTATCCAAGGAGCTTCTTCAGTCTGAGCAAAGTTGGTAAGGGAATCCTAAATAGGATTTATTTACCTTACCAACTTTGCTCAGACTGAAGAAGCTCCTTGGATAAGGAGCGAAACGTATCCACTGAGAAAATAGAAATCCAGTTGACATGATTCAAGCTACAGACAATTCCACCTGGATGACTGAGAACCTTCATAGACATATTCTCCTACTTGTTTAGGTCTCCCACTTAGACAATAGAAGGGACTCTCTCCCTCTAGTTCTGGCAGCATATGTGACTATCTAAACCATTGGAAGTTACTCTATCACTTTCTTCACTCTAAATTGACCAAGGATTTCACATCATGTTTCTATAAAATATTTTGGAACCTTTGGATGTGTAGCTTTTAAACAAGCTGAAGTTTGTAAATAAACCCTGTATTGATGTCTGTATTGAACATCCATTTTCTTCTGGGTTTCTAATTACCTGGAAAAATGTGTCTAGAAATGCATATCTGTTGAGCTAGCATCAACATCTTATGAATATTATTCATGAAAATGCTTTCAGTGAAAGACATTAAGTTATCTTAGTATGAAAACAGAAGCTTAATAAAATTGAGCCCTTTTGTTATTGTTTTAGTTTTCATATGTAGCCAAGAAAACTGCAGGAATTTGTCCAGGCAGTCACCAGGAGTCAAGACTGACCCAAAGCCCCTCCCCCCAAAAAACAACACTTGGTCCAGTTATTCAACTTTTATACCAGTGTACACATTCAGAATAATTTCTTACTCAATTCAATATGCCTGAACAGAAATACATTTATGGGGTGGGATGGGCAAGTCATATTCCCCAGATTTCCAGAAGACCAGAAGGCCATATAATTAAAATTTAGTGACAGAATGGCTGAATTTCAAGATTATGATTTTTACTTTTTTAGGAGGGAAATTAAAGATCAAAATGTGAGGCTTCACCTATCAAATTTTATTTTAATAGTGCTGCCTCTCTTCCCACAATGAGCAAAACTAATTGGTTCTGCTCACTCAGTGACACTGCAGTGTCACTGGAGCACACCCTCTGAAGCCTTCAAAGAGAAAACTATTTGGGGGGGAAATATAGCCATGCCAGATCAAAAATAAAGTTGCTCATCTCTGTGTTAGGGGAAATAGTCTCACCTGTGACATGTCACAGTTCTCAGTATATTGTTGAGTCACTGCATATGCCCAGGAAACAGAATGTTTGGACTTCAGAGAACCGCAGTGCTTAGTTGACATAGACTTTCTCTCTGCCTTCTCTGTAATCTAATCTTCCATTTTTTCCATGCCCTTTCCTCCCCTCTCCGTTTTCCTTTCCTTTTCCCTTCTCCCTTTCCTTCTACTTTACATAGAGTGGCAAGCCTGCCTCCAGAGGATCAATTCTGCCCAATAGAGCACAGCAATGAGAGGGCAACAACAGCTGCAGTGATCCTGAATGTAAGAGATTTAGAATTAAGGGGACTACTAATACAGAAAAGCAAATGGAAATGATCAGTAGCCTTGCTGCAGAGAAGACATTAAATAGTCAGAACTTATATGACACCAGTTATAAAAGTTTGTACTCAGCATTTTATCCTAAGTTTCAACCCACTGTGTCATTTGAACTCAAAATGGACTATATGTTGGATCCCTTTAATTTGGGTAAGGCAAGTTAAAAAGATGCAAAATGGTGTTTATTTTGAGTTCACATATCATGATGTCTGAAAACTGAGCAAAACATGGCATTTAGAAGATTAAAAATAATGCCATGTGCATTCTTTCCTCAGCATATAATGTGGACATGGACAATAATTCAATTTGTTTTTTCTCTCCTTCACTCTTCAGTTTAGCTGATTTTCAGTCTCCATCATGGTTGCCCAAGTGTGTTTAATTCCTTAATTATCTTTGTATCAAAGAAGTGTAGGCTGGTTAGAGAACCATGATATCAATGGAAGGCTGCCACACTGCGTACCTGTTCAGATATAAAATCAATGGGACTTCTGTCTAAGTAAACAATTATAGAATCTTGCCTAATAATGGATAGGTTACAGTGTGGCTTTTAAGGGAAGAGATGTGTAACCAGTAAAGACTGTGCTTTGTCTAGTTATTGTTATCATGGAGTAAACTTGTAGAATTGCATTGAGCTATGAGATTGCTGAAGTAAATGTTTGGCCCTAATACATAAGTTCATTTGAAATCTTACCAATTGTTATTTATATACACTATAACTTACCGTTTGAAAGGTTGTCAGTGGTAAACATAATAAACCACTAAAGTATTAAATCTGAAAAGTACTGATTTTTAAAAAACAACTGAAACACTAATTTATGGAAAAAAATAACTTGGGAGGAAGTACTACAGTTTGGATAAAATAGTTAAGAGCAGAGACATCACACTGACAGCAAAGGTCCGCATAGTTAAAGCAATGGTATTCCCGTAACCTATGGCTGTGAGAGCTGGACCGTAAGGAAGGCTCAGCTAAGGAAGATAGATGCTTTTGAACTGTGGTGTTGGAGGAAAATTCTGAGAGTGCCTTGGACTGCAAGAAGATCAAACCAGTCCATACTCCAGGAAATAAAGCCAGACTGCTCACTTGAGGGAATGATATTAAAGGCAAAACTGAAGTACTTTGGCCACATAATGAGAAGACAGGATACCCTGGAGAAGAAGCTGATGCTAGGGAAAGTGGAAGGCAAAAGGAAGAGGGGCCGACCAAGGGCAAGATGGATGGATGATATTCTGGAGGTGACAGACTCAACCATTGGGGAGCTGGGGATGGTGACAGCCGACAGAAAGCTCTGGCGTGGACTGGTCCATGAAGTCACGAAGAATCGGAAACGACTGAACGAATAAACAACAACAATAGAAAAGGGGGTGTGTGGGAAATGACAATTTGTATAATATGATGGTGAGGAGGGGAACAGGATTAAATCCAGTGATTAATATGACTGTCCTCAAATCAAAGTGACCCTTGCAATCTGACCATCGGTCACTGAATCACAGCCTCTTGGACTGTATTAGGATTATTTATTATTTAAATTTGAATTATGGGACTGGGTATTGACTGGAAAGCACTGGGACCAGCTGGATTCATTGCAGAAAGGCAAGACAGACAAAGGCAGGTAGTACAATTTCAAGGGCGAAAGATTATTAAGAGTTTGGGGAATACTGCAGAAGTGGTCTGAGCAAGTAATTGCTGAGGTCCAAAGCTGGAAAAAAAATACTGAAATGCCTTTGATGAATCAAGCCAGATTCAGATAAGAAGTTCTATTTTGTTGTAGGCATTGCTATCACTAGAAGGAATGGCCAAGATAGAATCACAATGGTACTTGGGGAAAGGAATATTATTTCTCACTGCGTATACCTCTCCACTTTCTAGAGGGCTCAGGTAGTACTGTTTGAATGGTCATAAGGTGGAGGTAGCTTGTAGTTGAACTTGGGCTTCTGTACAGAGTTCCTCAAAAGTTATTTATTTATTTATCTATCCATCCATCCATCCATCCAACCAACCAACCAACCAACCAACCAACCAACCAACCAACCAACCAACCGGGAACTCTGGGCGGTTTACAATAAAACTGTTTTAAAATAGGGAATAAAAATATAAAATCACAATTAATTAATACAATAAATAATTATAAAATCCAGTTGGCAAATTAGCTTAATAAAAGGAAGGACATTATGGAATTAACCATCCCCATGAGGAACTATTATTTCCTCCTTCCCATGCCAGGCGGCAGAACCAAGTCTTCAGTTCTTTCCTAAAGGTTGGGAGGGAGGGGATCTGCCTCAGCTCTGGGGGCAAGATGTTCCAAAGTGCGGGTGCCACCACAGAGAAGGCCCGCCTCCTAGACCCCACCAGATGACATTCTCTTATTGATGGGGTTCGTAGCAGGCCCTCTCTGAATGATCGGGTGGAGCGGGTCGATAATATGGGGATAAGACGGTCCCTCAGGTATTCTGGCTCCATGCCATGTAGGGCTTTAAAAATGATGACCAACACCTTGAATTGTACCCGGAAGCAAACCGGCACCCAATGCAGCTCGCGGAGCAAAGGTGTTATATGTGCCGATCTTGGTGCCCCTAGAATTGCTCGCGCGGCCGCATTCTGCACCAGCTGTAGCTTCCGGATAGTCTTCAAGGGTAGCCCCATGTAGAGCGCATTGCAATAGTCTACATGGGAGATGACGAGAGCATGAGTGACTGTTCGGAGGGCATCGCGATCCAGGAATGGGCGTAACTGGCGCACCAGCTGAAGCTGTGCAAAAGCCCTCCTAGCCACGACTGCCACCTGCTCATCAAGCAGGAGTCGTGAGTCTAGAAGGACCCCCAAGTTCCGCACAGGCTCCGAATGGGGCAGTGCTACCCCATCGAGAACCAAAGATGACAACTTCCCAGAAGACGCTAAGCCATCAATCCACAGCCACTCGGTCTTGCCAGGGTTCAATTGAAGCCTGTTGTTCCCCATCCAGGCCCTCACAGCCCCCAGGCACTGAGACAGGGTGGTTACTACATCACTTACTTCACCTGGGATGGAGATATACAATTGAGTATCATTGGCATATTGATGATACCTCATCCCATGGTGTCGGATGACCTCTCCCAGCGGTTTCATGTAGATGTTGAATAGGAGAGGAGAGAGAACCGAACCCTGCGGCACCCCACACAGGAGCAGTCGCGGGCTGGATCTCTCCTCCCCTATCACCACCGACTGGGAACGGCCCCGGAGGAAGGAGGTGAACCAGCGTAAAACTACGCCGCTCACCCCCAACTCCCTAAGCCGACCCAAAAGGATACCATGGTTGATGGTATCGAAAGCCGCTGAGAGATCCAAGAGAGCCAGGATGGATGCACTACCTCCATCCCGCTCCCGCCAGAGATCATCCATAAGTGCGACCAATGCAGTCTCTGTCCCATATCCCGGCCTGAAACCTGACTGGAAAGGGTCTAGATAATCCGCTTCATCCAGGGTCCTCTGAAGTTGCAGCGCCACCACTTTCTCAACCACCTTTCCCAAAAAGGGAAGGTGGGAGACTGGATGAAAATTGTCCAGAATGGTAGGGTCCAGGGATGGCTTCTTGAGGAGGGGGTGCACCAATGCCTCCTTGAAGGCAGTTGGAAACACCCCCTCCAACAAGGATGTATTAACCATCGCCTGGACCCATCCACACGTCACCTTCCTGGCCGATTAGTAAAGGTAAAGGTTCCCCCCGCACATTTGTGCACTTGTGTCCGACTCTAGGGGCTGGTGCTCCTCTCCGTTTGTTAGCCGAAGAGCCAGCGTTGTCCGAAGACGCTTCCACGGTCATGTGGCCGCATGACGCGCGCGGAACGCTGTTACCTACCCACCGAAGTGGTACCTATTCATCTACTTGCATTTGCATGCTTTCAAATTGCTAGGTTGGCAAGAGCTGGAGCTAGTGCGGGAGCTCACTCCGCACGCAGGGCTAGGGATTCGAACCTCTGAACTTGCGATCTTCCGATCGACAAGCCTGGCGTCTTACCCACTGAGCCACCATGCCCCTTCTCAAAAGTGATTATGTATAATCTATTTTCTGGGTGGGAGTGGTTAAAAACAGATTTTGCTACATTGCAATATTTTTACCAGTCATTTCAGGAAAGGATTGAAAAAGAGACAGGCTTTGACTATTTTATCTGTTAAAGATTAGTGGAAATAAAGACACACCCCTCACAGGAATGGTTCTTTTTGAGCTCTGCAGGGAGAGTTTTTGAAGAGAGAATAGAGCTCTATTTGTTCCAGCTCTGGAGTCTGAGTCAGATTAAACAAGCACTTTTGCAGACTGAACTACTTCCAAAGCCCTGGATTCAATCCTCAAAGCAAATCAGGCAATCCTGAATAGCAGTATTCTTAGCTGATCTAGGACAGCTTCCTGCCCAGACAATGATTAAACTATTGGTTAAAGAGCTGAGTGAATATAGTTATTCTGACTTTCTTACTCTTATAGCTATTAGCACTGTACCATAGATTTAAATTTAAAATTCCTGAGAACTTTCCTGGCAATGCTTAATGTCTTTAATCCTAGAACATCCAGGAATGCAGTAAAATATAACAGAATAATCAAGCTTTCCATATGCTTCAAACAATACATGTTCGTACAAACTTTTGTCAGCATTGCTTACTATTTTCTTAAATTTGATGATATTCCAGCAATGTATCTTTCAATAAGTACCACACTGCTTCATACATTGCAATTACTGTATATTTTTACTTGTTACTTCTCTCCATTTGAAGATCTTAACTCCATCCAACCACAACTTTTTTGGTCTTCCCCTTACTTTTGACCCATTCACTGTTTTTTCATCTATTTGTTTTGCATTTCAATCTTCATTCAATCTCTCTATATGATTAAAATACTTCGGTGTACTTCTTCCATATTGCTAATATACATTTGTACCCACATTGATTCAGCATTAATTAATTATTGACCTTATCTCTTCTAGTTTTACCAGACATATTTAAGTAAATATGCTCACTACATTCAACTTACTTTTATGCTTCTTCTGACACACCAATCGCTGTTGGGTTTTTGGTGTTCTCTGAGCTTGCTTCTCTTCCCACAGACATTTCATTACCAGGCTAGGTAGCATTATCAGTCCATGGGGAAGTACAGTTTGTTAGCTGTTTATATGTAGTAGCTTGTCTTACCAGCCTCAATTGGGGTATTGTTTGTTCCTTGATTGCTTTTGAGGTGGGGTAGTGTTTGTTCCTTGACTGTTCTTGTTTATCTGGTGCTGATTCTTGCTTATCTGAGTATTGGTTAATAGGTGTGTGATAAAAAAAAAAGGATGTGTTTATTTCTGTCTGTCTCTTTCCTTGACTTTTGGTTGCTTCCTTTTCTGAATAGGTTTTTAGATGGAGATGGCTTATTTACCAGTGCCGTGCCACTAGGAATTCTCTTGCATTTTTGGATCTTGCTCAGTGTAAAATGTCTACTTTCCCAACTGAAATTGGTTGAATTTGTTAGTGTGTTATGAGACTAAGGAGATTTCATAGTGTCTTCTGACTGCCAGTTGGTGTTTATGGTTGTGTTCTCTCAATTTTCGGCCTAGTTACCTGTGGGTTTTTGGATGCTGTTCAAGGTGTTGGTATAACCTATGCAGCCCTAGTTGGCACAGAACCTAGATATTTGTGGGACAATATGTTTACAATTAATTAGGTCTGTCCAATACGTTTGGACAGGGATGGCATACTCCAGGTTCTATTTATTAAACAATGTCACTTTATGGGATCCAGGAGGCATGCCTTCTCTGTCACTGTGCCTACCCTGTGGAACAGAATCCCCACTGTATCTGAGTTGTAGTTCCCAGTGCTGTGTCTCTTTTTAAATTATTCTTATATATATTGTTTTCAATCCTTCTTGTAGCTTGGTGAGTGGGCTGCCATATTGGGTGGATGGAGCTTTTTATTCTTCCAAACAAATTGAAAGTTGGAAAAACATTACTGAAAGCTGAATAGAATTGTGGCCTGATTTGGTTTGTGGGAGAAGCAGGCAAAAGGAAGGTCAAATTTGAAAACAGGCTGGGTCAATCTGGTAGCTGCAGAGAAAAACATTCTAGAAAGAATACCCTCAGTGTGTACTTACGGGAGAGACAATCAGAAAGAAGCTCAGAATGTTGTTAACTGTTCCATTCTAACTCCATCTCCTTCTGCCCTTCCTTTCTTCCTCCTTCATGTGACCCAGAATGGAGCATATGCACACAGCCTGTGCTTCCCAATGCACACATATGCAGAAATGCAGAAATGCAACATGAAAGAATAGAAATACATGTACATACATAGATATGTTGTGGAAAAACTCACCCAAGACACAAACAATTGGAAAAGATACAAGCAATCATTTTATTTTCCAAAGCTAGCAGGTTACTGTGAGTCATTGGTCTCTTGCACTCAGACAAGGCAAGAGCAAGGTCCGCTGTGTTACATAGGTCTTATATAGATGTTGATCAAAGACAGTTTGAGCATGAGTATACATTAATAGGATACCCCAATAGAGAATTGTGTTACCACAAGATAACCACAAAGACATAGGTATGAAAATGTTACAGGCACCTTCTTTGAAAGGCAACATAGTAACTTTGAAATACAACTGATGCCAAAACTTAATTGTTATTTGAAAAGCAGTTCCTGAATTTTACTATGGAAGGGGGGAGAGAGAAATAAAGAGGCACAGCAGTACTCGTCCTTGAATTTACTGTTACTGTTTAAGGCAACTCTAAAATCAAGGTGCTACATGAAATATATACAAAAAGACACATATTAATGCTATATTTGTATAAGAAAGCATATGATTATATAATTGCTTCAACCTTGATTCAAATTCCAGCTCTTCACAAATACAACATATTATTTTGTTACACAGAAGAAAATAGAAAACATGTTAGAAAAAGGGAAAGAGTAAACTAGGTTACCAGCCTTAGTTACACTTATGCATATGCAGCATTCTGTTCCAGCAGTGAGGACTGTAGTGGGGATTCCAGGATGTCCACCAAAGCCTGCACAAACCATTCGCATTGATCTTGCAAATAAAGAATTAGCTGAGAAAAGCTGACAGGAAGATACAGATGTTGACTAAAATCTAATAAGGTTAGCACTAACTCTGGGAAACTGTGAAATATACCATATATACTCACATATAAGCCCATCTGCGGATAAGCCAACCCTTGAATTTTTAACCAAAATACCATGAAAAATGTGCCACCCATGGATAAGCCAACCCTTGAAATTTCCATATGTTTTAATTTTCACAATTGGCTTATCCATGGGTGGTGCATTTTTCATGATATTTTGGTTAAAAATTCAAGGTCAGCTTATCCACAGATGGGCTTATACATGAATATACTGTATGTGGGATATATGGGTACTTTTAAAAAGTATTACCGTATATACTTGTGGAGAAGCCCATCTATGGATAAGCTGAACCCAATTTTGGGGGTGTATTTTGGCAGCTAAAATTCTCAGTTTATCCATGAGTATATATGGTAATAGATTTTTCTAAATCAGGAGTTCATGGCAAGATCATAAGTTTCACAGTGAATACAAATTATTTAGTGGAGAGTTGTTTGCAATAGTATAGTGTTAGTAATTAAGTACTCTGCTTATGTGGTTTTGAATCTGGTAAATGTTAGTTCAGGGGATATCACAGTTGGGAAATTGAAAGTAAATGTCAAATGTATAAGAATAAATTGTAATTTCCCTATCCTGCCATGGGCAGTCTTAGAATGCCACCAATGTTTCATATATTTACTTCTGGCTGAGGGGACCATATAAATTACTTAGCATTCTAGTGAATTCTGTAATTTCAAAAAGAACAGTACTTGGTCTAGGTTAGGCTGACCATATTTCCTTGGGGGGGAAATTGGACCCTAACCTACCCACGGCTCACCGGACAAAGTGGGCGCGGGTGTGTTTGTGCGTATGTGTGTGCGTGGGTGTGCGGGTGCACGGGTACGCTTTGCCGTGGGAACTTTAAAAAACGGGACAAAATGGATATTTTTCTTAAAACGACGGGACAGTCGGGAATTGTTTAAAAATTGTATGGTCAGCCTAGTCTAGGTACAGTGTAGCCTCAAATCCTTTGCACTAAGTTCTATTGTTTTCAACTAATAGACTGGTTCCAAATACAGAGAATACACTCATTTGTGGGTGAAGTGCTTTCCCTTTGGCATTTTTAACTATTATAATAGGATATAAGTATTATTTTAAATTTAAAGTTCATAGGAAAAAAATCCATCCTTTGCTACAAGACCTATTTAGATTTGCATGCATATATAGGTGCCCAATATTCTTTACCTTTTATCTGCTACATTTTACAACCATACTGTTTAATGTCTGTATTTAATAAAGACTATCTACTGGTACTTACATCTAATTATTTCAGTTACAGGTTCCTGTAAATTTACATTAAACTTTAAATAAGCATTTCCATAAGTTTTATTTAAGAAAGAACAGAGATTAATATGGTGGACTTCACTTCTGTAGGCTCATCCTTACAGCTCTCTAACAAAATACTTACATCACTGAAGGCAAACTTGTGGTGTTCAGAGAAATTATTTCATCCAAAGGTCTTGTTCAAGGTTACCCACAACTCGTTGGGCAAGGACAAGGTGGATTATTCTTCTGCAGCCTCTATGACATCTTTGCTAGATTTTTTGTGGATACCATCTCTCACATTTGCTCTGAACTATACAGAGAAGAATCTAATGAGATGACTGGGGCAATATCTTTTGAAGTTATCTGGGATTCATTTTAACATGTGAAGTCTAAGGAATGGATAGGATTTTCTACAGAATGGGCTCTGCTATTTGAGGCTGGATCCATCCTGGCTTCTTTGGGTAGCTTGGATATCTGAATGTGGTTGGATTTGGGATATGGTTAATGCTTCTTAGGGGCATGGTGGCTCAGCGGGTAAGACGCCAGGCTTGTTGATCGGAAGATCGCAAGTTCGGAGGTTCGAATCCCTAGCCCTGCGTGCGGAGTGAGCTCCCGCACTAGCTCCAGCTCTTGCCAACCTAGCAATTTGAAAGCATGCAAATGCAAGTAGATTAATAAGTACCACTTTGGTGGGATGGTAACAGCGTTCCACTCGCGTCATGCGGCCACATGACCGTGGAAGTCTCTTCGGACAACGCTGGCTCTTCGGCTAACAAACGGAGATGAGCACCGCCCCCTAGAGTCGGACACGACTGCACAAAATGTGTGGGGGGAACCTTTACCTTTACCTTTTAATGCCTCTTTGGGGAGGATGTGGTATCTGCCACTCCGAAGGAAGGATTGGTGCCAAATTTTAGGAAAAAGTTTGAAGAAAGTAGTGGGGCCTCTTTCCCTCCTCCTATAGTCACTTGCAAGACCAAATGATACCATAGTGGGGGAAGACTGCAACAGAAAAAGTCAGGCTTCAGCCAAGAATTACTTCCCACTAAAAGGGGTCATTACTGCATTTTTAGCATTCAGTGATTAGTCATGCAAATGGTGAGGCTAAGAAAATGTTTGAATAACCTTAAGTCTTGTCTGCTTGGAAAGGTTACTGATTCCTTTTAAAATAATTTAATTAATGGTGGCCAGAATCAAGCATTGTTTCAAATTGAATGTGCAATTTAGAGGGGAAACAAATCAGTAAGAGTTGGGAGTAGAGGACACTGTTTTACAATGGTTCTGTTTCTTCCTGAGTGAGCTATTCCAGTCAGTAGTTATTGGAGCCATCGAGCTGTTGGATCCTTGAATGTGGAGTGCTGGAAGGCTCAGCTGTCTCCCACATGCTATTTAATATCTACATGATATTTCTTAGAGAGGTCATTGTTAGTTTGAGCTGAGGTATCATAATTGTACTGATGATACCCAGCTATACTGTACATCTTCACTCTGGGCTGAGCAGGATATGCAGTAAAGGTCCAATGACGGAAGGTTGTGAGGAACTGGGTGGGATAAAACAGGTTGAAATTGTCCTGGAAAGACAGAGGTACTGTTTGTACAAAAGCAATCTGCTTTGATTACAGCTCCTATTTGGCTTTGGATGAGGCTGCAACTCTCCTTGAAGTAGCAGGACTGGCCAGGAGGTTGCTAGTTACAGCCTATTTAGAGCAGGATCTCTTGGAACAGTAACTCATCCTCTTATCACCTTGGTTGGGCTGAGGATTTTTTATTACATTTACAGTATTATGCAGTTATTTTTAATTAGTATTTTGAAGTAATAGAGTATTGAGTTATTGGCTATTATTGGCTATAAAACTATCCAGGGTCTTGGGATGGAGTGTTGTAAATCAGTGTTGTAAGAAAATAATGCAGACATACATACTTGGGAAATTGTGAGATACAGATAAGCTAGCATCAACATATTAGCTAATTCTAATGAGAATTAGATAATTTTTGGCTCAGGGTTTTGAGGACATCCATTTCTCCTGACCAAGCTTTCTGCTAATGATGATCCACTTACCATGAGAATTTTTTATCTTTTTTCTTCTAAATCTTTGGAATGAAGATAATAATTGTGGGTTTACAGTTCAGAGCAAATTATTGAAATAGAACTGAATCCTGGAAACTTCCTCAGTGTAACTTCTTGCAACATGGATAAAAACCAGAAAATACTGTATGTATGTGAGTGCTTTGGATTTTGATTTGTCCTGGGTTTCTAAGCTTGAAAATGCCATCAGCACTCTCTCAAGATGTATTATATTTTGGGTTGGACTTCTGCCCAATTGAAATAAGAATCTAATGGCAAGGTTCTAAAGAAAATAACAACTAAGTTAGGAGATGTTTTGATAGCCAAATATATTGGATATTAAATCTGAAGGAAAAGGAGATACAGCTTCTGAAGATTACCATTCATCTTCTGACAATCTAAATTGTGGGAAAAGCTGGAGGCCTCCTCGATTTACCGATGCCTACTTCATTCAATACATATACTAGGCTTCTAGTGGGGGACATGGCCGACTGACCAGCTGTGTCTGCAAGCTCCTCAGGCAGCTCTGACAACGCAGGTTTTTTTGGGGACGCAGGCAGGCTTTTCCTGCAGTCCCAGAGCGTTCATGGTTAGAAAACGCTTGGAATTATCCCATTTGTGCTCATTTGTGTCCCATTTGGTATCAGAAGATTCTGCAGGACTTGCAGGACAATGGAGAAGAGATGATTTCTAAAATGATTTCTAAAATGTGTCATCTGGCTGAAGTTTATATGGAAGAAGATGGAGATCCTGATAAGGATGATTTTTCTACTGACAATAAAATTGAAGTAATGGCAGATGAGGACTACATTTTGGTGTTGATGGGGTTAAAGAGACAGTTTGAGCTGCAGATTGTTAGAAGAGCTGTTTGTTATGACTTACTTAGGGATTGTTATGGGAGAGAAGAGAATCTGTCTTGTGGGAGTTTTTCTTTTGCTGAGAAGTCTGTGATTTTAAGGGGGACAGTTGGGCTATTTGATTCTTAGAAGAAAAATGTCCTGTGTGTAATAAGGAGATATATAAATGTTTTGGTTTATTTTGAAGTAGGGTAAAAATTAAGAATGTTTAATTGGATTAATAATGAGATTTTTTGTGATTGCATTTTTTCCCCTGAATTACTTGGATTAAGATGGATTTTTTTAAATATTTGTATGACTTTTAAGATGTATAAGGTATTGTTTAAGATAGTTATAGTATTATTAATTATAAAAGTAGATAATTTATATATTTTAGGGAGACATGTAAATGTTCTGGTTTATCTTGAAATGGGGTAAAAATTTAAGAATGTGTAATTGGATGGATAATGATTTATGGTTATGTAAGGTTCCTGGCTTACACTTTTTACCCAAGCTTCTGAGGTTGCCAAAAAGAGACTTGAGTCGAGGCTTGGAGGTTAAAATAACAGCGTTTATTTGGCCAAGCAAAGCTGGGTGGAATCTCTGCAGACATCATGGCAGTGAATGTCTGGGAAGAGATCCACACCCCATGTTGCAGCTTCAACAATTATATAGGCTCCCAAGCTCAGTAAGAAAGAATAAATGAACTCTCTCCTAGTGAGAGTGTTCAAGGTCTCTGTATTTGCATTTCCAGAGCTTAGCAGACTCTCTGACTCCTGGTATTCTAAACAATCCTTGTTCCACGTTATCGAGTTCCCTAGTCCCCTTTCACCTCATTCCCTTTCGCAAGCAGTTTCCAGAAGCATAATGGCGTTGGTTAAGCTAACCCTTACAGTTATTATGATTTCATTTCTCTTTAATGAGTTGGATTAAGATTTACTAGATATTTACTAAGGCTTGCTTGATTTGTAAGACTTATAAGATATCTAACAATTGTTTGGTTTTTTAGGTTTAATAAGGTTAGGATTGTTGTACTATTATTAATTATAAAAGCAGACAATTTATACTTTGTTTTTTATTACAGTGAAGAGAAATATATAGAATAGTAGCAGGAAGGAAATAATTAAATAAATGTTGTTGTATGGGGGAGGGAAGCCAATCTAGAAACTTATATACAGTATATGTATATTTCTTTTTTATTATATATAAGGGGAAGGAGCAATTGCATAAGTGATCTGTATACGTGCCAATGGAAAGATTTATAGAAATAATGGGATTTTGGTTTGATATAGAGTAAGGGATTGATTGTGGAAATTACTGTATATTCTTGCTGTTGAAAGTCGGAAGTCACCTTTGCATGTAATCTTCAAGATTCTTTTTTCCTGTGTTCTATACTTTTTTATTTTTATTTTTTATTTTTTGTTGTAGTTTTTTGCTTTTTTGTAGTTTTTATCTTTGTCTCAAATTTAATAACATTCTTATTTTAAAAATACATATACTACATGAAGGGACCTCACTCAAAGTAAGATGTAACCCCCAGGGCCATCTCACCAGTGCCATTGAAACTGAGAAAGGCATCAAGCAAGGCTGCATATTGGGCCCACTCTTCAGTTTTTATACAGTATCAACTCCATGGTGGGCTATCTCTACAACACAGACTTTCACTCCCCAAAATGGGGTGAACACACGTGGTGAAAGCAAGGATAAGAAACCTATAAGTTTCTAGATTGGCTTCCCTCCCCCATTGCCAGAAGACACATCTCTGTTCTACTGTATGTAGACGATGCAGCAATACTTTCAAGAACACCTATTGGTCTTAAAAGAGCACTGAGAGCACTAGCACAATACTGCAAGGAAGACCAGCTAGAACTCAATTATCAGAAAACCAAAATCATGGCATTTGCCAAAAGGCCCAAGAGCCATTCCTGGAGCACAGCTGACCATAAGATTAAGCAGGTCTCCTGTTTCCAATACCTGGGGGTAGTCCTTCATTTTGCTGGTACAGGAAAGCACACAGGTACTATGTTGCTGAAAATGCACAGAGGAGCTCCTTAAATTCCTTGACAAGAGGTGGCCACTACATACCTTTATCTCTCAAGTTATTTGAAGGCAAGCCAATAACACTACTTCTCTATGGAGCCCAGCTGCGCTCCTTCTCCAATTTTGCATCATTAAAACTTCTACAATCCAAATTTTTAAGATCAGCCCTTCAAGTCCCTAATTGTGTCTCTAATGCTCCCTTGTGACTAGAAACTGGCTTCATGAAAGTGGAGGCTAGAGTGTGGGTGACCATACTCAATTGTTGGCTCAGACTGTCTTTTTTTCCCCCTTGGCCTTGCCCCATTAACTATGAGTGATGATTGTCAATCCACATGGAAACAGGCAGTGGCAACCAAAATCTCATCCTTGCGCTTCTTTCCTGGTCTTCTACTCAGCATGGGATATGATCAGGCCAAAGCACTTATTAAACAGTGTGTCGCGGACACAGAGCACAAATCTAGCCAAGATCCCAAACTTTATTGCCAGTGAATCCAACAGGTACTCTGCCTCCCCTATGGCATACTTAACTAAACTCGAAGTCCCTAAAAAAAGAAGGGCCTTTACTCTGGCACAATGTCAGGTCTTCTCCTCAAGTGTTCTTGAAGGCCGATACAGGAAGATTCCTTACCTGGAGAGACAATACTCCTTCTTTTAGATTCTCGCTTTTTATACAGTATATACTTTTAGTTTTTAATTCATATATCTTTTATGTCTCTTAGCTTTTCATAATTTTTTTAGATTTTTATTTTTATTCTAAAGGATACTTTTGATGTATCCTTTATGCTTTTTAAATGACTGTACCCCACTTTCCTTATGCTGGTCTGTGACTGTAATAAAGATTTGTTTTGAATCTATTTTTATATAGGTTTTCCTGAAGTACTACCATGTATGAAGCAAAGGAAAGACAGAAGTTTATCAGTGATGCTCAGTACCTAAGAGAGATGCAGCACAAGATGGATTCAGAGTATCAGGTAGTAAATTATAATTCAGTGTCTTGATTTTCTTAGGAAGAACATGAACCAGAAAGTAGTCTTCCCCAACTAACAGTGTTGGCTGGGGACACTTGGAGGTATACTTCAACAAATTTGGAGCACTTCTGATTGGGGAAGCAGAGAGTGTTAGGGTTGTATGGCCAGATTCCATTAAGCTGCATTTTTGTTTGAATGCAAACCTCCACATACAACTCAGTTAAAATAGACATATTTATTTTTATTTTTATTAATCAAATTTATCACCGCCCATCTCTACCACGGTAGACTCTGGGCGGTTTACATATTTACATTTAAATAGACATATGCTTTATTTATTAGGCTTGCCTGAGAAAACAAGAGCAGATTAAAGATCAGTCTGATAAGAAACGAGAACATAACAGACAAGAACTGAGACAGACAAGTTTATCATCTATCTCTTCAGTGCGTAGATATGAAAGGCCATGGATTTCAAGACTTCCTGTTAATAGACAGGTAAGTATTTGTTAACTTTAGAGGTCAAGTAGAAAAGAAAAAAGAAAAATATTCTGATAATGACTCTCAGTTCAAGCAGGCTTTAAAAATTCATAGTTGTAGTGGGTCAGTAACAAACTTTTTTTTTAATCCTAGAGCACAGCAGTTAACATTGCATGTTAGGATTATTGTGAAGGCTGAAGACCATAACTCTTGGGGAAGCAGTTTTCTTTCTCAATTTAACAAACACTTCATTCCCTTTAAACCTTGTAACATTCTTACTGAGAATTGGAGCTGAAAGGTGGTGGCAGCAGAGGATGAGGAGGAATAACAATAACAAAAACCTTTTGGAAAATATTACTCAGCCATTTCTTTGTGAAATTTACTAAAGGAGGGACCATTCAGTTTTCTAAGAGTATTGCTAGAGGTATTATATTCTGTTCTCTGAAAATAAGACCGCTTCTTTAGTAGAGGGTTAAGCAAAGAGAACACTGAGATATTCTCACATGAGTTGAACCTTTCTTATAGGGAACAAATGTTACATACATATATATTAATCACTCTGTTGTCTTTCAGGGTAAGCAAATTTGTGCAGAGCATAGAAAAGGAATAAGAAACAGTAAGACAAAGAAATTACAGGATAAGGAAAGAAAAGGAAATACAGTTAAATCCACCATTCACTATACCTCTCCATACCGTTGTATCCTTGCTTTCACCACGTGTGTACACTGCTTCATGCATAGCCTTTAGTTCTTCAGTCATTTCCCTCAGACTGCCTTCATTTACATATATTACCTCCTTCCCCTTTCTCTTAGTTTCACAGACACACAACATACCTATTTTGTGAGTCCAACCAAATTTTTACATGAGTCCATATTAGTGCCTACATAGTGGTGATAAGGGTGGCAAAACAGTATATTTTCCCCCCACCCTTATCATGTCTGTAGAATCCTGTCGAGTGGCCCTTTGAAGGTAACTTGGACCTTTTGGGGGGTTGAGGGATGAATGAGCATATCTGAAGGCATCTGACAAATGAAGTCACTTGGATCCATATGGAGTTGGATTCTGGCCAGGCAAGTCTTATGAGTGGAGGTCTTCCTCCATTACAGGTAGTCCTCAGGTTACGATGGCAATTGGGACTGGGATTGCCATCGCTAAGCAATGCAGTCATAAGGCGCGACGTCATGTGACTGCGTTGCTTAGCGACGGCAATCCTGGTTGTCATCATAACCCCAGGACCACGTGGGTCATTAAACAGGAACAGGCAAGGAGTCCCAGGCAAGGAGCGCAGGGGTGCCATGGGGGTGTAGGATGCTGTGTGGGGGTGGGGGTGCTGTAGGCAGGAGCTATGAAGCACAGGTGGGTCGTTGGAGGCCTTGGGAGGGCTCCATTGCGGGCTCCTCGGGAGGAAAAGCGGCAGGAGAAACTTACCAGAACAATTTGTGACCTTCCTGCAGGCTTCCCCATTGACTTTGCTAACAGTGGGCTTCTGGGTGCAATTCTATGTTTTGGTTATCACCTGTAAATCCCTTCCTGGCTTAGGATTTGACTACCTATGGGACCATATTTCTCCTGTCATTTCTGCCTAACCTGTACACTCTGGTAGAATTGGCATGCTCCTGGTCCCAGATGTAAAGCATTGTCATTTTGTGGGACCTAGGAGATATGCCTTCTTTGCAGCTGCACCTGCCCTTTGGAACAGCAATCCCCCTGAGTTCCATATGGCCCCAACCTTGCTAAGTATTTATAAAGCTGTAAAAACTTGGCCCTTTGAAAAGGCCCTGTGGTGAGGGGAAGTGATCCACTTTCTGACAGTGTATCTTGCTTTTATGACTGTAATAGAGTTTGGTTTATCCTTTCCCCAATGTGCTATACATATTATTGTTTCCTTGGTTCTTGTTTTCTATTATTATTTTTCCATTACTGTTTTTAAACCCTTATGCGTAAGCTGTCTAGAGTTACTCTGGTGATTGGGGCAGCATACTAGTTGATAAATAAATAAACAAACAATACATTCTAACTCTCCAGAAATTTATTATGACAGTCTTGACTGGAGTGTTAAAGAGATTTCATTGAGAAACTCTGGAATACCATAATCAAGATGCAATTGCTTTTTTTTTTTACTTTTTGCAAATTGATACCGAAATAAACATGTTATCTCAGATAGTGAATGAACAAAAGCATAGTTGCTGCAGCAAGGACTCCTAAGTGTCACTACCCCAAATGTCCATATGTAATAACTTTGGAGAAATTCTCAGTCTATGGGTCATCATCTGTGTTTTTGGGGTTTTTTTGTTTTCTACAGATATGTGTATATACATGCACTCAGGGTAACTATATTGCTCAGTGATGCATAACAGAAAAGGGAAAAACAGCAACATCTTTTAGTTATTCCGTTGTTTTATATTTGTACTTCAGACACATCTGCTAATCCTACTTATCTGACCCATTTATTTTGCATATAGTGTAGGTATATGGTTATCTAGTAGAACCTGAAATCTTCCTCATAATAAGTTAAGTACTTTCTTTATCAATCCATGTCATATTATTTTATTCAGTCATTCTCCTGTGGAGATTCACTTAGTTTGTGCATGGGTGTTTTGCAGTGCATAAAAATCCCTTACCTCCACCATTATCATTGCCTCCCCCTTGCAATGAAGAAGTCTTGAAGCTGTCCTGTACCCTGGATCTCCTGCTAGATTAGTGTAGAGGCAGGCCGCTAGCCCCATTATGAGAAATTGTGGAGAAAGATACCTCTCAATCACAAAGCCCCTTTTTGTGTTTGTACTGACTAAGCCACTGGGGAAAGTATGAAGTTCCTTCTGAGAAAGAAGGAAAGGCTACTCTCATTCAGGCCTCCTCCACTAGGCTAGGCTTTGAGACTTGAAGTACCAGTGAAAAGCATTTTGGCTCTTGTTCCATTTTTGCCTGTCACTAGTGTTAAAATTTAATGTCCACAAAGTTTTTGTCCTCTGTGGATATAATCAATTGGTGCACTATCCTTGTTGTGTTTATTTTATTTATTTATTTATTTATTTGTCATATAAAGTTTATGACGTAGGTACATAAATTTACAGACGTAACTGTCAACCATTGATCAATAACCCTAACCAAAGAGTACAAGCACACATCTTTGTCAGTAACACCTTGGGCCCTTTTACAGATGATTCTTTGTACCTTGTACTGTAGTACATCTGAGTTGTGATGTTACAAAACTGAGATTCAATTTAAAAAGCATGAGTTAGAATTATAGGTTTCTTTCAAGACATTTCAGAAAATAATTTTGCCATTTTTGGGGTGTTATTATTGTTTGGTAAGTTAAAGTATCAAGCAGTAGTCTAAGGTGGAGGATTCACCTTTAAAACTTATCTGGCTGCTTCTTTCCAATCATATCACAATCTCAAGGTAGTCTATCAGCTTTTAAGAGATAAATTTGGCATACAGTTTTCCAATAATAGAGAGCTAATGATAATGACTGAGATCAACACTATTACCTTTCATGTAAATAGGAATGATAATAGCTTTGTTGAAGCTTGTTGAAGGTAATGGGGATTTTTCCTGAGCAGTTAATCAGAAAGAAAAGGTTAGCCCAAAGGGGGACTATTAGACAATGTTGGTCTCTAAGATTTCTGTTGGGATCCCACTAAGACCAGGTGTATTTCCTGAATGAAATTACTAAATAAGATCTTTGATTTCAGTTTAGCCATAATAAGAGGGATATTGTTATTTTAAAAGAAAACTCTTGGATTGTTAACTATTATCCTCCCAGACATTTTGGAATACAGCATTTGACAGCTGTCTTAATGGCAAGAAAGGCCATCTGTTGCCAATTGCCAAAGGGCCCTATTATTCTTAATACCCCAAAGTTCCAGTCTTAATCTGATTTTCTGGGATATTGACATGGTATAAATGATGAACAGTTATGCAAAAATAAATTTTAAAATATTCATTTATTTTGAATGCTTTTATGTCACTTCAGTTGTCTGACTCCAAGTGTCTGGCCGTAATAAGTAAGGGAGGAAAGGAGGATAATTGGATTCACTGGCTAATCTGTCTGCCCTCAAATCAGAGTGACTCTTACAATCCCCCTACCAGTGGCTGCCCAAATACAGCATTAGCAAGTGAAAAGTCTTGTTTTTCTTATTTCTTATTCTTATTTTCTTATTCGAATTTATTAGCCGCCCAACTCCAATGGACCTGGGGGATAAGAAAGATTCTTATTTGTACTTTTTATTCTAGCATATAAGCATATAGGTAAGTGGAGCTCTGTTATTCCAAATCTCACTCTGATCGTAACTGACTTGTTCTGACAGGTATTAATTGGTACATGTGTCCTCAAAGCTTCTTGTTTAACAGTGGTCCTGTTTGAGAGAGTAAGACTAGAGGGATAGCAGCACCAAAAAAGCTCCAGTGACAGTCCTTTATGGAATGAACTTCAAAAAATAAGGAGTTCAAATAGGAATATTTATAGGAGTAAATGTTTTTTAAAGTGTAATTGCTGTTGAAATATACTTGGATATCTTTTGGATTAGGGTAGAGGCCTTCCACCTTTTTAGCTTATTTGGAATTTTGAAAATATGTCATAAACATTCTTACAAGATATTTTGAGCCAAACTATTTGTTAAACAGTTAATATCTGTTGCAAAGGTGGAGGAAGGAAATTTCCTCATTTGAGGAAAAGAAGCTTAATTTTTCCAGCCATAATCCTGATTGAAAGACTTGCATTTGCATCATTGAAAATTAAACATTAAAGAGGAAGTAGTTCTCCCTGAGGTAAAAACATATGAGCTGTTAATATTTAACTATTTTTTTCAAATTACCAGACCTCATCTGATGAAATGTCTGGAAATGATCCAAAATCCAGTGTAAAGTCTCATGGGAATAAATCAGAAGCTAAATTTCCTGCCATTGACAAAACATCTGTTAAGCAGAAGCAAAAACCAAGCACAACCACGAAAAAAAATGAAAAAAGTGGATCTGGCCCCAGAAAAGATACACAAGGTATGTATAGAAAAAGATTCAGGAAAATAAATTGTAATGCACAGGATTGGTACTGGTGAGGTTTTCAAATTAAGGGATTCTGTGAAAGAAGGTTTGCAAGGAATAAGTTCTTAGGCCAAAATAATTGATTCATCAAAGGAGGCATTTACTCTCATAATGAGGTAATAGGCTGGAATAGGTTTAAGAACAAGCAAACAAGAAGCTACAGTATAATATGGCTGAACTAGAAACTGTGAATTATGTAGCATGCAAAAGAGTAGAGAAGCAACCCATGTTGTACTAAAAGAGTCTTCTCATAAGAAGCAGTTATATAGGCTATTGTCCTGGAGAAGGCAGAAATGTACACACTCTTAAAAAGTTCTTGTTGAACTATGATAAATATACTGTATAAAATACTGCCCTCTTTACTGTAGAGTGTGCAATCTTTTTCAGAATGAAGATCTGAAAAAAACCCTTTTCAGACTAAAAAGTATTAAATACATAAACTGAATATAATTATTCCCCATGTATTTAATAATTTTACCATTCTATCACTGTAACAGTTCTAATCTGGTGACAACTTCTGGAGCATTTTTGTGTATCCCATGCATGAATTTGGGTGGTGTGAGTCCAGGGACCTTTGATTACACAGGCGTATTCTCATACTTTTCTCTGACTGTTAGCTATGCTCCAAAAACTGTTGTAGACCAGGACAGATTTGATTTGATTACATTTACACTAAATGTAAATTTAAATATAGTTAATATGATTACTCTGCATGTATGCATTTGATATTTTTATTCTCATATCACATTCAACATTACAATTTGGTAACAACAGTGAGAGTTTTATCACAACTACACCTAAGACTTTTGAGGCATGTGGTTCTGGAGCCAAGTCTTTGACATCATCCTTCACCAAAGGCTCCTGAGCAAATTCAACTGCCAAGGGATAAGAGGTCAGGTGTTTTCTTGAATTAGCAACTGTTTAAAAAACAAAAACCAGTAAGGGGGGGCATGCTGAGGAATATAACATCATGGATGGGATGGATAGATTCTGTGTGTGTGTGTGTGTGTGTTAGAATTTGAGATCATCTATTGAAAATACATTCAGGGAGATTCAGGACCATAGAAAGAAATCCTTTTTTACACAGTTAAATTATGGAATTTGTTATCAGTACATAGTTATAAATTGCAGCCAATTTGGATGGATTAAAAGGGGACTGGACAGGTTCACAGAGGATCACTCTAACTGAAGCTACTAATAGGGATGACTGTTTACTCATTCTTAAAACTCTTAACAGTATTTGTCTTACATACTAACTGCTGGGAAGCGGTGTCAGGTTCAGCTAGATAGACAATGCACCTCTTCCCAAAAGCCCACTTTAAAGTTATGCTTTGGGGGTCAGAGCATTCTGTGGATTAGGCACATAGTAAACAACTTATTTCACAAGCTTGCTATGCGGTCCAATAGGCTTTACTGCAACATTTTTTTTCAGTATATGTGTTAGTTAATGTCTGCACTGAAGAAAAATCATGAGCCAAAGTTCATTTGTGAGCAGAAAGAATATTTACTGCTTTAGTGAGAACCTAACAAAAAGAATGAAACATACTCCAAAAAGAAAAATATTGAAATCATAAACAAAATAGTGATTAGCAAGCTTTGATACCAAATACCAATACAGTATACAAATTCTAAGCCTTTAAATTTCAATCTAATCCCACACCAATATGCACTGTTTTATTCAAATAAGCACAACTGCAGCAATCATGCTTTTCTGTGTATGCTTCTTTCCTTTTGTGTTTATGCGCAGGTGTGTCTTTTGGTCTTAGTGGGCATTAACTGACAAGTGTCATTTGCCAGGTGTGCAGGAGGATAGTAGGATGAGAATGCCTTCTACCTGGCTGTTTTCCCAAAATAGTTTCAGAGGTGTGGCTTCCTAGAGGTTCTTACCTTATTATAAAAAATACATAGTAGAGTTCTTTGTTGAAAACAGGCACACCCAGAAGCACCATTGGTTCCAGCAAAGGTGACATCTAGGTGTGGCTGATGCAACCAAGATGCCAGGTGAATTGTCTTTTTAATATGGTTTCCTGACAGTGACAGTAGAAGAGAGTTATCACCCTCTGGTCTAGACGTCTGTGTTTCCTAAATACATTTGACCACAGTGTGATACAGAAAACTGGACTACATGGCTTTATGGCCTGATGGAGCAGGGCTTTTCCTACATTCTTAAGTTTATCTGCTTTGACAAGAAACCTTAAGAAAAGAAAATAATATATATATATATATATATATATATATATATATATCATTTTTATTACAGCCATGAGGCCAAGAATCAAATACAAATGTGCACATTAATGCGCATGCACATACACACATACAGTATATACAAACATGCACACATTACATATGTATCTATAAGTATTAAATGATAACGTTAAAAAAAATATTAATACCGTTCTTAAATCACAAGGAAAGATGGATGGTATATATGGAAGCACAAAATTGAGCAGTCCAGGAAAATGATATACTGTATATATGGATCCTGGTTGGACAAAAGAAGCAACAAATAGAAGTCATGTTTTCTACCAGGGAACTTCTTCAGTATAGGATGATAAAACTCATCCAGGATTCCCTGCAGAGAGAGTAAAAAAGAAGCATATGGCTTGGGGACATATGTGCTGGTGTAAGGTGGTATTTTTGTAGTACCCTAGCAAAATGGCAGAGGGCAATGTGTTCAACCTGACCAAAGGCTTGATGAAATTTCAGAAATGTGCTGGAGGAGAAATAAGAAACTGGCACATGTCCTTTTGGAAAATCCTATGTGCTGTAAGGTTTGGAACCAGACTTAGACTGATTTGAACATCAATGTCCCAGATATGTTACTTAAGAACATTCTGGTATTTTCATAGCTTAGTGGATAGAGGGTCTCTAAAGAGAATCCTAGGGAGTGGAGTTTGCTAATAGCTGTTTTTAGCCAGGCTGATTTAAAGTGATCCGTAAAAACTAGTGGGTCCGAACCCATTAGAAGAAAATTAACTCTGGTTAAAAATTTAAATTTAACATAGGTTAAAAAGAGTTAGGGGGCACGATGGCTCAGCGGTTAAGATGCCAGACGTGTCAATCGGAAGGTCGCAAGTTCGGAGGTTCGAGACCCTAGCCCCGCATGACGGAGTGAGCTCCCGCACTCGCCCCAGCTCTTGCCAACCTAGCAATTCGAAAGCATGCAAATGCAAGTAGATTAACAGGTACCAATTCGGTGGGAAGGTAACAGTGTTCCACGCGTGTCATGCTGGCCACATGGCCGCAGAAGCGTCTTCGGACAACGCTGGCTCTTCGGCTAACAAACAGAGATGAGCACCGGCCCCTAGAGTTGGACACAACTGTGCGAGAGAACCTTTACCTTTACTTTACTAAAAAGTGTACCAACCTCTAGCATCCACAGAGACCAAGTTCATCTCTAAACATAAAGAAGCATTCTTAATATATCTTAGAACTGTAAGAATAGCTCTAATAAACTTAGACTGAACAACTTCAAGGGTCTCAACCTTGTAAAAGTACAGACTTGGACATCATAGAAAAGCTGAGAAAAGACCTAGAGTACAGAGACTGGCTGCAGGGATGAACTATGTTTCCTTAGACATGTAGAATCTTAGGATAGCTGAGCAACAATTATTATTATTATTATTATTATTATTATTATTTTAATTATTAGTTTAATTATCATCATCATCATTCTGCCTGACTCCCAGCAATTCTGGCCTGTTTCTAAGTATGTACCTGCTGCAATGCTCTGTCCCCAGCTTGGCAGAGTTGGGTCACAGGTTCTTTAAGATTTGAAGCAATGACCCACACAGTATGAGTACTTAAGGCTTTATTCCAAGGTAATATAAGAAAATAAGGTAATAACATAACATGGGACAGCAATCAAAGAATATTCAAGAATACAATAAGACAAAGAAAGAAAGATCTTACAGCCGTTCTTCCAGTTAGGGAACCCCAGGGAGATAATGGAAGGTCCCTCCTTGGGGGGGAGATGGGCGGTCATAGAAATTTAATAAATAAATAAGGTAGACCACTTCAAAGCCAAAAAACATGCAGCACCCTCCCACTTAGGTGTGCGCTGAACTTCCATCCCATGGGGTTTTTTGACTAGCTTATATAGACTCTGAACCACTATTACTCACACCTCCTTTTTAATGGTCTCATGTTACCGGAGTTTGCCAAGGCAAGTTCATATTATCTTGTGCTTGGAATGCTTTGTCTAGTTCTGCCAAAAATGGGACCATCAGGGTTAAGAAGTATTTGTTTATATCAGATGGTGATGAGGCCATTTCAGAGTTAAGGAGTACTGTATATGTTTTTCAAGGTTTTTGGATTGATGATGAGAAAGAACATCCTACTTTACACAGGTTTTCCACCAAGGACAAGGCAAAACAAAATATGAGCCAAGTATAACCCTTTCGTGACTAAAATAAATGCCTGCTTAATTCTGTATTACACACTCAACCATTACATGGGAATATACAGTTCAGTACAGGTACATATACCATGCACCTAAGGGAAAGAGGTGCATAACACTACCCAATTCCTCCTCGCCAATCTTCTGGTAAAAGAACCATACTATATCTGCACAACAGAATTCCCATTAATTTGCCGATCATGCATTTTATGATGGTTTCGTGCAAATATAAAACATTAGTTTTCTGATTATTTATTACAAGTTTTTCTTTTAGACAAAAAGAGGCCAATGCCCTCAGTGCCCTTCTCATTCTCTTCTGATAGGTAGATATGATTACAGCGTTGACTGCACATAGAAGAGCTGGAACCACTTAATCTGCTAATACAAGGGAATGATGAGTGGAAAGTGAGAGGGCTTGATATACAAATTAAAAATGGGTGGGGAGTGGCTAAAAGGCACCTCTGCCTTACACCTCTGAGTAATGACAGCACTGGAGACATGTCCCCAAGGGGAGCATCTAACTCACAAAGAGGCATTGGTGTAGGTATTGAAGCAGCCTCTTATCTATTGAGGATCTCCTTAATTTTTCCCACAGCCTCTCCCTTGAGATCAAATTAAGGCTGATCTGAAATCAGTGAAAGCTGCAAAAAGGGAGCTTCTGGCCTGAGGAATATTTTTAGCTAAATAGTGAAGGGCCGGACAAATATCCATACAAGTACATACACATCTTAAACAACAGATTAAAGCATGACGACATGGAATCATATTGATCAGACTTTCCACAGCATCAATAAATAGTTTATATGTGGAAAGTGTAGACGTGTCTTCCATCAAGTGTTTTAAGTCAGGCAGGCCAGAGTCTTTCCACTGGAGCAAAGCAATCTTCTTAGTTGCTGTCCAGGAACAATAACGTTTTTTATGCTTCTATGGATTCCACATTTTTGGAATATAATTTCACATCATATTCATCTCTTTGATTCCTTATTTCTTTCGACCACAACTTGTTTACAACTTTATGAATATTAAACTAAAACAGTCTCAATGTAGAACAAGCCCAAAATATGAGTTCCAACATACTACATTTCCAACTGTCAGCCCTCCCAGGTAAACCAGTCAGGAAACACGACCAGATGAGCTAGTTGTACTTTATCCTAAGGCTACATTAACAGAATCTTGCAAATCTGAAAGTACAAATCTCCCGCTGTCTCTTTTTACAGCCTGATCAATTAGGGTGGATCCTTCCTAAGTTTCTTTCTCTGCCTATTAAGCAGATGTAGGCTCCTCCCTCTTTTATCTGATCGTTCCCTAGGCAGCATCTCTTCCCCTCGTCCCTCAAGGTTATTCCCACATACCATTACACCAACATACAGAGTTGTTGTTGTTCAGTCGTTTAGTCGTGTCCGACTCTTCGTGACCTCATGGACCATAGCACGCCAGGCCTTCCTGTCCTCCACTGTCTCCCGGAGTTTACTCAAATTCATGTTCATTACATCGGTGATGCTATCTAACCATCTCATCCTCTGCTGTCCCCTTCTCCTTTTGCCTTCAGTCTTTCCCAACATCAGGGTCTTTTCCAGTGAGTCCTCTCTTCACATTAGATGGCCAAAGTATTTGAGCTTCAGCTTCAGTATCTGTCCTTCCAATGAGCAGTCAGGGTTGATTTCCTTTAGGATTGACTGATTTGACCTCCTTGCAGTCCAAGGGAGAAGAGTCTTCTCCAGCACCACAGTTCGAAAGCATCAATTCTTCGGCGCTCAGCCTTCCTTATGGTCCAACTCTCACAGCCATACATTACTACTGGGAAAACCATGGCTTTAACTATACATACAGAGATTGAAAACCAACCTTTCCTCCACATCTTTAGGGTATTCAATAGATTTGATAGCCCATTATTCCACCTGCAAGTTTCAAATGCAGTTAATGCACCAGACCCAAATAGTGAAGTCAAAAAGTGTTTTAATAAAATACATTGCCATTCAGCAGACTTAGGAAGTTCAAATTGTTTTTGCAAATCATGAAATATTTTGGAAAACTGATAAGGAATAAACTGGGTGTAGTTGTTTATTTGTTCAGTCATCTCCGACTCCTCGTGACCTCATGGACCAGCCCACGCCAGAGCTTCCTGTCGGCTGTCACCATCCCCAGCTCCCCCACGGTTGAGTCCGTCACCTTCAGAATATCATCCATCCATCTTGCCCTTGGTCGGCCCCTCTTCCTTTTGCCTTCCACTTTCCCTAGCATCAGCTTCTTCTCCAGGGTATCCTGTCTTCTCATTATGTGGCCAAAGTACTTCAGTTTTGCCTTTAATATCATTCCCTCAAGTGAGCAGTCTGGCTTTATTTCCTGGAGTATGGACTGGTTTGATCTTCTTGCAGTCCAAGGCACTCTCAGAATTTTCCTCCAACACCACAGTTCAAAAGCATCTATCTTCCTTCGCTCAGCCTTCCTTATGGTCCAGCTCTCACAGCCATAGGTTACTACAGGGAATACCATTGCTTTAACTATGCGGACCTTTGTTGTCAGTGTGATGTCTCTGCTCTTAACTATTTTATCAAGATTTGCCATTGCTCTCCTCCCAAGAAGTAGACGTCTTCTGATTTCCTGGCTGCAGTCAGCATCTGCAGTAATCTTTGCGCCTAGAAATACAAAGTCTGTCACTGCCTCCACTTTTTCTCCCTCTATTTGCCAGTTATCAATCAAGCTGGTTGCCATAATCTTGGTTTTTTTGAGGTTTAACTGCAACCCAGCTTTTGCACTTTCTTCTTTCACCTTCGTCATAAGGCTCCTCAACTCCTCCTCGCTTTCAGCCATCAAAGTGGTATCATCTGCATATCTGAGATTGTTAATGTTTCTTCCAGCGATTTTAACTCCAGCCTTGGATTCCTCAAGCCCAGCACGTCGCATGATGGGTTCTGCGTACAGGTTGAATAGGTAGGGTGAGAGTATACAACCCTGCCGTACTCCTTTCCCAATCTTAAACCAGTCCGTTGTTCCGTGCTCTGTTCTTACCGTTGCTACTTGGTTGTTATACAGATTCCTCAGGAGGCAGACAAGATGACTTGGTATCCCCATACCACGAAGAACTCGCCACAATTTGTTATGATTCACACAGTCAAAGGCTTTAGAATAGTCAATAAAACAAAAATAGATGTTTTTCTGAAACTCCCTGGCTTTCTCCATTATCCAGCGGATGTTGGCAATTTGGTCTCTAGTTCCTCTGCCTTTTCTAAACCCAGCTTGTACATCTGGCAATTCTCGCTCCATGAATTGCTGGAGTCTACTTTGCAAGATCTTGAGCATTACCTTACTGGCATGTGAAATAAGTGCCACTGTTCGATAGTTTGAACATTCTTTAGTGCTTCCCTTTTTTGGTATGGGGATATAAGTTGATTTTTTCCAATCTGATGGCCATTCTTGTGTTTTCCAAATTTGCTGGCATATGGCATGCATCACCTTGACAGCATCATCTTGCAAGATTTTAAACAGTTCAGCTGGGATACCGTTGTCTCCTGCTGCCTTGTTATTAGCAATGCTTCTTAAGGCCCGTTCAACCTCACTCTTCAGGATGTCTGGCTCTAACTCACTGAGCACACCGTCAAAGCTATCTCCAATATTATTATCCTTCCTATACAGATCTTCCGTATATTCTTGCCACCTTTTCTTGATCTCTTCTGCTTCTGTTAGGTCCTTACCATCTTTGTTTTTGATCATACCCATTTTTGCCTGGAATTTACCTCCGATGTTTCTAATTTTCTGGAAGAGGTCTCTTGTCCTTCCTATTCTATTGTCTTCTTCCACTTCCGCACATTGCTTGTTTAAAAATAATTCCTTATCTCTTCTGGCTAACCTCTGGAATTTTGCATTTAATTGGGCATATCTCCCCCTATCACTGTTGCCTTTTGCTTTCCTTCTTTCTTGGGCTACTTCCAGTGTCTCAGCAGACAGCCATCTTGCCTTCTTGGTTTTCTTTTTCTTTGGGATGTTTTTTGTTGCCGCCTCCTGAACAATGTTGTGAACTTCTGTCCATAGTTCTTCCGGGACCCTATCTACTAAATCTAGTCCCTTAAATCTATTCTTCACCTCCACTGCATATTCCTTAGGAATATTAGTGAGCTCATATCTAACTGATCTGTGGGTCTTCCCTATTCTCTTTAGTCTGATTCTAAATTTTGCAATAAGAAGTTCGTGATCTGAACTACAGTCAGCTCCAGGTCTTGTTTTTACCGACTGTATAGATGTCCGCCACCTTTGGCTGCAAAGGATGTAGTCAATCTGATTTCGGTGTCGACCATCTGGTGAAGTCCATGTATAAAGTCGTCTTTTAGGTTGTCTGTAGCTTGAATCATGTCAACTGGATTTCTATTTTCTCAGTGGAAACGTTTCGCTCCTTATCCAAGGAGCTTCTTCAGTCTGAGCAAAGTTAGTAAGGGAATCCTTAAATATGTTGCTGTGTGACCTTACACCTGGGGCTAGGTCATGGTTATTTTGAGATGTTATTTCTAAGTCCCTTTATCATCTAAAGAAGGATCGTTAAGATCACCATGCTGCTGTTGAGCTTGCGAAATGGTCTTAATCTTAATCTTCCTAGGCACAGAAGACAAAGCAGGGAGGAAAATAGGGGAAAGATTGTGCCTGAGGCCCCCACCTCTATTCAAGGAAGGATTTTCCAAGTTGGCATAAATGGATTCTGTTAGGTGATGGTTAACTATGCGGGGTTCCAGGCAATGAAGTAATCCAAACAACGTGTTGTAAGGCTAACAATATCTTTATTGATAGCATAAGGCAATAATGGATGTATAGTGCATTATTGCAAAAAGGTAAAATCAAAGCATAAGCAGAGTTCCATCACCAGAAGTGAGGAAAGAAAAAAAACATCATGGTCTGTGCAAAGACCAGGCAAAGACCAGGCATGGTTACAGTTCAGATACAAGTACATGCAGATAGCAGCCTACATAAAGAACAGAAGACATATATGTAGAACATAAGTATAAAGGACTACCCATGGTTCATAGCTCACATGTGATTGGTTTAAACATGAGCATCTCTTTCAGTATAGCATTTCTGGTAGTAATTGTACTTACTATAAAGCATCACACGATGGCAGTGTTGTGTATTGGCCTTTTTTGAGCTATAGTTGTTTTGAGAACAGTCCTGATTACGGGTTTATTTTGTCTAGCTAGAGATATCTCAGCACCTGCCATCTACGTCTCAGATGTTTTGAGAACCAAACTTACAATGCGGAAAACAATGTAGATTGTTTTCACTTGTATTTTTCCACTCTCTGGCCAGACACAGTGGAAGAAAATGCCATGCGTTTAATTCTGCATAGAATGCTTTAACCAAATAACCTTAACACCCCTTCCGCATGGATTTTTTGAAACACTGTGGGGGAAAACTGTTATTTCAAAAGCACACAGAGACACAAATGATTTTATTTCAGACACATTTGTTCCAATCCCAATCTGGTTACCATGGTTATATGTTTTGTAGGAGAAAGTGCTTTCGTGAGAACGTCTGCGATATTTAGTTCAGATGGACAATACTCTAATTGTATAAATTTTTCCTGAATTGCATGCCTCACATTTTGGTATTTTACATGGATGTATTTCGTGCGATTATTGACATTTTCCGAAGCAGCTAGAGATAGACAGGATTGGGAATCTTCATACATTGTTATTGGTGTATTTATATTTACAGATAAATCTGTAAACAATTGTTTTAACCAATACGTTTCATTGATTGCCTCACTGAGGGCCGAGAATTCGGCTTCGCAGGTAGAAACGGCAATTAATGTTTGTTTTCTTGCTCTCCAGGCAATGGGTGTATTTGCAAACAAACAAACAAAACCACTCACAGACTTTCTGTCTCTCTCTTCTGCAAAAGAGCTGTCAGCATAAATCACAGGCATTTCAGCCTTGGTGGCTGATATTTTGAGACAAAGATCAGCTGTGCCTTTTAGATAGCGTAGGACCCTCTTTAAACCTGTCCAATCCCGCATGGATGGTTTGGCAACCTTACGACTAAGCACTCCAACTGAGTAAGCTAAGTCAGGGCGTGTCCATTGTGTTAAGTGTAGCAAACTTCCTACAGCTGAGTGATACAATGCAGGTTGAGGACAAGGTTCCTCACATGCATCACCCTTTAGGAAATCAAGAGTCATTGGTGTTTTGGTTGGTTTTGCATTTGACATTTCAAGTTGACTCAACAATTGGTCAATTTTTCTTTTCTGACTCAGATAGAACTCACCACTCTGAGCTCTAGTGACTTCAACACCTAGATAGTATTTCAGCTCACCTAGGTCTTTCAATTGAAAGTACTGTCTCAATTGTGTTGCAAACTCTTGTACAAGGTGCAAAGAACCAGTTGCTAGGCAAAAATCATCAACATACGTTAGCAACACTGTGTAATCACTTCCAGAACCTCTTACATACACACAAGGATCAGCAACAGACTTCTTAAACTTTAGCTCTAACAAAGCCTTATCTAAACATTGATGCCAACAACGTCCGGCCTGCTTCAGTCCGTACAGCGCCTTGCGCAGTCTGTACACCTTCTGAGAATTGTCACAAGCATAGCCAGGAGCCTGCTTCATGTACACAGTTTCAGGGAGCTCTGCATTCAAATATGCTGTGTCAACATCAAAATGATGGACAACAAGTCCACGCTGTGCAGCCAGAGAAAGTACCATACGTAAAGACTCTGGTCTAGCTGTGGGTGCATATGTGAGATCATAGTTCAAAAACCTCTCCTGTGCAAATCCCTGAGCAACAAGCCTGGCTTTGTACTGCACTGTATTATCAGGAAGAAGTTTCTTTCTGAAAACCCATCTGGAACCAACAGCTTTCTGGGATGGGGGCAAATCAGTGACCTCAAACACCTTTTGACTCACTAATGCCTCAAACTCCTTATCCATCGCTGTGTTCCACTTCTCTTGCTCTTCAACAGGCAGATGCAACATCTCCTGGAAAGACTGAGGTTCACAGGTAATCTGACACACTCTCACCTGCTGAATCACAAATCTGTCAGGCTTCACACCCTTTGTGGAGCGTGCAGACCTACGAGGAATTACCACTGCCTCTTCCTCATTGCTGTCCTCTGCCTTTTCACTACCTGAATCCCCCTTCAGATCCTGAACCTGCTCAGGTGAAATTTCCTCTTCCTTCACCTGAGGGGATCCTCTCACCACACTAGGAGACTGGGAACCAGAAGGCAGCTGAACTGGTTGTTGTCCAGCCACAGGAGCATGGACAGTTGGCTGTACACTAGATTGCAACAATACTTCTGAACTAGCATTCAACCTATCCCAACCAGTAGGGTGCTCAAAATTAGCACTTCTAGAGATTACTACACGACCATAGCCTGCAGAAAAACGGTAACCCTTAGATCTAGATGAATAACCAACAAACCTTAAGCGTTGTGCTTTTGGCTGGTTCTTCCTTCGCTGAGACTTAGGAATATGCACATATGCAAATGTTCCAAAAACACGCAGATGCTTCAGCGAAGGGCGCTTGCCAAACAAAAGGAAATAAGGAACTTCATTTACAGCTGAATTCCACACCCTGTTAGTCAGATACACTGCAGTCATGGTAGCCTCACCCCAAAAACGGGCTGGCACCTGGGCATCTAACATCAGGCTATTTCTAATGGTATTAACAACACCAATCTTCCTTTCAGCTATTCCGTTCTCAGCAGGAACACCAACATTGGCAAGTCTATGGGAGATTCCTTTTCTACGAAGCCAATTCTGAAACTCATGGCCTAGAAACTCTCCTCCACAATCCGATTGAAATTGACCTACTTGATAGCCATAATTTCTTTCCACCATTGCAACAAACTCCTTAAAGCGAGCAAAAGCCTCCGCTTTAGATTTGAGCAAATAACAAAACGTATAGCGAGTATGGTCATCCACCAAAAGGAACATGAAACGCGCCCCCCCTTCACTAGGAGCATTGGGGCCGGCTAAGTCTCCATGAACCAACTGAAAAGGCCTAGTTGACACTCTGTCACTTTTTCTAGCAATAGGAGCAGCCTTAATTTTAGATTGTTTGCACACAGTACAATCAAGAAAGTCATCACACTTTTTGGATCCTAACTCAGGATACACCTTGGCCAGTTGGGACAAACTTCCCCACCCGGGATGTCCCAAAACTCTGTGATAATAGTGAATGCATTTGTTATGTGGGGGAACATTGGAAATACAATTTCCTGACACAATCCCCTGCTTAGGAAGCATTTCATACAATTGATTCACTAACTTCCCCCTAGCACATTCTATCCCATCTTTTTCAATAGAACATCCAGTACCCTTGAACACAACAGTATAACCAGACTTTACCAGGGCTGGAACGCTAAGGAGGGAAAAGTCAAGTGTAGGTACACACAACACATTTTGCATATTTATCCCCAAACAAGGAATGTATACTTCACCCTGAAAGGACACATCAGCCATAGATCCATCAGCCAGAGCAACCTGTTGGACGTTAGGCTTGCTTTTTGATAACAACAACTGTTCATTGTTGACAATGATTTGACTACAGGCTGAGTCCAAAAGCCAAGTCTCTGGGGAACGTCTACTCACAGCCGTGAGCAAAGCAGACACCTGGGTACGTTGTCTAGGCGCTTGTTTCCCCTTCTTTCGTACGAACCTCTTTCCACTGGCTCCACCGGCTGGGCGAGGTGGCTGGGGACAGTCTCTCATGAAGTGTTGGGTCGAGTTGCACCGGAAACATCTCCTCACAGCACACGCAGCCTCTGTTCCAACTGGAAAACGCTGAGCTGAAGCCTCAGGAACAGCAACAGATGACTTACTCTGCATCTTCTCCAAATCACGAGCTTGCTGGATTTCTTGCAGGCGATTTGTAAGATAATCCACAGTTAGGTCTTGGGGCCTCAACGTCTGAGTTGCCTCGATGAGCATGTCAAAGCTCTTGTCCAAGCTTGACAGGATGATACAAGCTCTCTGGGTATCAGGGATCACAACATCCCGGTCCTCAAGTTCAAGAAACAAAGTCTTGACTTTATGGAGGTGGGTCATCACGTTTCCACCGGGCTGCAGCTTCAAATTGTAAAGCTGACGTGATATACCAACAATGGCAGCAGAGGTTTGCTTGGAATAAAGGGCTTTAAGAGCTTCCCAACAGGCATGTGCGGTCTCCAAATTACTGATATGCAGTAGCTGTGATGATTCTAGTCCCAGAATCAAGTTGCCATAAGCACGATCCAAACACAACTGCACTTCTTCAGTAATAGCACCGGTTGGAGGTGCGTCTTTCACATACTTCCACAAACCTTCTTTTAGGAAGAAAGACTTGATCTTCACACACCAGGTCCGATAGTTTGTGCCATTCAAACGCTCAAAGGGCAGACTGGTTAGCCCTGCAGCAGCAGCCATGCTGACCACTCAAAGAAAAACACGTTTACTTCAAAATGCAGCCTTAAAAACAAACCCCGTTGTTACAGCTAGATCCAGCGCAGCAAAGAAAAACACAAAATTCTCTCTGGGCCCATAACCTGTTAGGTGATGGTTAACTATGCGGGGTTCCAGGCAATGAAGTAATCCAAACAACGTGTTGTAAGGCTAACAATATCTTTATTGATAGCATAAGGCAATAATGGATGTATAGTGCATTATTGCAAAAAGGTAAAATCAAAGCATAAGCAGAGTTCCATCACCAGAAGTGAGGAAAGAAAAAAAACATCATGGTCTGTGCAAAGACCAGGCAAAGACCAGGCATGGTTACAGTTCAGATACAAGTACATGCAGATAGCAGCCTACATAAAGAACAGAAGACATATATGTAGAACATAAGTATAAAGGACTACCCATGGTTCATAGCTCACATGTGATTGGTTTAAACATGAGCATCTCTTTCAGTATAGCATTTCTGGTAGTAATTGTACTTACTATAAAGCATCACACGATGGCAGTGTTGTGTATTGGCCTTTTTTGAGCTATAGTTGTTTTGAGAACAGTCCTGATTACGGGTTTATTTTGTCTAGCTAGAGATATCTCAGCACCTGCCATCTACGTCTCAGATGTTTTGAGAACCAAACTTACAATGCGGAAAACAATGTAGATTGTTTTCACTTGTATTTTTCCACTCTCTGGCCAGACACAGTGGAAGAAAATGCCATGCGTTTAATTCTGCATAGAATGCTTTAACCAAATAACCTTAACACCCCTTCCGCATGGATTTTTTGAAACACTGTGGGGGAAAACTGTTATTTCAAAAGCACACAGAGACACAAATGATTTTATTTCAGACACATTTGTTCCAATCCCAATCTGGTTACCATGGTTATATGTTTTGTAGGAGAAAGTGCTTTCGTGAGAACGTCTGCGATATTTAGTTCAGATGGACAATACTCTAATTGTATAAATTTTTCCTGAATTGCATGCCTCACATTTTGGTATTTTACATGGATGTATTTCGTGCGATTATTGACATTTTCCGAAGCAGCTAGAGATAGACAGGATTGGGAATCTTCATACATTGTTATTGGTGTATTTATATTTACAGATAAATCTGTAAACAATTGTTTTAACCAATACGTTTCATTGATTGCCTCACTGAGGGCCGAGAATTCGGCTTCGCAGGTAGAAACGGCAATTAATGTTTGTTTTCTTGCTCTCCAGGCAATGGGTGTATTTGCAAACAAACAAACAAAACCACTCACAGACTTTCTGTCTCTCTCTTCTGCAAAAGAGCTGTCAGCATAAATCACAGGCATTTCAGCCTTGGTGGCTGATATTTTGAGACAAAGATCAGCTGTGCCTTTTAGATAGCGTAGGACCCTCTTTAAACCTGTCCAATCCCGCATGGATGGTTTGGCAACCTTACGACTAAGCACTCCAACTGAGTAAGCTAAGTCAGGGCGTGTCCATTGTGTTAAGTGTAGCAAACTTCCTACAGCTGAGTGATACAATGCAGGTTGAGGACAAGGTTCCTCACATGCATCACCCTTTAGGAAATCAAGAGTCATTGGTGTTTTGGTTGGTTTTGCATTTGACATTTCAAGTTGACTCAACAATTGGTCAATTTTTCTTTTCTGACTCAGATAGAACTCACCACTCTGAGCTCTAGTGACTTCAACACCTAGATAGTATTTCAGCTCACCTAGGTCTTTCAATTGAAAGTACTGTCTCAATTGTGTTGCAAACTCTTGTACAAGGTGCAAAGAACCAGTTGCTAGGCAAAAATCATCAACATACGTTAGCAACACTGTGTAATCACTTCCAGAACCTCTTACATACACACAAGGATCAGCAACAGACTTCTTAAACTTTAGCTCTAACAAAGCCTTATCTAAACATTGATGCCAACAACGTCCGGCCTGCTTCAGTCCGTACAGCGCCTTGCGCAGTCTGTACACCTTCTGAGAATTGTCACAAGCATAGCCAGGAGCCTGCTTCATGTACACAGTTTCAGGGAGCTCTGCATTCAAATATGCTGTGTCAACATCAAAATGATGGACAACAAGTCCACGCTGTGCAGCCAGAGAAAGTACCATACGTAAAGACTCTGGTCTAGCTGTGGGTGCATATGTGAGATCATAGTTCAAAAACCTCTCCTGTGCAAATCCCTGAGCAACAAGCCTGGCTTTGTACTGCACTGTATTATCAGGAAGAAGTTTCTTTCTGAAAACCCATCTGGAACCAACAGCTTTCTGGGATGGGGGCAAATCAGTGACCTCAAACACCTTTTGACTCACTAATGCCTCAAACTCCTTATCCATCGCTGTGTTCCACTTCTCTTGCTCTTCAACAGGCAGATGCAACATCTCCTGGAAAGACTGAGGTTCACAGGTAATCTGACACACTCTCACCTGCTGAATCACAAATCTGTCAGGCTTCACACCCTTTGTGGAGCGTGCAGACCTACGAGGAATTACCACTGCCTCTTCCTCATTGCTGTCCTCTGCCTTTTCACTACCTGAATCCCCCTTCAGATCCTGAACCTGCTCAGGTGAAATTTCCTCTTCCTTCACCTGAGGGGATCCTCTCACCACACTAGGAGACTGGGAACCAGAAGGCAGCTGAACTGGTTGTTGTCCAGCCACAGGAGCATGGACAGTTGGCTGTACACTAGATTGCAACAATACTTCTGAACTAGCATTCAACCTATCCCAACCAGTAGGGTGCTCAAAATTAGCACTTCTAGAGATTACTACACGACCATAGCCTGCAGAAAAACGGTAACCCTTAGATCTAGATGAATAACCAACAAACCTTAAGCGTTGTGCTTTTGGCTGGTTCTTCCTTCGCTGAGACTTAGGAATATGCACATATGCAAATGTTCCAAAAACACGCAGATGCTTCAGCGAAGGGCGCTTGCCAAACAAAAGGAAATAAGGAACTTCATTTACAGCTGAATTCCACACCCTGTTAGTCAGATACACTGCAGTCATGGTAGCCTCACCCCAAAAACGGGCTGGCACCTGGGCATCTAACATCAGGCTATTTCTAATGGTATTAACAACACCAATCTTCCTTTCAGCTATTCCGTTCTCAGCAGGAACACCAACATTGGCAAGTCTATGGGAGATTCCTTTTCTACGAAGCCAATTCTGAAACTCATGGCCTAGAAACTCTCCTCCACAATCCGATTGAAATTGACCTACTTGATAGCCATAATTTCTTTCCACCATTGCAACAAACTCCTTAAAGCGAGCAAAAGCCTCCGCTTTAGATTTGAGCAAATAACAAAACGTATAGCGAGTATGGTCATCCACCAAAAGGAACATGAAACGCGCCCCCCCTTCACTAGGAGCATTGGGGCCGGCTAAGTCTCCATGAACCAACTGAAAAGGCCTAGTTGACACTCTGTCACTTTTTCTAGCAATAGGAGCAGCCTTAATTTTAGATTGTTTGCACACAGTACAATCAAGAAAGTCATCACACTTTTTGGATCCTAACTCAGGATACACCTTGGCCAGTTGGGACAAACTTCCCCACCCGGGATGTCCCAAAACTCTGTGATAATAGTGAATGCATTTGTTATGTGGGGGAACATTGGAAATACAATTTCCTGACACAATCCCCTGCTTAGGAAGCATTTCATACAATTGATTCACTAACTTCCCCCTAGCACATTCTATCCCATCTTTTTCAATAGAACATCCAGTACCCTTGAACACAACAGTATAACCAGACTTTACCAGGGCTGGAACGCTAAGGAGGGAAAAGTCAAGTGTAGGTACACACAACACATTTTGCATATTTATCCCCAAACAAGGAATGTATACTTCACCCTGAAAGGACACATCAGCCATAGATCCATCAGCCAGAGCAACCTGTTGGACGTTAGGCTTGCTTTTTGATAACAACAACTGTTCATTGTTGACAATGATTTGACTACAGGCTGAGTCCAAAAGCCAAGTCTCTGGGGAACGTCTACTCACAGCCGTGAGCAAAGCAGACACCTGGGTACGTTGTCTAGGCGCTTGTTTCCCCTTCTTTCGTACGAACCTCTTTCCACTGGCTCCACCGGCTGGGCGAGGTGGCTGGGGACAGTCTCTCATGAAGTGTTGGGTCGAGTTGCACCGGAAACATCTCCTCACAGCACACGCAGCCTCTGTTCCAACTGGAAAACGCTGAGCTGAAGCCTCAGGAACAGCAACAGATGACTTACTCTGCATCTTCTCCAAATCACGAGCTTGCTGGATTTCTTGCAGGCGATTTGTAAGATAATCCACAGTTAGGTCTTGGGGCCTCAACGTCTGAGTTGCCTCGATGAGCATGTCAAAGCTCTTGTCCAAGCTTGACAGGATGATACAAGCTCTCTGGGTATCAGGGATCACAACATCCCGGTCCTCAAGTTCAAGAAACAAAGTCTTGACTTTATGGAGGTGGGTCATCACGTTTCCACCGGGCTGCAGCTTCAAGTTGTAAAGCTGACGTGATATACCAACAATGGCAGCAGAGGTTTGCTTGGAATAAAGGGCTTTAAGAGCTTCCCAACAGGCATGTGCGGTCTCCAAATTACTGATATGCAGTAGCTGTGATGATTCTAGTCCCAGAATCAAGTTGCCATAAGCACGATCCAAACACAACTGCACTTCTTCAGTAATAGCACCGGTTGGAGGTGCGTCTTTCACATACTTCCACAAACCTTCTTTTAGGAAGAAAGACTTGATCTTCACACACCAGGTCCGATAGTTTGTGCCATTCAAACGCTCAAAGGGCAGACTGGTTAGCCCTGCAGCAGCAGCCATGCTGACCACTCAAAGAAAAACACGTTTACTTCAAAATGCAGCCTTAAAAACAAACCCCGTTGTTACAGCTAGATCCAGCGCAGCAAAGAAAAACACAAAATTCTCTCTGGGCCCATAACCTGTTAGGTGATGGTTAACTATGCGGGGTTCCAGGCAATGAAGTAATCCAAACAACGTGTTGTAAGGCTAACAATATCTTTATTGATAGCATAAGGCAATAATGGATGTATAGTGCATTATTGCAAAAAGGTAAAATCAAAGCATAAGCAGAGTTCCATCACCAGAAGTGAGGAAAGAAAAAAAACATCATGGTCTGTGCAAAGACCAGGCAAAGACCAGGCATGGTTACAGTTCAGATACAAGTACATGCAGATAGCAGCCTACATAAAGAACAGAAGACATATATGTAGAACATAAGTATAAAGGACTACCCATGGTTCATAGCTCACATGTGATTGGTTTAAACATGAGCATCTCTTTCAGTATAGCATTTCTGGTAGTAATTGTACTTACTATAAAGCATCACACGATGGCAGTGTTGTGTATTGGCCTTTTTTGAGCTATAGTTGTTTTGAGAACAGTCCTGATTACGGGTTTATTTTGTCTAGCTAGAGATATCTCAGCACCTGCCATCTACGTCTCAGATGTTTTGAGAACCAAACTTACAATGCGGAAAACAATGTAGATTGTTTTCACTTGTATTTTTCCACTCTCTGGCCAGACACAGTGGAAGAAAATGCCATGCGTTTAATTCTGCATAGAATGCTTTAACCAAATAACCTTAACAGATTCCCAGGAAGCATTCCAGTCCCCTATGATGAAAAGGACATCTTTTTTTGGTGTTAGTTCTAGAAGGTGTTGTAGGTCTTCATAGAACCGGTCAACTTCAGCTTCTTCGGCATCAGTGGTTGATCCAGTATAACATAAAATGTTCTCTTTTAAGTGCAAATTTTGTGCCTTTTTCTAACAAAGTATATGTCAAAATACATAATAGTAAGAATACAGTCCATCTAGTAGTTATTATGCAACATAGGAAGCACTAACTGCACAACATAACATTGGAGGAAATATTAGGGAATTAAATATAAAATATTTCCAAAGAAAAAAACTATTACTTATCAGCCCAAGTCTGATACAAAGGGGCATTCAGGGGAGAAAAGGCTAATAGCGAGCTTGACAAAAAGCAATCTACATTTCCTATGTTCCATTGTTTGGCATCTGTTGGCGCTGAATCAAAGTACAGTAAAAATCTAGAATGTTGTTAGGGTTTTTCTTAAGCTGGTACAGACCACAGAGACAAACATTCAGATTTTTTTTTTGCCCCATTAGGAGTTGTTTTATTATACAAAAAGTAAAGTCCTACTCCTTACTTTTAATCTTAACTAGATAACCTGTGACCCATTGGGACATAGTTTCAGATATTTCCTTACGAGATTCCTCAATGCCTTCAACAGTGGCAGAGCTTCTAATGTATTGCATTTACTAGAAAGGTTCTTAAAAATTCAGGGAGATATTCAGAGATACTGTATATCTGCCTCGAAAATAGCCCATGTCATTTATATTGAACTGTATAGCACAGCCAAACATCAGGAGTTGACCACAGGAAATGTTTTATGACATTTTGTATTATGTCATAAAATGTTTTATGATAATTTTAATGTCATGAAATATTTTACAAAATTTGCCAAATTTCAATTCCATGGGAGTCATGGGTCCTGGATTTTGGACGCATTCTGTAAGTTAGCCCATTTGAGGTACCTTGGTTCAAAAATTGTTGCCCTATGATGCACAGTTTTGCCCAGTTAAAGGTTACACACAGAGTTTTAGTAGTACATAGATGCTAACTCTATGTTATTTCCTGCTTATTTTCTTATTACATATCTTAATCTGGGGTCTTCGTATTACTATAAGTTTACAGTTACTTCTAACTTACTTAATCTATAAATGTCTGTCTCTGTATTCTAGGTCTATGTTCATGTTCTTTGCTCTATACCAGGGCTTTCCAAAGTTTTCCCGCGGCGACACACCAACCGCCATTGGTGTGTCGCCATGGGAAAACCCGGAAGTGCCACCGTTGCGGCAGTGCGCAAAACCCCAGAAGCGCTGCTGCCGCTTTCGGGTTTTTGCGCGCCGCAGTTGGTGTGTCGCCGCGGGAAAACCCGGAAGCGCTGATGATGATCAGCGCTTCCGGGTTGTGTGGCGACACACCAGACTGTGTGTGGCAACACACTTTTGTGTCGCGACACACAGTTTGGAAAGCTCTGCTCTATACTTTCCTATCTTGATTATTTCCTAGCTCTTGAATCTTTCTTATTTGTGGAGTCCATGGTGCTCTCTGAGGCTTGTTGTTTTCTTGCAGACTAGTTTTCATTGCCTGGCTAGGCAACATCTTCAGTGCGAAAAGGGAGTGGGACTTGCTCTCTGTTTATATACCCTGGCTTGTCCTGTCTGTGTTGGTGGGGGTGTTGTACTCTCCTTGGTAGTACCTTGATTGGGTGGTTATTTCTTTCTAAAAAATTTTATGTCTTTCTTATTTCCCCAGGTCTTCATCTCTTGTACACAAACTCAGTCAATTTACATTTGAAAACCCTTTTCATTCCTTCTCTATAGACTTGTGGTATGGTTTTTTTCTCTTCCCCCAGCACTCACAGTTCTCTCTTCCTGGTTTCTGAGTTGGTTTGTGAAACTCTGTGCCTGGACTGTTGCATGCAGTGGGCTTGCTTCAGTTGCTTCTTTGCAGATGCTAGTCAAGCTCTCCCCCCACCCCCCATCTGTTGGCTCTGTCTTTCAGTGGGTCTTGCCTGTTTGGCAGCTGCTCCAAAGCTTGCCATTCTTTGTATTGTTCTGGCACTGCTGCTGCCTTTGAACTGGAGCATTTTCCCCATTTCTCTGCTGTCTTCCTGGCTCAGTTCCTCTTTCCTTACACCCACACACACACTGGGTTTCTGGTCTGTTTTATGGGACATGCTCTCCAATTAAGGAGGAGATGGGGCTGTTTTAAACCTCTTCCCAGGCAGAATGGAAACTCTTGATCTCAGGAGGGAAGGAGTAACGCCTGATTATTCAGGGTGGTGAGTTATTCTTCCACATACATCTTATTGTGTTATGCTTGTGCTTTTCTATCTACTGGAATGGATAACCCAGCAAATAAAACCACCTCCTTATGAAAGCTGCAAATCCATATGGTGATGCTAACATGGACATCTTGTGCTCAGAGATTATCCTTTTCCAAAGACACCGGATTTGAACCTCAGTTTACATGCAACCCAATTTATAAATTACAGGCAAGGCGTTAATTCTCATTTCTAGCCTACAATGGCAGTGAAAATACTTGGTTTTAGTATTTTATAATTTAGAGCGGTAGCCGCTGCTATCTTACCTGACTTTCATTCTTTACAAAATATGTTACTAGAGCAATGACCAAGACTGTTACCAGCTTAAAAT
This sequence comes from Charina bottae, assembly GCA_023362775.1. Taxonomy (NCBI): domain Eukaryota; kingdom Metazoa; phylum Chordata; class Lepidosauria; order Squamata; family Charinaidae; genus Charina; species Charina bottae. Next base: position 140,067 of record JALMGJ010000073.1, on the reverse strand, counting down.
ACACTCCTGTCGGTCTTTCTCATGGGTGCATTCAGGCATAGGAAAGTTCTTGCTAAGTTCCCCTTTATAGCACGGTGAAATGGCAATCATCATCATCATCATCAGTTAGAAGCAAAATACTGTTTCAAACTTTACTAAAAGATGTATGTACACTTCTTACAACAATATATAAAAGCAACTAAGGGAAAAGGCTCTTACATTTGGCCAGCTCAGTTGACATCCTGTTGCCAACTCATTGAAGGCGGATACAAATAGGCAAAAACTGGGAGACACTGTGAAAGTACTCCGGCTTAGGCCCCAAATCCCAATATTTTTATATTCTTGAGGTCCAGCTGCAGATCCACACCTTCAGGAACAGGTCCTCAGTTGGTGCTGATGCACAGCTAGTCAACTCACTCATGTCAGGGCTGATTCAGATAGGTTATACAACCAGGGGTGGAAATTTTGAGTGTTGGTCTCAGACATCTGTTTTTCAGACTCTTCTGGTCTGCAAATCTTGTGGCATTGCCCATTCCTCTCCTCCCCTTATTTATGTCTGGTCTTCAGTTTATCAAGATACTTGAATAACCCCATATCTTGTTTCCACTTGGTATATAATATAAGACATGATATAAGGTAAAGGTTCCCCCTGCACATTTGTGCAGTCGTGTCCGACTCTAGGGGCCAGTGCTCATCTCCGTTTGTTAGCCGAAGAACCAGCGTTGTCCAAAGATGCTTCCACGGTCATGTGGCCGGCATGACGCACACGGAACGCTGTTACCTACCCACCGAAGTGGTACCTGTTAATCTACTTGCATTTGCATGCTTTCGAATTGCTAGGTTGGCAAGAGCTGGGGCGAGTGCGGGAGCTCACTCCGTCATGCGCGTCTAGGGATTCAAACCTCCGAACTTGCGATCTTCCAATTGACAAGCCTGGCATCTTACCCGTTGAGCCACCACGCCCCCTAAGACATGATATAGCAAGTCCATAAACAGATAAAGAACAGACTTTTTCTGGTAGACCCAATCCTGTTGTTATTGAGCACAGCAAATTTAAAACAGTTATAAGATTCATACAGTAGATTCCATATTTCACTCATCATAACAGAATAAAATATGTGAAGATCTTTTCAAATCTTATCACCTCTCCTACCAGACAGAAGTCTCTCTGAGTCATCTATTTAACATTTACCTGAAACCACTAGGAGTGGTCTTTTGACAGTTTGGGGTTCAGTATCATCAATATGGTGATAAAGCCCAGCATTACAACACTACCTTAGGCCAGAGTAGTGATGCCATTGACATCCTGCCCCAGTGCCTAGAGAGTATGAGGAGAATATCCTAGCAAGGTAGAGTTATTGCTTGTCCATCGGGGTTGTTTATCTCCTCTAGTGGCATCTCTTGATGAGGTAGAGAAGCAGGTCTGCGACTGGGGATCCTTCAGGACTTATAGCTCCTGCTAGAAAGGCAGTTCTACAATCTAGATTGTACAATCTACAATCCCAGAGATGACTTTGGCTGGTATGTAAGTTGTGGCCTTACTTGGGGAAGGAGAATTTTGTCACAGTGCCTCATATCCTCGTCACCACTGATTTAAACTACTGCAGTAAGTCTGCCTTTGAAGTCCACTTGGAGGATGCAGTTGGTAAAGAATGCAGATATTAAACCAGGTATTAGCTGGTGGGGGCACATTATACCAACGTTGCAGGGCATACCCTGGCTTCCATAGGCTTCCAAGTGCAAGTTAAAGTGCTGCTACTAACATATAAAGCCCTACATGGCTTGGTGCCAAGTTAGTTGCAGGATCACATCCTCCCATTAGAATCAGTCCAGCTAGTATAATATACCCAGGAGATACTACTAGTGGTGCAAAGGAAGGGTTTTAAAAATATATATTAGACATTATATACCAAACAACAAAGCCAACAAAAACCAACAAAACAATATTAAAAGTACAGAGGTGATTACACAGTGAAAAAACTCTACATACACTACAGTGATTAAAATAGACTAAACAGAAAAAGGGAAATGAATTAATTTTAAAAATCCATGTAATATCCATTAATCTATTAAAATATTAGTTTAATCCTTAAGCTTGTCATTAAATCTAGATCATATACAGTAGAAACATATTGTTTCACTGTCACATTTTTAGACCATAAAGATGTTATCTATTTTCAAAAATAGATAACAGATTCATAACCTGAATCCATTTCTTAATATCAGGAGAATACATTCCTTCCAATTTATGTAAGATTATCCTCTTGCCAAGCTCCAGGCTCAGTAGAGCCAAAGCTCTTCACAAAATGACAAATTTTATACTTAAGGAATATAATTTAACATATTTACATCTTTGTTATATTTCTTCAAAATTGTATTACCATATGCTATGATTTGGACCATATGCTATGGCTGGATAAGACCAAACATTTGAGTTAAAGTGCCCTCAATTTTCTTGCAACTACAGCACAGAAAATCTGATGTCCAACCTTTTAAAAACATTTTTGAGGGGTCCAATAGACACACAATAGTATTTATGATGAACTAATATCATTCTTAAATCATAAGGAGTGAATTTAAAATTTAAAATTGAATATTTGCAATACTTCATTGTTCAGGTATGTAACAGATACTAATATTCATTCTCTCTTTTAATTCTATATAAAATTGAATTGTTGGTTTCACTTAAAGCACTTCATCTCTTAAGGATTCTAAGATTCCAGATATATCTCTTCCAGATTTCTCTGACACTGCTAAAGCATCTGGGCCATATTGTTTTGTCAATACCTGTTTCAGTTGTATACTGTACATATTGCGAAGTGGATGTTGTAAGTAAAACATATTCAGAACACAGTCTTTAAAAGTCTTTAAAACAACCTTTGTAAATCAACTGATTTAAGGTATTTATCCTATGTTTGACCTAGGCATTCCAGTAGAACATGTTTCCTGCTATGTTCAAATGTGGATTATTCCATGGCATCAATTTCTTGTGTGGTTCTAGATCAAAACTTAATCTCTTATCTATTAATGACCAAACATGTCTACCAGTTTTCAAGGCTGGAAGTGAAGTTTTCTGTTTATTATACTTAGAACCTAAAACTTGTGAGGATTTCAGAGGGATTACATGCTTACTCCCCCCCAAAATTCTCATTACATAAGAATTTAGACATTAAAATAAGAGCCCAATGGTCAGGTTGAAAATCTGGCAAGTTAAAACCCACTTTCATCATAAAACAATCCTAATTTGTCCAAAGATATTCAGGGGTTTTGGCTTGCAATAAACATTTTCTCATTAGTTTTTCTATCCATGTATCTAATAGGTGTTAATATTGGGATTCTTCTTAAAATACAAAATAGTCTTGATGCAATATTAATTTTAATCACATTGATCTTACATAGAAATTCAGTGGAAGTTTTAACTATCAGGTTATTATCTACTGAAACTATATATATACATTTAAACAAATTTAATTCAACATATTTTGATATGCTTTGAGAATAATGCAAATTAGACTTTTTCCAGTTAACAGTATAATCAGAGTATAAAGTATATTGTTGCACAAATTCAATATGCTTTGGTAGTAACACTAAATAATTATATCAAATAGCATATAAAAATTATATCATCAGCATATAAAAAATTGTATTGAGTATCAAGTGCCACTATGCCCTTAATATCTTGAGACTGTTTAATGAAAGAAGCTAAGGATTCAAGAACTAGGTTGGGGGGGAAAAAAGACAGCCAGTTTCTTTTGTATGTCCAGTGTAAAACTTGTTCTTGTAGCAATCCACTTTCAATTCAGTCTCAATCTTGTCAGGTAGAATTTGCTCCTCTTCCATAACAGCTTTTAGACACAGTCTATCTATAGAGGCAGGCACTTTTAAAATTAACTTCTGGGTCCGTTGTTCAAAAATATCCTTCAATATGTCTAATGTTAAAATATCTTGCTTTGTTCTGTAATTGTAAGTCAAGTTTAAGTGTTTTCCTTTAATTGTAATCTTTAGTTCCCTCTAGTTCCCTCTAGTGTCCTATTTTTTAAAATCCTATCTTACGTTTTTTGTTTTTTAAAAAAAATCAAAACAAAAGCATTTTCCCACAGGAAGGATTCTTTTTCATTAATTCCAAAATCTTATTTCAAAATTATTTGGACTCTCAGTCTGTTTATAACTTTCTAAAATCAAAGTTTTAATCACCCTTTTGCTGTTTATTCCCCCCAAAAAAATTTTAATTTCTTAAACTTGTAGTTAAAACTTCTTTTGCTAAGGATTGAAGGAAACTACCCAGTGTTATAAAACTTGTTGATCCAAAGGTTCCTAATAGCTGAAAAGCAGTTAACAAGCAATTTCTGAAACTGATTAGAAAAGGAAGTATGTGAACCCAGTGTCCTATCAAAGGTGCCAACTGCGGACTGAGCAAGATGGTTATTCCCTTATCTCCCAGAGCTCTAAACCCACTGGAGTGCACTATCTTGTGGTCTCCTCACGAGAAGCAGCTGTCTGGAGCACTTGTGGGCGATCTCAAGTCCTCTTTTTCGAAAAGCTGGTCTACTTGCTGGCTCTTCATTCCTCTGCAGTCGTTGACTCTGCTTTTCATGGAGCCATCTTAAGTCCGCCATTTCTTCCCTGGAAGACCAAGGTTGAACAGGAACAACCGGAAGACAGCTTGAAAATTAAAGGATATAAGGGGCCTCCTTGATTGGTGTCATGGTGTAACTTAATGCATCGAGAAAGAAACCCATTTGTAAAGAAACCAAATTGAAATCCAACAGACAAAAGATGGGGGAAAGCCATATCTTCTTAGGGCACACATCAAAAATTCAATCTGAATTGTAGCAAAGGTTATTCTTTTTTCTTCTCTCTCCCTCTCTCACTTTTCAAACCAGAAACATTCTCTGCATTTTATTCTCTGTTCTCAAATGAGCCAGTGCTTGTGCAAAAGGTGTTTCTTCTTAGCATGTGTGTATATGTTACATCTTTTAAATTTCTCTTCCTCTTTGTTGTGGCAAAAAGCTCAAAGATTTTAGGCTTTTCATTTTTCTAATAAGAATTTTATTGAGTTTAAAGCAAAAATAAAAACTGCAAAAAAGCAAAAAAGTAAAAAAAAGTAAAAAAGTGAGAAACACAAGAAAAAACATATTTTTTTACTTCTGACTTTCAACAGGAAGAATATACAGCAATTTCCATAATCAATCCCTTCTCTATATCAAACCAAGTTCACATTATTTCGATAAATCTTTCCATTAACACATATACAAATTACTAATGCAATTGCTCCTTCCCCTTATATAAAGAAAATGTGTATGTTTGTTTGTTTGTTTGTGTGTGTGTGTGTGTGTGTATGTATATGTATATGTATATGTATATGTATATGTATATGTATATACATATACATATACATACATACATACATACATACAAACACACAAACACACACACAAACACACATGTTGTTTATTCGTTCAGTCGCTTCCGACTCTTCGTGACTTCATGGACCAGCCCACGCCAGAGCTTCCTGTCGGCCGTCACCATCCCCAGCTCCCCCATGGTTGAGTCCGTCACCTCCAGAATATCATCCATCCATCTTGCCCTTGGTCGGCCCCTCTTCCTTTTGCCTTCCACTTTCCCTAGCATCAGCTTCTTCTCCAGGGTATCCTGTCTTCTCATTATGTGGCCAAAGTACTTCAGTTTTGCCTTTAATATCATTCCCTCAAGTGAGCAGTCTGGCTTTATTTCCTGGAGTATGGACTGGTTTGATCTTCTTGCAGTCCAAGGCACTCTCAGAATTTTCCTCCAACACCACAGTTCAAAAGCATCTATCTTCCTTCACTCAGCCTTCCTTATGGTCCAGCTCTCACAGCCATAGGTTACTACAGGGAATACCATTGCTTTAACTATGCGGACCTTTGTTGTCAGTGTGATGTCTCTGCTCTTAACTATTTTATCAAGATTTGCCATTGCTCTCCTCCCAAGAAGTAGACGTCTTCTGATTTCCTGGCTGCAGTCAGCATCTGCAGTAATCTTTGCGCCTAGAAATACAAAGTCTGTCACTGCCTCCACTTTTTCTCCCTCTATTTGCCAGTTATCAATCAAGCTGGTTGCCATAATCTTGGTTTTTTTGAGGTTTAACTGCAACCCAGCTTTTGCACTTTCTTCTTTCACCTTCGTCATAAGGCTCCTCAACTCCTCCTCGCTTTCAGCCATCAAAGTGGTATCATCTGCATATCTGAGATTGTTAATGTTTCTTCCAGCGATTTTAACTCCAGCCTTGGATTCCTCAAGCCCAGCACGTCGCATGATGGGTTCTGCGTACAGGTTGAATAGGTAGGGTGAGAGTATACAACCCTGCCGTACTCCTTTCCCAATCTTAAACCAGTCCGTTGTTCCGTGCTCTGTTCTTACCGTTGCTACTTGGTTGTTATACAGATTCCTCAGGAGGCAGACAAGATGACTTGGTATCCCCATACCACGAAGAACTCGCCACAATTTGTTATGATTCACACAGTCAAAGGCTTTAGAATAGTCAATAAAACAAAAATAGATGTTTTTCTGAAACTCCCTGGCTTTCTCCATTATCCAGCGGATGTTGGCAATTTGGTCTCTAGTTCCTCTGCCTTTTCTAAACCCAGCTTGTACATCTGGCAATTCTCGCTCCATGAATTGCTGGAGTCTACTTTGCAAGATCTTGAGCATTACCTTACTGGCATGTGAAATAAGTGCCACTGTTCGATAGTTTGAACATTCTTTAGTGCTTCCCTTTTTTGGTATGGGGATATAAGCTGATTTTTTCCAATCTGATGGCCATTCTTGTGTTTTCCAAATTTGCTGGCATATGGCATGCATCACCTTGACAGCATCATCTTGCAAGATTTTAAACAGTTCAGCTGGGATACCGTTGTCTCCTGCTGCCTTGTTATTAGCAATGCTTCTTAAGGCCCGTTCAACCTCACTCTTCAGGATGTCTGGCTCTAACTCACTGAGCACACCGTCAAAGCTATCTCCAATATTATTATCCTTCCTATACAGATCTTCCGTATATTCTTGCCACCTTTTCTTGATCTCTTCTGCTTCTGTTAGGTCCTTACCATCTTTGTTTTTGATCATACCCATTTTTGCCTGGAATTTACCTCCGATGTTTCTAATTTTCTGGAAGAGGTCTCTTGTCCTTCCTATTCTATTGTCTTCTTCCACTTCCGCACATTGCTTGTTTAAAAATAATTCCTTATCTCTTCTGGCTAACCTCTGGAATTTTGCATTTAATTGGGCATATCTCCCCCTATCACTGTTGCCTTTTGCTTTCCTTCTTTCTTGGGCTACTTCCAGTGTCTCAGCAGACAGCCATCTTGCCTTCTTGGTTTTCTTTTTCTTTGGGATGTTTTTTGTTGCCGCCTCCTGAACAATGTTGTGAACTTCTGTCCATAGTTCTTCCGGGACCCTATCTACTAAATCTAGTCCCTTAAATCTATTCTTCACCTCCACTGCATATTCCTTAGGAATATTAGTGAGCTCATATCTAACTGATCTGTGGGTCTTCCCTATTCTCTTTAGTCTGATTCTAAATTTTGCAATAAGAAGTTCGTGATCTGAACTACAGTCAGCTCCAGGTCTTGTTTTTACCGACTGTATAGATGTCCTCCACCTTTGGCTGCAAAGGATGTAGTCAATCTGATTTCGGTGTCGACCATCTGGTGAAGTCCATGTATAAAGTCGTCTTTTAGGTTGTTGGAAGAGAGTGTTTGTTATACATAGTGAGTTGTCTTGGCAAAATTCTATCAGCCTATGTCCTGCTTCATTTTGTTCTCCCAGACCATGCTTGCCTGTAATTCCAGGTGTTGTCTGACTACCCACCTTAGCATTCCAGTCTCCTGTAATGAAAATAACATATCTTTTTGGTGTATTATCCAGTAGGTGCTGCAGATCCTCATAGAACTGATCTACTTCTGCTTCTTCAGCATCTGTGGTTGGGGCGTATATTTGGATCACTGTGATGTTAAATGGCTTACCCTGAATTCAAATTGAGATCATTCTATCGTTTTTTGGATTGTATCCAAGCACTGCTTTAGCCACTTTATTATTAATTATGAAGGCTACTCCATTTCTTCTGTGGTCCGCTTGTCCACAGTAGTAGATCTGGTGGTCATCTGATGTGAAGTAGCCCATTCCAGTCCATTTCAGTTCACTGACACCTAAAATGTCTATATTTAATCTTGACATCTCACCAATAACCACATCCAATTTGCCCTGGCTCATAGATCTTACATTCCAGGTTCCTATGGTGTGTTGATCTTTAGAACATCGGATTCGTCGTTCACCACCAGAACCGTCGGCCGCTATCCGTCCTTTTGGCTTTGAGCTAGCTGCGTCATCACATCTGGGGCTAGTTGAACGTATCCTCTGTTCCTCCCCAGTAGCATTTTGACCATCTTCCGACCTGGGAGTCCCATCTTCCGACGGTATACCGACATATCTCTGGTTGTACTGATCCATTTAGTTTTCACAGCAAGAATACTGGGGTGGGTTGCCATTACCTTCCCCAGGGATCGTATTTAGTCTGACCTCTCTGCCACGACCTTCCTGTCTTGGGTGTCCCTTCACGGTTTAGCTCATGGTTTCATTGAGGTGCTCAAGCTCCAGCACCACGACAAGGTAACGATCTCCTTTGCTGGAGATACACACACATAGGTAAAGGTAAAGGTACCCCCCGCACATTTGTGCAGTCGTGTCCGACTCTAGGGGCCGGTGCTCATCTCCGTTTGTTAGCCAAAGAGCCAGCGTTGTCCGAAGACGCTTCCACGGTCATGTGGCCGCATGACACGCGCGGAACACTGTTACCTACCCACCGAAGTGGTACCTATTCATCTACTTGCATTTGCATGCTTTCGAATTGCTAGGTTGGCAAGAGCTGGAGCTAGTGCAGGAGCTCACTCTGCACGCAGGGCTAGGGATTCGAACCTCCGAACTTGCAATCTTCTGATCAACAAGCCTGGCGTCTTACCCGCTGAGCCACCACGCCCCAACACACACATACATACATATTTATAATAAATATAAATATAAATATTTATTATATCTAATAAATCTCTAATAAATCTTGCAAATTAAATGGATCTTAAAGCAATCCCAATATATTTTAATCCAAATCATTAAAAGAAAACAAAATCATCATAACCTCATTATCAATCCAGTTATACATGCTTAAATTTTTACCCTACTTCAAAATAAACTAAGACAGTTACATAGCTCCCAATTACGCCCAAGGCGTTTTTCACAAGGCCCAGCTGCCCCCCTTAATCCAAACCTCTCAGTAAAAAAACTCCCACATAACATATTTTTTCTTTCCCATAACAATCCCTCAGAAAGACATAACATTTCCCCAGAAAAACAAAGCTCTTTCAGTTCAGACTGTCGTCGTAACCCCTTCAGTTCCAAGATGTAGTCTTCGCCTGGCATAGCTTCAATATCACTGACCACAAAAGCATCTCCCTCTTTGCCAAAATCTTCATCTTCCTCTTTACCATCTTCAGCCAGATGACATAGTTTAGAAATGATCTCTTCCCCAATATCCCGTATATTCTGCTGAATAACTTGACTGTACTCTGAGAGGATCTCTTTAAAGGACTGCTTAAGCTCACAACGAAACTCCAAAAAAAATCTCTTTAAAATCTTCCATTTTCAGACAGTAGTTTATGGTGCCCCTTAGCTGCTTAAGTCACAGTAAATAGGAGTTAACAAGTTAATAAGTTGATACAAAGGTTTCACATTAAATTGAATCAATACTAACAAGCAGATCTCAAGGAAAGTGGACAGAAAACTAAGAATTAAAAATGAAAAATGCAACATATAGGAAAATATTCAATCCTTCAAGATTTTAGGCTTTTCAGATCAAGGATTTTTCTCTCTTTCTGCCATATCCTTTTATAGCTGAACACTGTGTAAAGTCCATCAGCTCATTTATTTATCTGTTTGTTTGTTTGTTTGTTTGTTTGTTTATTATCCCACCTTTATTATTTTTATAAATAATTCAAGGCAGTGAACATACCTTATACTCCTTCCTCCTCCTATTTTCCCCACAACAACCCTGTGAGGTGAGTTGGGCTGAGAGAGAGTGACTGGCCCAAGGTCACCCAGCTGGCTTTCATGCCTAAGGCGGGACTAGAACTCACAGACTCCTGGTTTCTAGCCTAGCACCTTAACCTCTAGACCATACTGGCTTAGCACCTCCCCCCACAATCACACACACACACACACACCACTCTCTGAACTTTTGTTTCATCTTTCTCTCAAGGAATTGAATAATATGGCAAATTCCCATAGACAGCTTTTTATGAGGTTGCCTTGTATGCCATTAGTCTTGAATATCTTTGTTATTGCTTGAGTGTTTATAAGGTTTATTATTAACCTCAAATATTATCTTGAATGGTAATTAATTATGGATTCATTTTTTTAACTTCCAGAACATATAAATCTGTTTAAAAACCTGTACTCTTCAGTCCCAACAGATTAACTGTTGTGAGGCCTGAATTTATAACAGTGTGATGTCATGTTATATTATGTATCTTCAGTTAGTTTTGGTTTAGTAAAAAAGCAAAAAGAAAAATACCTGTTGCCTCAGAGAGTTATTTAAGACAAAATACTCTAAGACCTGAAGAGAGAAATCTTAAGGAAATTTTTACTTTATATTTTATAATATTCCAAGTAGGCATGTGAATTGCATATATCATGCTTCAAATAAAACGTATGAGGAAATTCTTTGAATATAGGTTAGTCATTCACAATAATTTAAAGTATGGCTTCAGAATTACACTTCTCAATGTTTGACAGAGATATGGTCTACAGGTGTTTAGATTTTGGCTAACATATTTATAGAGAGAGAAAGAAGAGAGAAAGAAATGTCATTTTAATGAATTCAGAAAGCAATTTATTTGATTAATTTTATTAAGCTATGCTAGTGAAAGCATAACATCAGATGTTATGTTATTGGCTTAATAAATATCTATATTTAATAATAATATTAACAGTAGCATATTTCAAAAAATATTAAAATATAAGAGCACAGTCGACGGAAAAACAACACATTTCATTCTGCAGGGAATCAACATGAATACTTCAGACTCAGCAGGACAAAATCCTGGTGAAATAAGGTGTTCAGAAAATGACGAACTAAAAGATGAGAAAGATGAGTCTCCCAAAGGCTCAACTCTAGGCATGGTAGAAAAAAAGGCTTAGATGCTGTTCTGAAAAGCTGGCTTCAAGCCCGACATCATAGCCAACCAGTCTAAATGACAGTGTCTGAGTTCTAATCAACCTTGACTCTGAGGTGACATGAAGTTTATCAAGTACAGAGTCAAATCCCCCAACCCCTCCCATCCTAGATAGGAAGGGGCTGTGTTCTTTTGGGAGACTGCAGGTACTGTAGATATCATTGGGAATTAAGAATTGCAAGAAGCTGTGTGTGAAGTTTAGGACAAGGGGGGGAATTTCTTCAGCCTCTCCTAAAAGGAAAAAAAAAACCTTTAAGAAGCTGGGGGAAAGTACAGGGGAAGCAAGCAAAAGGCTGTTGCTTGAGGAAACTGAATAAGCAAACAATTCTACCCAGAAAATTATGGTAGATTGTTACTTTCTTTTGCTGTGTTCGTATTTCATATTTTGCTTCTGGAATTTGTTTTCTCTGCACTAGCAGTAATGTTGTATTGTTACACAGCTTAGACCTTCTTTGCCGCAGAGTTGCATTATCTTGTGGTCTGCCAGATTAACATTTTAATGTGCATTTTTTCTCTTTGAGGTTGTTTTAAGACACTCTCATTGATTTTAATGACTCTGTTTTATCTCCTATACGAGAGCTTTCCAAACTGTGTGTCGCGACACAAAAGTGTCGCCACACACAGTCTGGTGTGTCGCCACACAACCCAGAAGCGCTGATCATCATCAGCGCTTCCGGGTTTTCCCGCGGCAACACATCAACGGCGGCGCGCAAAAATCCGAAAGCAGCAGCAGCGCTTCCGGGTTTTTGCGCGCTGCCGCAATGGCGGCACTTCCGGGTTTTCCCGTGGCGACACACCAACAGCGGTTGGTGTGTCGCCGCGGGAAAACTTTGGAAAGCCCTGTCCTATACAGTTGAGTCTTGCAAGTGACCACTTAAATTTAAAAAGGACTTTTTACATTTTCTGTTTTCCTATTTTTCATAGTTTGATTTTATTGATTTTATTTTATAGATTGGTCTACCTCCCCAAAAGTGGAGAGGGATGAAGGGGCTGATTTCCCTAGCCATTTGCCTCAGTGCTACAGGACCAGGAGGTGGTGCTATAGCATTCATTTCATTTTTTCCTCATGTTTTTCCCCTTTTCATATGCCAGAAAAGTAACACAGGTATAGGAACCCTGTCTTTCTTATATACTTGATTTAAGGGGAAAATGCCAGCTGAGATTTCTCCCTGGAAGATAGATGATAGCAGCATAAATTTTTCAAACTGCTAGGTAGGAGGTGGAGCTGTGCTATGTAAACCCAGAGGGCTTCTGGGAGGAGAGATTTGAGACCTCCAACCTTTCACTATATGGACCCAGCCAAGCTGCTACAGATACTAGTAGTTCAGAAGAATCTCTCTGTAGAACTGAATTAGTGGGCAATCAGAGGTCCTCATATGGAGTGAATTGTGGTAACCCAGTCTCGATTAAACTAAACCATGTGATTGAATCTGATAGATGTAGCTGATGTACCAACGTAACTTCATGGGCACACCTGCCACCTGAACAGGAAAGGCAGAAACTGCAAATCAGCGTTTTCAAGTTGAATATAATTCCATCTAAGGCAGGGTGGTTTATTCTTAAATTACCAGTTTTTTAAAATGAGAAACACCTATTACCTGGATTAAAGTAAGATCTCTTTAAAGGGACCTGCTCCCTCTCATGCTGACGTGTGGTGTGTCAATGGCTATCCAGGAGGTACCTTTAAGTCCTAGCCCCCTGGCTTGGAACCCCTCCCCAGTGAGGTATACCTGGCACCATCCTTCTTGTCTTTTTGCATCAGGCAAAAACATTTTTATTCTCTCAAGTCTTTTAATAATGTATTTCTGTTTTAATGTTTATTTTGAATTTTATTTTATGAAATGTCATATTGTATGTTTTATTAACCCACCTTAATTGTAATTTTTAATTCTAAACCACTTCAGGCTTTCTTTAATGAAAATTAATATTGAAATGTTTTAAATAAACACGTTTAACATACCAATATTGTTGCTTTTTAGAAATACAGATTTATTATACAAGATGGATGTTATTCTTTCACATGCTGTACCCAAGCACCTTACACTTCCTCTTTTTATTTTGATTGCATTGATTGATACAAAAAAAGGAAAAAAAGAAGAAAAACATAATGCAAAGCGAAATACTAAATTAGGATTTAACAACAAAGAAAAAAAGAAAAAATAAATACATAAATAAGAAAATAACTCAGTTTTTGAACTATAAATTTGGAATCATCCAAGAATCTACCTAATATTACTAATAATTTAGGGTCCCTGGTACTGCTAATTTGTCCAGTCCAAATTCTACAGTCAAAAGATGTTTTAATTTAATATATTGCAATTCAGCTCTTTGCGCAATCCAAATTCTTCCTGCAAAACAGTGAATATTATTAAAGGCTGATTAATAATAAGATGTTCTAGAGTATTAATACTGTTTTTGCCTATGAATTCTAAAAGAAATATTTACCTGTCATTTTCAAACTAGGATTAACCCAGAGTGTAAGTTTCTCAAGGGAAGAGGTATATATGCTGCTTTCCCAGCATTTTCCAAATGCATCTTGTATTCTTTATTGCTGGAATCTCCTTAGCCTTCTACTTTATCATTCCAGTGCAGGGGATGATGTGTTTCTAAATTAATAAAACTTTGATTGATCTTATTGTTCCTAAAACAAGCACTTTAGTAAACCAATGTTTTAATAGGTTTCCAGAAGCCAATTTTATCCAGAAGACAACAAATGAACCAGAGAAATGTGCTGGAAAATCCAAACTCTGAAACTATTAGAAAAGCAGAAGGAAAAGGAAGGAAAACACCAATGCTGCAGGGAATAACGAAGAAGACTGCTGGGTCTGGTGAGAAACTCTTTTTCAAGTTGCGCTAATTTTATAGCTCCTATTTATACATTTATACAGTTTTTCTTTGGATAGATTTCTTCCCTACTGTAGTAGAGAGAGAACACATAGAACATTGTTAGCTCAGTTGTAGCTGAAGGAGAAAACTTGACCAAAGTTGATTCAAGTTTATTTATTTATATTTGTATTTATACCCCGCCCATCCCCTCCCTAAGTTAAAAGTTACTTTAAGCTTCTATATGAAGCAGGTCCAAGATATGTATTAAACTCCCAATATGCAAGGACATCTTCTAAAGATAAACAGAAAGATAAAGGGAAGAGCAGCAGTATGGACTTCTACATCATAGTCTATGATTTCTCACATTTCATTGGCACCTCTTGTGGCACTGAGATTATGTCAGTATCTATTTTAAGGCTGCATTGCCTCAGTTATTTGAGGCAGAACTGTAGTAGTACTAGTAGTCATCTCTTTATTTTGGTCAGTGACCAACGTAACATTCAGCAGAACTGTAAATATATAATTGCCAACCTTCCATAGTTATTGTGAGTTGTTCTGTCATAGTCTCTAGTTAAAACATATATATATATATATATATATATATATATATATATATATATATATAACTTCATCCAGACATATGACCACATTTCCTATAAATTAAATTTAATTAAATGTAAAAAGTTTCCTTAATATAGAGAAACATACCAGTTTTCAAAATGGGCTATATGGGAGCTAAGGGTGAAACTCTTCCATCTCAGCTGACTGGAAAAAAAGATAAAATGGTTTATCTCTGACATTAAAAAGAAAAAGAAAAGACCAGGAAGAAAATTAGGGCTTAGGAAAAGAAAAATAGTATTTTTTTAAAAAGCAACATTTCTCCCAGGTTTCAAACTGGCAACCTTCTCTATGCAAAACAAAGAGAATATCTACTGTGCTGTTTGAAGTATAGAAAATGTTAGAGTGGTACTAGGTGGAAAGTGTAGGAATTCTGGGATGGTAGTACCAGAACTCCACGCAGCTTCTTATTAGTAAGTAGCAGAGTAGAAGCATTCCCATAAACTTGCACAAGGCAAGTTTAAATGATCAGTTCAAAACACAAAATAAACACACTTCACACGTTAATGTAAAGTTACATAAAAAAAAGAGTTTACAATTTTATTGTAACTCACAGTTCCTTAGTAGAAACGGTTCATGCATGCGAGGAAGAAGGTTCTGACCAAACCCACAGTCTTCCTTAATGTGGCTTTGCTGTATGGAAGTATGAGAAACACGCGGCAGCAGCCATAGCTGCCACCCTCCTTGGTAGGAGATCCGAGCAGAAAGAGGAAAGAGAAGGGAACAGGAAACCGGGATTCAGCCCCTCCCACACAAAGCAAGTAAGATTAGTTTACAGCAGAGGCTGCCTCCTCCTTCAAGCTTATGTGAGACGTGTTTGGTTGAAACCCGATCTCTAACAGAAAGAAACAGATTTTTATTTTAAAGCTGCTAGTTCTGCCTACACACACACACACACACACACACACACACACACACACACACACATATTGATATTGATATTGATATTGATATTGATATTGATATTGATATTGATATTTTAAACTTGTATATGTAAATTTAACTTTACTTTTATGTATTTATAAATACATACACACACACACACACACAAAGACAGATATGAAAATATATATGTCCTGAGATATCTGTCCATAGAAGGAAAGCAATTGGCCATTCCTGGAACAGAAAGGTGGGAGGCCCCAGCAGGAGGGAAATTGTTCAATGTGAGGATATGGTAACCCACTGTTTGCACTGAGTAGCTTTCAAGCTATTGCTAGAGCAACAGTCTGGGCTGCATTTCCTTAAACCAGCTTAGAGTTAAACCAGCATTAGCACAGGACAGATAAGTGCAGATATGCCCATTCTCTCATTGCATTTGTCAAAATATCTCAAAGGTTAAACAAACAGTTTAAAGGATCTACCATAAATAACTTGTGGTTCCAGAATTTATTTATTTATTCTTCACATTTATATAGCCTATATTTCAATTATATAGAAATAGAATGTTTCTTCCATCAGTGTGGAATCATTATACTTAATATGTGTTTAGGAAGTTGGATGTAGGCAAATAAATTATAAAAGCCAATTTTGTCTTCAATACAGAACCACAAGATGTCACAGGACAAAGAAATGGCCCTACTATGAAGACAAAGAAGAAACCTCAAGAAAAAAAAAATTTATTCCAGTCCTCTAAATTAACTATAGATAGCAAAAACCTAGACAAGGATCTTAAGAAAGGAAATATTCTTACAGTAGCTCAGCAGCCCTTGGCTAATTCAATGGATTCTACTGTTCAGGCTGCTAATAATTCTTCTGTATCAAGTGAATCAAGCAACTCAAATCTTCCACCCATTAAAAATACCCTTATAAAGCCCAAAGAAGATGATTTTTACACAGTGTTGTGCTCAAATGTGGAAGCATCTATTGGAGTAAATGAAGACACCAAAAATGATAACTTAGAAGAAGAACTTATTTCTGTTGATCTCAATAAACCTCTTCCTGATCAAAGTAGGGGCAGTGGGATATCTTTAACACAAGTGGAGCAGCATAATTGTGAAACTGGAGTTGGGAGTGATGGAAGAAGGGCTGAACTTTCCCATAGATTGTTACGACAACATGATGTAACAGTGGACCCAGCTATTGAACCACATTCAGTAGGACAAAGAAAAGTAAGAGATCAAAGAAAATCTTATGCTCTTGAAGAAAACCTTTTGGAAGAGACTCACAAAAATGAAAGCGAACATTTGGAATTTAATACAAAAAGCTCACAAGCTGAAAACAGACCAGGAAGTACAGCAGCTGTTGAGGCTCCTGGTAATTTAAATTCTCCTGAAGACTGGCAAGGGAGCAATGTCTATGGCAGAGAAAGACAGAGTTTTGAGAGCAATCGAAGATGTTATGCTGGTCTTGTTACTTCAGCTAGACCAATAGTGCAGAGGCCTTCTATGCGTTCTGCACTTAATATCCCAGGAACCTTTATACAACCTGCAAACAGAAGTGACATTGCAGGCAATGTGGATGTTGCTACAGCTTCTGTGCAAATTACAGAACTGAATGGAAACGCAAGACTAATTGCTCGCAGACAACTATCTCCCATAAGAATCAGGGATTCCTTTTCAGGTGCTGAAAGTTGCCAGTCTTCGTCACCCACAGTCAGCACCTTTGAAGATACCAGCCTGCTTGAGGATAATATAAGCAATGGTCTCAGCAGCATATCTCCAAGCACTGCTTCTCACGATGAAGATAACTTTCTGAATTCCCACAGTTCCTCATCATCAACAGATTCTTCCCCTCCATCTCTTTTCCGGACAAATTTCACAGCACATCTTCACATGGCTGGTCCTTTACCTGATCAAGTTCCAATTTTCCTGACAGTATCTGATTTGCGGAATCAAAGCAACTATATAAGCAATACTGCTACTTACAATTCACTAAGTACCAAAGAGATTAATAAACCTGAAGCAGACCCCGAGAAGCTAAAAAAGTTGCAAGAGAGGTGAGTAAAAGATAGTGGATGGGGGAATATTGACACTTATGTATTCTGTCTGGCGTAAGCTAAAGTACCAAGAGGAGAAATTAATGGAAATCTATTATTCTTAATCTAAAGCTATTTAAGCCATTCCATGCTGTAATCAATTTTCAGTTCCAGTTCCTGCAAGCCATAAAATGGGATGTTTTGCATAAGTGATCAGATGGAGAAATATCTTCAAAGATCTTCCAGATCTTGATGCAATGGACTTTGCATACAAGAAAATAAATTCTTTGGTAATTTACATCATTTGGATAGGAATGTCATCACACAAATGATGCAATGATTCAAATGATGTAGTTTGTACTACATATTTGCATAATCACTTTGATGTATTCTTCAGTTTACTGAAGTTTGGGGAATAATGGATACTCTCCCCCCTCACCTCCTTTAGGTTTCATTGAATCACATTCTTACAAAGACTAAAATTACTGTGTAACCAACAGCATGTTTCTATTTACAGGAAGATTGATTGATTGATTGATTGATTGATTGATTATGTGCCATCAAGTTGGTTTCAACTCCTAGTGACCACATAGATAAATTTTCTCCATGACGATCCATCCCTAACCTGGTCTTTCAGGTCTCCCAGCAGTGCACTCATCGCCATTGTAACTGAGTTCATCCATTCTTCAGAGGCTCCAACATTACAGCTTTCCAAAAATAAGTAGAATTTGAGGAAAATTGAGATACTTTCTAAACATAATTAAACAAAATTTAATTCAATTGAAGCCTGGAAAAAGAGAGACATTATCCCTTTTGCAATTTTGTATTATAATTAAATTGAGTATATGGTGGAAGCTACTCAGCATGCAAGAGAGAATTCAAAAGTAAGAGATCAGTTGCTTTTTCCCGCTGCTCTATAATTTTAATAATTTTCAAACATATTGCAGGCATGCACTTAGAAATGCCATTCTTCCAGATCTTTGATATGAATTCAAATTTTGCAACATTGTAAAATTCCCTTGTATTTCCAGTCTCCTGGCTGAAGACTCTGAAGAGGAGGGAGATCAGTGTCGGATATGCCAAATTGCAGGAGGATCTGTAACCAATCCTCTGCTAGAACCTTGTGGATGTGGAGGAACTCTTCGATTTGTTCATCAGGAATGTCTAAAGACCTGGTTAAAGGCTAAAATAAAATCAGGTATGTTTACAGGTTCAAAAAATGAACAAATATTAGCATGAACATTTTGGAAGTTTCATTTTGTTACTGAATAGCTCAACCACATTGACATCAAGAGAAAGAAAACTAGATAATACTGTTAATCACCTTCCTACTTTTGTAATAACAGAACAATTGTTATTTTTATTTTTTGTGTTTTTATTTTTGCTTTTAATTGAATACAAAAAACAAACAAAAATAAAAATAAACACTATGTAAAATTAAAAAAAAGGAAAAATAATAAAACTAAAGAAAATAATGAAACAAGAACATGTGGGTATATATTGTTGGACTTATACACATATAAAAAAATTCTACATAAGCATTTCAATACATTGTAACAATATATCATTGTAATAATCCATAGCTAATTTTAGCTATGTATGGATTAGCTGTGGATGATTTTTATTTTATTTTTTATTGATTGCTTAGTCCAAAATGAGACTGCTGGTTATGCTCAGTGTGCATGTTTAGGTAAGCCTACTTAAAACTCCTCAACTAATTATTTTGGTGCAGTGCCTCAAGCCATAGGAAAAACGATTAATGACAACTATACACACTTTTCATTATTGAAATAAATGGGTTTTAATCATATTTACTGTATTTATATGAAAGGAAGATAACTCTGAATTTTAGACCCCACCCTAATTTCAGATATCTCCCAACCCCATTTACAAAATTAATTGATGGACCTCATTATCCATGTCTTGTATCCATTGTGGTGTCTGTGCATCACACATATGGATTTTATATATGCTCAGAACTGTTATCAGGAACCTTATATAGAAGAGCTGATATTTAAATAGGAATCTCACCTCTATTCTGCATGACTACATTTATTTGTTTGTTTGTTATACTGTATTTATTTACCACACATCTTGTAATAACCTCCCACTCCTTTTTTTTTAAGTTTTACTGCTGCAGCAGCTGCATTGTTCTGCATCCATTTCAACAGCTGAGCTGTACAGTTTATTTCTTTTTTTATTTCTGGTCATTTTCTTCTTCAGCAAATTTCCACCTATTCATTTTTCATTTTGTTTTCTTGGTAAAACACCATTAGTAAAAAGAAGATTGAGGGTTGCAGGCACTGGTTTCAGACTTCTCACACTTAGGATGCTAGTACAATATTTTTTATAAATGCTCAAAATGTGACAGTAAATTGCCTCCAACACATAAGCATTTTATTTCCCTATTTATTTAAGTGAGAGCCAGTTTGGTGTAGTGGTTAAGGCATCAGGCTAGAAACCGGAGACCATGAGTTCTAGTCCCGCCTTAGGCACAAAGACAGCTGGGTGACCTTGGGCCAGTCACACCCTCTGAGCCCTAGGAAGCAGGCAGTGGCAAACCACTTCCGAAATCTTGCCAAGAAAACTGCAGGAACTAGTCCAGGCAGTTGCCAGGAGTCAACAATGACTTGAAGGAACTAAATAAATAAATAAATACATAAGCAGAAAGTTGGGGTCAGCACTGGATACATAAAATTTACTAGTCAGTTCATACTTTTTGGAGTAATACATTTGATACTTTTGACCTATTATCACCCTGTTATTTATTCAGAAATTCATTCAGAATATATAGATCTCATTACTAGATGAGAAATATATTGTCAATGTGTCTCCACCATCCACCCATTTATGGCGAGATGTTGTAGCTTATATGCTGTTTTTCATAGAAGTGCATTAATAGATTAACTACTTCTGGAGCCATTGTGCACGCCATAGCCATATTTTAATATGCCAGTGTCATTGATTGCTAAAAATTACAAACATCTAGGATAAAAGATCTGAACCTACTTCTACTTAGCAAGAGAAGGTATAGGGCTAAGGAGTTGATTTAGGCAGCATAAGTAGAAAAAAATTGCCATGAAAGCAAGTATTCAGTAAACCCTCAATTTAATGATGACACAATGTCTATTAAATAGTCGATAGGATTTTTGAGCCCCCAAACCCATACTGTGTTTTGATGCTAATTATATTCTCTTCAATTGGTGCTAATTATATTGAATAACTCATTTGTCTCAACTAAATGCGCAGTTTTAATTTGAACCTTGAAAGTGTGCTGCTTCTGTGTATCTACTGGAAATAAGGCAGGAGTTCGTGATCAGATGAGTCAAATAAAAGCTTTCACACTGTTTGCGATGTAATCTCAACAAGTGTTGAAAAATCTTAGAAAATCTGGGTCCCAAATATCAGCACATATGAACGACACCATGACTGCCACTAACACTGTGTGAGACAATGCTTGTTTATGTATGTAGAAAAGACATAATGTTCACATAAGCCATGACTATTGTCCACACTGCTTCACTGGACAATGGTGTTGTCCATTGCTTGGAGCATGGTTCAAATTCCAATCTTGTCTGTAACATTGGAGGTCTTCAGTTCAGCCTAGACAAATCTCCTTATGTTGGTAGCCACAGCAGTGGTCCCATTCATGCAGCTGTTCATGAAGGTACTTTAAGTAAGGCATGGCCTGACAACATTTAGATCTATATATTCTGTTCAACATAAGTAGTGCCTTTTAATGATGGATGAGATGTAACAATTTGATACAGCTTAAAATGCTATTTTTTTTTAAAAAAAACTATGATAGCCATCAATGCCTGATGGAACAGTTAGGGCCTATTATAACCAATTGACCATTCATGGATAGTGGATATTTCACCACCATCTCCTCTACAGGTGGTTGTAATGGCAATGTTAACCATGGTAAGAATTCTGGATTTCCAAGGCTGCTGGTTCAGTCCTTGCAAACTGAAAGGACTGTAGGGTAAAGGGAATTATGTACAATAGAGATAGGCTTCACAAGTAAACATTGCCTTAGCTATTTCCAACTATCTTTTTAAATAATGCCTTGGCTAGACAAGGTTACATATACCGGTTTTTGCACTCATCAAATCATATGTATGATCGCACAAATGAGCACTTTAATTTTTACACATAAAAATTCTGTTCTTTCTTTTATGAAGAATAAGGGTTGGAATAAAGTAAGAATAGCAGAACTTAAGCCTAGTCTTGGAAGTACAAATACAATAGTGAGGCAAGGCAGCACCCCATTTCCCTTTCCTCTTAAGGAAACCGTTCATCTTTTTCATTATGTGGACTGAAATTTGGCAAGAGGAAAATGGCAGCATTGAGAAACAACAGTTTGATTAAAAACAATCTGTCACCTCTCCTGGCTAAGCTGACTACTCCACTACTTCCCACTCTGATAGATGAGCAATAACACTGTTGCCCAGGAACGAGGTATGTTGAAGATAAATCCAGAAACTTTAGTGTCATGACTCTATTTAGAATTGGATGTTAAGTCTCCATTCCATGTTTGCAAGACCATTTGTCATGTGTGAAATTGAAGGAGACACCTGTTTTTATGGGAGAAAGAAAGAAAAAGAAAGGAAGGAAAGGAAAGGAAAGGAAAGGAAAGGAAAGGAAAGGAAAGGAAAGGAAAGGAAAGGAAAGGAAAGGAGAAAAAAGAAAAGAAAAGAAAAGAGTGTGATAGGGAGGAATACTTACAATTTGACATGAATGGTTTTTCTCTATATTTCTTAAATTTAAAACAAAATTAAGCTCTTCTTTCTAAGCAGTGCCTTGGCTATAGTTAGCCTATTTTTTTCTTTGAAAGGATTATTTTTATTGCCCATAGGAACAATATTCTATGATGATACATAGATAGAAAAAAAGAAGAGAAATATGAATGGTTCCTCGATCTTTCAGCATACTCAAGTATTCAACAAATTCTACCTCTGTTGCATAAAACATCAGTTCAAAATAAAAAACTGATACTTCCTATTGAGTTTCACTGTAGGAATTTATATTTAGAAAGTGGAATATCCAATATCAATCCAACAGTCTACATCTACTGTAGCCAGGTATCAAAACTTAAACATCCAGTGTCCGATTAAAATTTAATCTGGTAATATCTTCTCTGCTTGCTGATTAAGATTTGGAAAAAAGGTTATTGGTTCATATCAGTACATCTCATCTGTATTTGTATCTTTCTTTGATATCATAAATAACAGCTGCAAAATAAATCATACCATAGTGCTTTACTTATATCACAAACATGTCTTGCAGTACTTGTTCTCATAGTTGTGAACTTCACAGTGGTGTTGTCCAGCACTATCTGAAGTATTTTAAACTGATACCCGTAAACAACTATTCTTGTTTTGACATTATATTTAATTGTATGTACTTTGTCTTTTAAGTTTATTTGATATCAATCCAATAAACAAATGCTTAGCCGAAAACGCAATATATGATCCTACTGTTATATTACATTATGTTCATCTATTTTACATTCCATTAATTTTTATTTTTATCTTTGAATAAAATATATTCCATTATTTTTTCCTTGTAGATTTGTATCTAAAACTCAATTTCAGCTATTTGTTTAAGTAAAGTGCCAGCACATGGGGTTCCATTCTTTTTCCTTTTTCTAAACTATATCCAGTTATTTCTCAGTGTAAAAGGTCCTTGATCCTTTTAGTTTGCTAGAGGCTTTCATTGTAGTGCATGGGTGACTTGCACTACTTTTCCAACTGCTTTTCGTTAAAAAATATTTTATTATACTATACTAATAAGAACAAATAGATGCATACAACAGTATTAACAATATAATTTTAAAATTAGTAATCAGAATAATAAAAGGCAGGAAGGGGGAGGTCTGGAAAATTATGCTATAAACAGCACAACTGCAAAGAATTTACCATGTTGCTCAAAAGTCATCTTCCTTTGCTGAAAAAAAAAATTCTAATATTGACAGAAACATATATCAACAATGCACTGTTGAAAATCAGGTGTAGATTTCTTCTTCCAGTGTTGTATGAATATTACTTTTAATTAGTCCACAAATCTGAAATACAGTTCTTGATGTCTGGATAAACTTCCACAGAATTAAAAGCAAAAGTAATCTAAGAAATGAATGCATGAAATTCCTTTGGTTTGTTTATGAAATGTCAACAGGGTCAGGGCCCAGGGTTGGGGGGAATCAATTAAAAGGCCTGTCACCTGATCCCCATGTACCTCACAAGGAAATTAAAACTGAATATTTATGTGGCTTTAATGTCTGTCTTTCTTTCTTTCTTTCTTTCTTTCTTTCTTTCTTTCTTTCTTTCTTTCTTTCTTTCTTTCTTTCTTTCTTTCTTTTTTATCAAATTTATCACTGTCCATCTCTACAAAGTAGACTCTTATACCGGTTGCTCTAAAGCAGCAGTTCTCAAAATGCCCTTTCAGGGGGTACAGAAAGTCAAATTAACAAATATATTAACATTTCTCAGTTTTAATTTCTAATACAGTACATATCGATAGATGATTGATGATGATGATTATGTGCCATCAAGTTGTTTTCAACTCCTAGTGAACACATAGATTTTCTCCATGACCATCTATCCCTAACCTGGTCCTTCCAATGGTGCACCCATCACCACTATAACTGAGTCCATCCACCTTGCTTCTGGTCATCCTCTTCTTCTCTTTCCTTCCACCTTTCCCAGCATTAGATCCTTTTCCAGAGACTAGATCTTTGCATAATTGTGTCCAAAGTAGGATAATTTGAGCCTGGTCATTTGTGCCTCGAGTGAGAATTCTGGGTTGATTTGTTCGATGATCCATTGCTTTGTTTCCTTGGCTGTCCACAGTATTCTCAAGAATACCAAAGTTCAAAGCGTTGATACTCTTCCTATCCTGCTTCTTCAAAGTCCAACTTTCGCTTCCATAGACTATCAAAGGGAACACCATGGCTTGCACGATTCTAATCTTTGTAGGTATAGACACATCACAGCATTTGAGTATCTTTTCCAAAGACTTCATGTCTGCTGTACCAAGTTATATTGATAGATATAACCCACATAAACCAAAGCTCTTTGGGGTCCTCAATCATTTTTAAGAATGTAAAGGGGTCCTGAAACCAAAATGTTTGAGAACCCCTGCTCTAAAGAATATGAATTTGACCTTAAAATGAAGTTGATAAACAATTGTTTTGTGCCTATTGTGTCCTGCTCCCAGTCAACATGCACACACACGCATAGATAAAGCTGTAATAGTACTGAGATGGGAAATACAGGTAGGAGAAATGGAATAAGAATTCTCTCGCCCATCCCAAATGCAAGTCACAGTACTGTATCTTTGAGGGGAAGTCCAAGCAATCAAGTCTAGATCAGCAGGCAGAGTCATTGACATAAGGGAGCCCAAAGTTTCAAGATACAAACATAGGTCATAATCCAGTCCGAAGTCAAAGAACAGGATTCCAAGAGGCGTTTTTACGAGAGAGTTCTGGGTAGTGTAGCAGTCATTCCTGATGAGGGATTGCTTACTAGCAGTGGCTCTAAAATAGAGCCCCCACCAGGTGTAAGCAATCACTGGTGGGAATGCCCTTGCATCATGAGGAGCCACACAGATCTCTGTTCTGCCCTTTGCTCAGCTATATGTACCTTAGGGCTGGGAGCAGCTCCCAGATCAGGCCACCCATTCTCCGCTGCTTCCAACTGCTCAGAATGCTCTGCAGCCAAATCAGCTCCAGATGTCTCCCTCCTGCTCTTAGGCAGGCTGCTGCTTTACAGGATCATCTGAAGCGGCCGCCTCCTCAGATTCAGAGTTGGAGCTGGTCCTGACAGATTGGATGCTTCTAATATTTGCTAAAGGTTGACTGCAGTTGCCTTGCATATTGAAAATGAATTCAGGAGTTGGAACATTCACTCATATTGTTTGGACTTGTCCTATTATTTTCACCTGTGGGGCTGAAATCAATAGGATTGTTAATATGACACTGGATCAGTCATTGTGTGTTAAAGATGCATATAACATTCTTGGCTGTATCTCCCCTATTTAGAAATAAGACAACCAAAAATTGTGGCTGAAAGATCTATTACATAGCAGGGGAAGGAGAATTCTACTTATGATTTGTCTCAATGGATTGTTGGCCTGTGTTTTTTTGTCAAAAGATGAATTAGTATTTTTGGACAAAGAGCCAAGGAAAAAGAAGTTCAAGCTAGTTTTATTCTCCAAGCTATTTTTCCCAAGCTATTTTTCCCTTTGTATTTTTATTATTTTTATGTTACATTGGATTCTTAATATTACTGTGGTTTCTGTTAATTAGTTTGATAAAATAAATCAGAAATCTACATTTTAAGTTTTCCTTTTTATTTTTAATCATTAAAATTAAAAGGGTGCGATGGCTCAGCGGGTAAGACGCCAGGCTTGTCGATCGAAAGATCGCAAGCCCGGAGGTTTGAATCCCTAGCCCCGCGTGACGGAGTGAGCTCCTGCACCCGCCCCAGCTCTTGCCAACCTAGCAATTCGAAAGCATGTAAATGCAAGTAGATTAATAGGTACCACTTCGGTGGGTAGGTAACAGCGTTCCGCGCATGTCATGCCAGCACATGACTGCGGAAGCATCTTTGGACAACGCTGGCTCTTCGGCTAACGAACGGAGATGAGCACCGGCCCCTAGAGTCGGACACGACTGTGCAGAGGAAACCTTTACCTTTTACCTATCATCATTGGCAACAACGTGGCCTATTTAAAACTTGTGCTATGTATTATGTATTTGTGAACATGTGTGTGCGTGTGTGTGTATTAGTTGTTAGGAATATACAAATGTTATAACTAGCACTGAAGTTCAGCTGCAACCCAATCAATAGTAGTTCTTCTGTGCTCCAATAGATTTTCTGAAATTTCTTCAATATTATTTGTACAGAGCCAGTTTGGTGTAGTGGTTAAGGCATCAGGCTAGAAACTGGGAGACTGTGAGTTCTACTCCCTCGGGCACAAAGCCAGCAGGGTGACCTTGGGCCAGTCACTCTATCTCAGCCCTAGGAAGGATGCAATGGCAAACCAGTTCCAAAATCTTGCCAAGAAAACCGGAGGGACTTGTCCAGGCAGTTGCCAGGAGTTAATACTGACTTGAAGGCACACACACACACACATTATTTCTACATCTCAGGCATACCAAGTAAGCTGTAAAATGGAAACCAATATGCTAATATCAGTAAACAAAATACTTACTCTATAATGTGATTGTGAATATAAAATGCACATACAGCCCTGAACTGATCAGATATGTGGCATAGTAATTAGGGGGAATATTAAGCTTTTTAAGTTCCAGAAAATCTATCTGCAAGTAAGATAACAGAAATTCTTTATGTTCATTAGGTGCTGAGCTTGGTGCAGTGAAAACATGTGAGCTGTGTAAGCAGAGTCTCACTGTAGATCTGGATGACTTTAATGTGAATGACTACTACAGGAATCATCAGCAGTCTCGGGTAAGAAATCAACTACTCTGGTAAGTCCATTCTGTGGCACTTTATTGAAGAAAGCAAATACCTTTGATAATCTTCCTTGATGAAAACTCAGCCTCCTTGGAACCCAAAAATTTAAAGGAGAATTTTCCATTTGGGTCATGTAATGTCTTCCTAATCTTATCCCGTCTGTGAGAGAAATAGCCTTATATAATTATTAAGGACATTAGTATGATTAATTGATTATGTCTCATGTAGTTGATGCCAACTCTTAACAACTATAGAGATAGATCTTCTCAGGATGGTCAGTCCCCAACCAGGTCCTTTAGGTCTTCCAATGGTACACCTACCCGTCACTGTAATTCAGTCAATCCACCTTGCTGTTGCTCATCCTCTTCTTCTCTTTCCTTCTACCTTTTCCAGCATTATAGACTTCTCTAGAGAGCTAGGTCCTTACATAATGTGTCCAAAATATGATAATTTGAGCTTGGTCATATGTGCCTTGAGTGAGAACTCTGGGTTGATTTGTTCTATGATCCATTTGTTTTCTTGGTTATTTGTGGTATTCGCAGGAATCTTTTCCAACACCCTAGAAGGCAGAAGCTATCCACCATTTCAATATATTTGTTATCAATTCTATGTTTGGTTGCCATACCTATTGTCAATAGTTTGGTCTTCTTTATATTTCACTGTGCTCCTTGACTTTCATTACTAGAGCTTGCAGATTATTTGCATTTTCAGCTATCATAGTAGTGTCATCAGCATAGAGCAGGTTATTGATGTTCCTCCAATTTTAAAACTACACTCATCTTCCAGTCCAGCCCTTTTCAGGGTATATTCAGCATATAGGTTAAATAAATAAATATATACAGCCTTATCTCACTGCTTTGCCAACATAAAGTCAGTCTGTTTTACTATGTTCTACCTAGACTGTGGCTTTCTGTCCTGAGTATAGGTTTTGCATGAGGACAAAGGATTCCCATTTTCCTAAAGACATTCCAGAGCCTTCCTATTATCACTGAAGCACATATTGACTTCTTTTTTATATTTTTTGGCTTTCTCAGTTATCCAGCATGCATCAGCAAAAATGTCCTTTGTTCCTCTGCCTTTTCAAAACCAGCTGTTTCTTGGTTTTGGCAGTCTCTTTTTATACTCATCATTAACAGCTACTTTGATTTCATTCCACAGTTCTTCTGGGTCTGTATCAATGAGGCTCAGGACTTCAAAATGGTTCCTGATGTTCTCCTTAAAAATGGTGGGTATATTGTCAGGATCATATTGTGGAAACTGATTAAGTTTGTTCTTCCACTTTAGCTTGACTTGGAATTTGCACATGAGCAGTTCGTGATCTGTTCCACAGGCAGCACCTGGCCATGTCTTTGTTGTTATAACCAGGCTCTTCCACCTCCATGTACCAATAATATAGTCAGTTTGATTTCTGTGTGCTCCATCTGGTGATGTCCATATATATAGATATCACTTTTGTTCTTTGAAAACTGTGTTAGCAATGAAGAAATAATTAGATTGGCAGAAACTGATAAGTCATCCTCCTGATTCATTTCTGTACATGAGCAGCATGTCTTGCTTAAATGTTCTGTTGATTTTAGATTGAACTTGGCCATAAAATTTGTCAGCCTTCTCTTCTGCATCAGTGATTGAAGAATAACATGGATAATCATTGTATTAAAGGGTTGTCCATGAAGTCTATTTGGTATTATTCAGTCATTAGCTGCAGTGTTCCCAATTATTGTGTTTGCTATATAGTACATAACTATGCTGTTCCTTCTTTGTTTTTCATGTCCTGAGTAGTAAACAGTATGATCATCTGACTGAAAGTGTCAAGTTCCAGTCCATTTCAATTTGTTGGTGCTTAAGATGTCAATGTGTAGTTAATTGATTTCATCTTTCACTGTGTTGACCTTTCCCACATTCATGCTTCTTATGTTCCATGTTCTCACTGTAATTCTGTCCTTGCAGCTTCAGATTTTCTTTCCTACATGGCAACATCAGCAGCTAGACAACCCTAAGGCTTTAATCTACATACCATTAGTACTCCAAAAGATCCTTAGTTCTTCCTCAGTAGCATGTTAAGTGCCATCCAAGCTGAGGGGCTCATTATCCAGCACTATATCATCAGTCACTTTATTTTGTCTGTCTATGTTGTTTTCTTGGTAAAATACAAAATTGTTTATGACTGCTTCTCCCACACAGTATAAAATTATGATTTTGCCTTTGTCATTAAAGTTATAAACTGCCTCCAACATCTTCCTATATTGTTGTTGCCTAATATAGGTGCCTACTTGCTTTAGCTGAGCAACTAGGATGACCTTCATGCCTTGGGTGACGCTGCAGGGAATATAAACTCTTGACATGCCCTCCCAGCATTCTTCGCTCATCTATCTCAGGAACATCCCTCTGTCATGATGAGGCACCATATTAGGATGTGAGAGGTGGAAGCATACTAAGATGAAAGTTGACTTTTCCACCTTAACACTATCCCAACCACAGCTTTGATATGTATAAAGTCTGTAAATGATTTTTCATCCATTACCTAGGAGGCAAGGTCAGGTGACCTCTTGCGGTATGAGTAGAAGCATTTCCTCACTCTACATAGATGTCTAGTACAAACCACAGTGATGAAAAAAATAATGAAATATGAAAAAATAATAATGAAATAAATAATAATATATTATTATAATAAAATATATATTATATATTTATAAATATATTATTTATAATAAAATAATAATGAAAAAAATAATGAAATATAACACAAAGTAAACCCCGGCCATTCAAACATGTGTCCTAATATTGGATGCCTACATGTAAGTCATGTGGCTTTCATTGCAATGCACATTTCATCATTTGCCCCACTATCTTCCCCTCCGCCTCCTCTACACGGATATCTATGTCTCTCTACTAGCTCTTCTTTCTCAAGTTACTTTCATACCTGCCACCTCCTCATCCCTAATTTTTACCTGAAATTCTCTCCAGGATTCCAATATGGTAGAGGAGAGCAAACCAGAGTTTTCTGGGGGGAAGAAAAGCATTCTGTATTAATACGCTGTAGAGACTAAAGAGGATGACCTTAACAGAGAGAGGGAAGATCTGTTACCAAAGCAACAAAGAGGGAAACGCTGCTTGAGTCCAGAAGATGGGGGTGGATTACAAAACGTCTCAGACAGACACACACACCCCAACTCACATGCTTTATTGTAAACTGCCCAGAGTCACTTCATGCGAGTTGGGTGGTGACGAAATTTGAAATATAAATAAATAAATGTTCTTGGTCTGGTTTGCCCCATAGGGCTGACATACTCTGAAATGAGCAAACCTCCATTATTTATTTCATGAAAAGTAGTAATGTAGCATAATTCCATATTAACTGTATGTCAGTGGGATCTTTACCTTTAGATGCATCAGCCCCACATTTCCTCACTGCTGTATCCAGAAAATAATGAGGGATGTCAAACTGGTTTTTTGTTGGTTAGTTGATTGTTTCTCTGTATTTGTCATTTTCTATCACTTCCTTCACCCTGCCCCATCCCAATGAAGTCAGAGAGGTAGTTGCCCGCACCTAGTTTCAACTATCCCACTCTGTGGAACATAGGTTAATTATCATCATCAATGGTAGGGTCTGCTTCCCCTTCTCTGGAGTTACTTCTGCTCTTGTGTCTTCCCATACAATTCTTTTTCTCACATTATTTTAACTTGGGCAATGACCAAATGCTGAGTGGGAGGAGGGGGAGACTGACCAACCTAGGGAAGCCTAAGTAGAGTCATGAAGTCAGATCCAGTCCATTTCTGCTAGAGCTCTGAATGGTGGATGTTTTCCCCACTCATTGGTGATCTGCATTGGGAGACCAGCAAAGCCAGAAGAAAAACACAGTAATCTTCCCTGGTGTAACTGGCCCACTCACAAATCAGGACAATGACATTTGGCAGTGACATAAAAGATGTAACGAAGCCGAAGTAGGAATCAGCAATAAGGACAGCAAATTTTATGTAGGGATAGTTTTGTGCCAACTGAAAGATGGGTGGCTAGCACCTCAACTCAATATTGGGGAAAGGCCTTAAGCTTTCCTATTTTAAATAATTCCAAAACTGTCAGCAAAGCTTTTAAAAAATAGAATCTTGAATAATTTGGTGCCTTAGACAATGTGGATAATATGTGCAAAGAAAAATTTAAAAACTAATGTTTCGCTTTGTATCTTGCTGGCTTTGCATTTACTTTTTAAATTAAAACACCTTTCTTAAAAAGTCAAACGGTATAGGAATTCTGGAGGGCACTAACATTAGCATCACACTGGAGATCCCAGAACTATGTAATATTATTACTTTATGGTTAATGGCTGTACAGAAAGTAATTTGCCACAGAGCCAAACCTGTCCAGTCTCTTTCATTATAAATTCCCAAATTTCTCAATCTTAAAAAGGAGCTTGCCATGAGAATTTAAGGCAAGTGTCAGGAGAGAGGCAGCAGTTTTCATAGACTGCTTATTACCTCAAAGCCGCCTTTAGCTATACACCGTTTTATTTCTTTTAAGTGCAAATGTAATATAATTAGTGATCATACTCACAAGGACTAATTAGGCTTGTGGAAGTATTCAATTAAATCTCAGGTTCCAAACTAAGAAGATTTTTTAAGATCATGGAATGAAATGTTAGGGATGAGAAGGGAATATATTTCATTCATGCCTGTCTGTATGTCGTTATCCATCCATCCATCCATCCATCCATCCATCCATCCAAAACAAAATAACCTTAAAGAGAATACCAGTATTACCTGTGGGGAGTAAATATCACCTTTTGATGATATTTAGGAGATGACAAATTTTTACAATGAATAAATTTTATTTTGAACATAATGGGTTTTAATGTGGGAAGAGAAGACTTAAGATTTGATAACTCATGTCCAAACTAGCCTGTCCTCCCTGTAAGGATAGTGTGTGTGTGTGTGTGTGTGTGTGTGTGTGTGTGTGTGTGTGTGTGTGTGTTTCGGAGGCGCTGCTCCACAAGTTACTGGATGTGAGACCCTGTTCATTAAGTTGCGCTCTAGGGATCAGTTGAGAATGTTGCTATTGTTATAGCCTCCCTGCTGCATGGCAACCTCCCTGCCTGGGCTCCTTGACTCCATTTCTGGGTTGGCAGTGGTTTCCCAGGCTTATCTTCCTTCTCTGGGGGTGGGATCTGAGGATGCTCAGGAGTTCATGGCCAACATGACAGGCATGGGCCCATCCCAGGTCATCCAGGGGCCAGCATGGGATACTGGTTGCACACCTGATCTGGTTTTCTTGTTGGAGCAGTGGTGATGTGATCATGAATTTGGGGGAGCTCTCTGTGGCTCTCCTGTCATGGTCAGATCATGCCCTGAGAACCATGGGATTTTCTGGCGTTACTCCCCACTGGAGGGAGGCAGGACCTATTTACTCACTCCACCCCTGGTGACGGATGGACCCAGATAGGTTCCAAAGGGCGCTGAGGGTTATTCCTGATGGTTTCCTGCGTGGTTGCACTGAGGCCTTGCTTGTCACCTAGAATAAGAGGGCAGAGGAGGCCTCGGAGAGGATTGCGCTCATGCAGCCTCTCTCTTCTTGCAGATCCCGTCACTCTCTGTGATTTACGGAAGAGTTGAGGGAGATGAAGCGGGTTAAGGGACACCTGGAGTGCCACTGGAGGCCAACAAAGATTGTGGGAAGTAATGATGCTAGCAAGCTATTTCCCTTTTGTAGAAGGCAGGATGAAGGGATTTGTATTAATTCATCACACATGCAAGCTCAGATGTACTGGCAGACATGTCACGGGTCTTGTCCAGCTTGGTAGTAGCAAGCATGAATGCTGGTTGAGTAAGATTGTTTGCAAGCTCTAGACTCACAATAGACATCTCAGAGGCATTTTAATGTGCATGGTAGGGTGATTGTCTGGAAAATCTCATTAAGAGCAGTTAGAAAAGGATAGTGGCCTCTAGAATTTTAAATCTGATGGTTTACGTTAGAGAGTACTACTTTCTCTTTACAAATTCTGTTCTAATTGGTATTTTTCATGAAACTTCTTCCTTCCTCACAAAATGTAGTCCTTGTATCATTTTCCATAGTGATGGGAAATAGGAGGACAGTACTGTTTTACTTACAAAAATATCCAATAGATATTTTTAATAGATTAAAGTTTTTACAGTCATCCAACCTTGTATTTGTGCCTCCTGTGCTTTATTTGGCCCGAAGATAACAAATAGTCTCAGTTAGAAGAAAATTATTTGTTGTTTCTTTTATGGGCCAAACTCATAACGTCTTGTTTAACATACAGGCCCAGGACGAGCTGATGAACTCAGGCCTTTATCTTGTACTGCTGCTTCATCTATATGAGCAAAGGTTTGCAGAACTCATGAGATTAAACTACAATCAAGCCTCCAGAGATAGGGTAATAGCCAGAATAATATTTATTTATTTCTATTTACAAAGGAAACTTTGCACTTCCTTTGTGCTTATCACGTTTACTCACAGCAGCATAGGAACCTCAGGCTTCCCTGTGTCATTACTGTAGTAAATTTGTAATAGGTGAAATAGGAACACTTATCTCTCTCTCTTTTTTTAAATAAAAAATACCTATTTTTGTTCAGAACACACAGTACATTTATTGCTAGATATTTATCCCACCTTTCTTTTGTACAACTCAAGCTGGTACATATAATGCTTCTGCCTCCCATTTTCCCCAAAACAACAATGCTGAGAGAGAGAGAGAAGGACTGACCCAAAGTCACCCAGCCGGCCTTCATGCTTAGTCTTCAGACTAAGAAATCTTAGTCTCCTAGTTTCTAGTCCAGCATTTTAACCACAACATCAAACTGGCTCTCATAGATTTTTACAATCTGTGTTCTTTAATATAAGTCATATTATTTTATCTTTTTCTATATTACACATGTTTGTGTGTACATCTTTCTGTAATATGCAGATGTTGTTGTTTAATTGGGAAATTTATCACAAAATTGTGAAACTGCAGTTTTATAAAAACATGAATTGTAGATTTGTAGTTAAGAAGCTTCATTCCATAACATATCATAAATGTCCAACATGCCTTGCACAGACCAGAAGCTTTCATTTAACAAGGTACTGTTGTATTTAGAGTAAAATGAATATTGCAGATACCTCCACAATATCCATTGAGGTACTAGAAAGTATGGGGCGTGGTGGCTCAGCGGGTAAGACGCCAGGCTTGTTGATCGGAAGATCGCAAGTTCGGAGGTTCGAATCCCTAGCCCTGCGTGCGGAGTGAGCTCCCGCACTCGCCCCAGCTCTTGCCAACCTAGCAATTTGAAAGCATGCAAATGCAAGTAGATTAATAGGTACCACTTCGGTGGGTAGGTAACAGCATTCCACACGCGTCATGCGGCAACATGACCGTGGAAGCGCCTTTGGACAACGCTGGCTCTTCGGCTAACAAACAGAGATGAGCACCGGCCCCTAGAGTTGGACACGACTGCACAAATGTGCGGGGGGAACCTTTACCTTTTTACTAGAAATTCATCCCTCATATCAGCTCTTACATATCCAAGATTGGAAGACCATGCAGTGTCCTCCAGACATATAAGGACATAGGCTTTTATCCAGCCACAAAAGAATCACATTTTTTTAAAAAAATGCCAGTAAGCTAGACAAAGAGTTACAACATCTTAATTTAAATTTTTACAGTGCTTCAAATTTTGGTATTATGTTTTCTCCACTTATTTTAGATTGGTTCTTTCTTTTAAGACTTTTTCCAGGTTATCCTTATATTATTATTAAAATATTGGAAAATCATGTTTCTGTTTACTCTTAATAGGGATGTATATTAATCCTTTTCTCCTTTTTCCCTAGCTCTCAAGGCAACCTAGAACAGAGGAAAACCAAAGTAGGTTTATATAGGTTTACAGCAAGCTGCATGCTATTTAATAGTTCCCAATCATCTTATTTGTTATTCCTAACAGAGGCTAAAGATTCTTATCTATGTTTACTACTACTTACTCTTGTGGCATCAATATGGTAAATTCCTCTACTAGCATCAAATCAGATAGCAAAAATAAACCTTGTATCTTATGTGATCCTTCCCTTCCAGTTTCTTTCAACACTCTTGAAGCTCTCTATTGAGTGTAGAAGAAAATGATGGGATTCTGAAGCTCTTTCCATTTAGAAAGACTAAGAGGTACAGCCAATATTACATTTTCCAACTTGTGTTTTGAAAAGATAAGCAGTGCAGTAGCCATAAAATTGTTAAGATTGCTCGATGTTTGATTCAGAAATTTTATTAGATGGTAGCATGGGTTATAAATTTTATGAAGTTCCCAGCTTCTCACACATGCAATTTTACAAAACACAAGTAGGAAAATATAACTCTGAGTGAGCTCAACTATTGGTGGAATAAACTTGATTTTAAAACCATGCAATGAAAGGTATGTATGTAGTAAGATAATGCAAAACCAGCTGGGGTAAATGTTGCTATTCTTATTTCTTTATAGTCTAATTCAATGTATTATTTGCTTCATTGCTGAAGCAGGAAGTCTTGGATGACACTCTTTTGTATCACTCTTTTTCTGCCACTAACCAGCATGGATTTATTCTTTCAGGAGCGGAAAGAGTGGTCAACAACTAAGTTGACCAACAGAGCATTCTAAAACAGAGCTTAGAGACAATAGGTCAGATCTTTTCTGGCAATTTGCTTGCCTCTGCTAGAAATAATCAGGCTGAATATTGCAATGTGAGAAGTAAAAGTCAACTGCAGGAAGTATTTGGGATCAGCAACAAATGACACTGCTTTGCGCAGTGACAGTATCATAGCCAATGAGGTTAATCCGAGGCGCGATTATTGCTAATTGAAATAAATGACATAGATGGAATTGAAGGCAAATATACCTTTATCTTGGAAGTTCCAATATGGACATTTAGTAGCAATATAATAATTAACAAAACTTGTGGCATTAGCTTTGGTGAACTAAAGCCTTCATCAGGTGCATGTAGTGGTTGGCAGCTCTTTATATTGGTATAGCGAAGCCAAAGAAATGAAAGCAGTGACAATTTTATGTGACACTTGAATGTACACAAGATAACCAAAGTGACATTTTGCAACAGCAGTAATTATTGATAACTTGGTGGTTTTGAGTCCCCTCTGTTAATTAACCCTTGTAGGGAGACAGAGCTCAGCTTCATTCCTGCGCTTCCTGGTAAATTCTGACTCAGCTGGTGTCTCCCCTGGAAGTTCTGTCTTAGAAGAATGGCAGTTTAAGGTTAATGATATGGAAGCTGAATGTGCTTCAATAACTGAAGATTTCATTTTAGTGTCAGATTTATGTCCCTCTACTCTTTTGGTTAGCAATTGACCTGTTTTTACCTATGTATTTAGGTAACAGAAGAGCATTGCTGATGCATGTATCAACCGTTCCCATTTTGCTTGGACTTCAGTTCCTATAATCCCCCAGCCAGCACAGCTGGTGAAGCCAAGAATAAACAGTTGAATGACTGCCTGATAGACCTGTAGCTATATACATTCTTATAATATAGCACAAATAATTGGTTAAGAAAGAGAGCCAGTGTGGTGTAGCGGTTAAGGCACCAGGCTAGAAACTGGGAGACCATGAGTTCTAGTCCCGCCTTAGGCACAAAGCCAGTTGGGTGACCCTGGGCCAGTCGCTCTCTCTCAGCCCTAGGAAGAAGGCAATGGCAAACCACTTCCGAAAACCTTGCAAAGAAAACTGCAGGGATTTGTCCACTGACTCAAAAGGCCTTTACTTTTTACTTTTTTACTTTTAAGAATCTTGATGTTTATTCCTTTTAAGTAGTCCCAAAAACTGATTTCTTTTCATTTTCTCTTTATCTTTTATCAGGAACTCCTTCATAAGTATAACACATCTCTTTTGTAAGTCCAAATTAAGAAAGTTATCCAAGTCACTTTTCTGAGTTGAAATCCACACATCCAAATCACTCTGCTGATTTATTATTTGTGTGTCCCTTTTAGCTATTAAAACATCAGCTAGTTTCATTTGTAAGCCCTGTATAAAATCTTTGTCCATATCATTCTTGTAGCCCGTCATTTTAAAATCCATATCCAAAACAGCCTGATTCTCAATTGTATCCTCTTCTATCTCCACTTTTAAGCTCATTTTTATAGTAGCAGACAATCTTAAGAGAAAGTTATGAGTACATTGTTGCCAAATATCCTTAAATTTTTCAGAGTTAAAATACTTTTCTCCATTTTGTATCAGTGGGTCTCTTCTCTTTTAATTATAATCTTTAGTTCTTTCTGGTTGCCTCTAGGGACCAGCCTTCAAGGTCTCGTCTTACCATGTTTTTCTCTAATCCACATTTTCCCATGGAAAGATTTTAAACAACCCACAGGAAAGACTCTTATAATTAGATTCAAAATCTTATTTCCAGTCAATCTGGCCCTTAGTCCATTTGTAACTTTCCAAAATCAATGTTCTAGTCACCCTCTTGCTGTTTATTTCAGAATAAAAATGTTTCTTGAAGTTCTTAAACTTACACGAAACTTCTTTTGCTGAGGATTGAAGGAGAATCACCCAGTGTAATGAAATGTGCCCTTCTGAAGGTTCTTAATATCCAAAAACCAGTGAACAAGCCATTTCCACAAGTGCTTAAGGGAGGAAGTGGGCAAACCCAATGTCCATTTGAAGGGGCTGAACTGTGGCTTGGGCGAGATGACTTTCTCCCGGTTCCCAGAGCTCCGAAACCCACCAGAGACTGCTGTTTTACTATCTCCTCATGGGGAGCCTCTGTAAAGGGCACATGTGAACGATCCTGGTCCTCGCCTTGATCTGCAGAGGAGTTCGGGGAGCTGGTCCTCTTTTCACTGCGGCCATTGGCCCCACTCTCTGCAGAGCTGTCTTCAGTCCGCCATTGCTTCCCTTGAAGTCACAGTGCTGCTTCTTTCAAACCCTTTCATTTGGTAATACCCATGCACGTTTACCCAGAATACATTGTTCTCTGTTCAGGGTTTCTTATTCACTAGTGTGTTTCAGCTGCAGCCCAGCTAGTTTTGGTGACACAGGGTACTTCTAGACAAGGCTTGTCAGGCAATTGTCCTGCTCCATTCATAAAATTGTATTAGGGTTCCAGATGACATGATCTTCCATTTGCATCCTTCCTGTGTTTTTCCACTACTGTGGAAAAGTACTTACAGTTTCCATCTAAATGATTATGTACAGCATGGATGCTAGTATGGTAATACTTACTATATAAAGTATTAGGAAGGAAATAAAATCTGATTCTCTAGATTTCAGTTCATGCAAGATGAGTTCTGGTCCACAGAATCGCCAAGAATTGGACACGATTGAACGGATAGCATCATAAGATGAGTTACACTTTTTCTAGTTTTTGGAGTTATTGTCCTTCAGTGACAATAACTATACCTATTATCATCTATTATCGTGCTTTTATCTATAGCAAGTTGGGGGCACGTTTAAAATAGTGTTTTCAGGTATAAATCCATAAATCACTTATAAATGTATCAGGCTATTTGCAGAGTCTCAATAGCTATTTTATAAGAGGGCGGGGAGTTTTAGTTCATTAGTTTTTGTATGGTCAACATCTGACATGAACTTATCCTCGCACTCTCCTTGGTTACTTGAAGGTACTAAATTAAATGATGTAAATAATCAGTTATGTGGAGAAACGTACTATGTATATGCCAAGACAAGCATCCTTTATTATACGACATCTCAGAAAAACATCCAAAATATTCTGAGATTGAGCAATAGGTACACTTGGAATATTCTCTTGACTTTGGTAAACTAATCTGAATGTGTGACATATACACACATTCATATGTATATATGCATATGTCACTAACACAGTATATTATTCCAGTTATTTCAGTTTAACCACTAATCAGTAAAGTGATAAAAATGTTTGTGATCAATGCACAAACACCATCTTATCACTTACTAATTTAGGAAGATTTTGTTAATACTAATGTGTAATTTTTTTTCTAAAGGTCAGCCTAAATCTTTCTGAATTGCCATTTTAGTTCCTTAGTTTTTGTATGGTCAACATTACATATGATACTTATTCTCCCTAGTCACTTTAAGCATCTCTAGCTAATTGGGGCCCTTTGCAAATATAAAGAGATTCAAGTGCAATAGCACTTCTAATGCTTCCTTTTGGATGATCCCAGTTATGCCAGGGAGGAAATAAATACCTTTCTATGCCCTATTCAATTCATTTTAATTGACTACATCACTTCTAGAGGTAAGCTACAATCCATTATGACCGTTTGGATCTTCACTGTGTTTTTCAACAGTAGTATTAAATAAGTTTAAAACTTGCTGTTTTATGAGGCCAAGTGGTCTAAAATGTATTTATTTATTTGTTTGCTTATTTATTACTGCAGATCCAGCCAATTCTGCCAACAGTGGCTAAGAACTGTCAAGCAGGATCTGAAGAAGCAAATTCCCTTTAGAAATCTGACAGAACTCTCCTCTACACCCTTCCACTTTCACCCGTTGATAACATCAGGCCAAAATGAATATGTATACCATTCATATTCAGTGTCACCCATTTAAATCTAAAGCCTTCTAAGGGTCTGGGGTTGTTTGTGTGGTTCGGTTCTTGTCTTTTCTTAAGTTGAATTACTGACTTTTTTTTAACAACATGGGTTATTAACAGCAACTTGCAAAGTGTAAATATCTCCTACTGACTAGCCAGCAACTACTACTCAATCAATATTTAAAAAATCACTAGAGCTTTGTTTGTGGGTATTTTTTTAATTGAAGTTTAGCAACCTCCTAGATGGCCAGGTACCTGCTTTCCTACACCTGCTTTAGAAGCCAGTCTGCATCACTTTGCTGTGGGTCAGGGGCTCCTTGAAGATCCAAAATCATTTGTACATTAAAACAGAGTTGTATGCCCAGTCTTATCATAAAACATTCTGTGGCACACAGATGTAAATGTATTGATGTACCATTGTATGATCATCTTTATAACATTACTGCCTATGATTTGCATGGCACAAGAACCTAATAAAAACACAATATTTTGTTCTCGTTCCAGTCACCACCTCACCCTTTTTGCAGAGTAGATATCTTGCTTACTTAAAACACCGTTACTTTTAGGGCAAGGGTGAAAATCCAATAGGCATTTCCCTCATAAGTCTAGTACTTAGAGTTTTTGGTGTAAACTCTCTTTACCTTGATGTAAGCCACAGAGTTTTAATCAATTCTTAAAACTTCACCTATTTTACTTTGCTATATATCTGTTTTTCTTAGCAAGGACTGTTTCATTTCCATGCTCAGTACAACACTTGCCATTCTGCTCATGATGCTTTAATGTCACAGTAATACCAGCAACTGTAGCCCAGAAAATTAACCTCAGTTGGAGCCATTACACTGAACACTGCCACTAATTTCCATGCTTCATTGAAGAACTTCTAAAGCTAGAGGCAGCTTTTGAAAAGTTATATTGCCATACATTACAAATTGGGGAACATAATTTATAAATACAGAAAGTACTTTTGAAGTTTCCCTATGCCCACAGGAGGGGATTCTAGAACTCTGTGATAGCTCTTAAGGCCCTCTTGTAGTCCAGGCATACCATATTGGTTACAGATGCATGAATCTTTATCAAAGAGGCTTCCTTTCCTTGCTACATTGCACAAGCAGTGAATGCCTTCAACGATCAAGTGTAGTGTATTGTGGGCCAGGATGCAACCTTTTTAAGCTATGCTGAATACCAACATACTTCTTGTAGAATGAAAACTATCTTAAATTCTTTTTTTTTACTGATATTTTTTGTTATACCTGGAAGTAACTGTCAAAACCTTTACAACTGCATCCCTGAAGAGGAATGCGTTAACTTATCTAAGACTGACTAAGCATATCTCATAGATGCACTATCTAAAGCTTCACTGGCATTCTGATTTTCATCTTGCTTTAGAGTTGGATGCCCCAGAGTCAGGTGTTCTAACTGTTCTCCTAAAGGAGGATCAGGTGGGCAAGTTTTGAATCAACTGTATGGATTGTATTTTTAGTTCTCCATTTTCAGAAAACAGTTCTAATAAGTTTCCCTTTATATCATCTCTCTATATACTGTAGTTTGACTTGAATTAGCTACCTGTATAATTCAAAAGAGACAATGTTGCATGCTATTTTAGATGTTGCTATATTTGCAATTAGACTGGGATAAACTGTTGTAAAGTTTGGCTAAGACCAGAATGAAATACTACTGATTTTTTAGAGTTCTTCTACTTCACACATTGCCTAACATAAAAGACTACCTATCTGATGAGTTTGAGTTCCAACAGAGCCATTGCAGAGAAAAAATTAACAATGCTTATTAAAGTCACACAAAATGGAATCTTCCCAATATTAATCAAAGCAGAGATCAGCATTGTAAGAATAAAATAAATCACAAAGGGGCAAGAGCTGTTTTGACTCTTCATGACTATTGAAAACATGAAAAAAGACTGATTTTGCTGAAAGTGATGGGAAAGTAAGCTTTATTCAAAATACTTGACTTATTTTTTAAAAAGCTATAGCGATCTATTTTAAAACATGCCGGTTTCTTTTTTAGCATCTTTTCACATTAAAAAAAAATAGGAAATATTTAATCTGAAACATTTTTCCAGTAAATTCAAACAGCTCCATTAATGACAGGATATTACTCCGCTCCTTTATGGAATGAATGATTTCTACTTACGCTTGATTTACTCTGAAAGCAAATAATAAGCAGGAATATAAGGAACATAATGACTACAGAATAGTCATGATGGAGAGACAAACTGAGGGAACAGCAGCAGCTTGAATAGCTGGGAGAATGAAGAGGCTGATCCTGAAAAGCTTCCCATCCTTTCAGCTCTGCTATTGCACTTACTCCTTGAACACATGTTGGCTGGCCTGCCTGGCAAGTGATGTTTTCAAGAGAATTCCCCTGTCAAGAAAGTGGACAGAGCATGCCAGCAGTTCCTTGGGAAGAAACCTTTGCTTTAAAAAAAATACCCATTCCAGTGAACACTGGTGGTCAGTTTCCATACCTACACCATTTCCACAAGATATTTGCACAGAAATCCTGTGCTAAATATTACTGCAAAGTGATGCACCTTCACCTGTAAAATGGCAAACCTCTTGTGCCCAATGCTACAAGTCTTGCCCTCTGTCCTAGCATTATTCAGATGCACGAGGACTGCTTGTGTCTCTCATCAGTGTGTCTCACCAGTGAGATGAAAAAACATTGCACATGCTCAAAGGCACCTTGCCCATCCTATGACAGAGTCCAAAAGGTGAAACATCTAAATGCTGTATCTTGATTTAAATTATCCCAAGGAGAAAAATGTTGAGCAAGAAAGCCATATGGACACATGGACACACACTCCTTTAAATCAAAAGGGTGCCGAAGAAGCAGGCAGCTATTATCAAGGGAAAAGAAAGGGAAACAGGAAACTTAAATTTGCCTTTGAAACTTTTCTCACTATTCGTTGGTATGGAATGTGTTCAGGTATCTAAATATCAGAGGTAAACATTTTTACAAACACTTAATATCCAGCTTAAGTGAAAAATCTTTTTTTTTTTCATATTCAAAGTATCTGAGTTGCAAAAAATATTTATCCCCACGTCATTGTCACAGTCACCACTCAGAAATATTTAGTTAGAAATGAAAACATAAAATAGAATGGCTCTCACAGGGTCCCTGTTCTAAATGAGGCTCCTTTTATTCCTTATTTTTGTAAATCATCATCATCATCATTATCCACTATCCTAAGCAGGTATTTTTTCATTGGTTCTCAGCATCTGGCATCCAAGCCTTAAATTGCCCAGCAGCCTGTATGCTATTCTTAAAAATAAAGGATTTACTTTTTCAAATGATTTTAAAAGTTCATTTGTGTGGATGGCAAATCAATGCACAGGCCAGTTTTTTGCTCCAAAAATATAGGTGCCAGGGGTGGGGTGGGGGCAAGAAATATTGAGAAAGGCATCCAAAGGTCACAACACAAGCTCTGTCCCTGCACACGTGCAATGTGATGTCACACACACGAAAGTAGTGGAGCTTGTGTCGTGCTGCTCATTGTCTCATTGTGATAAAACTGTCAGAATCTGAGGATGTCCGTGTTCCAAAGTTTGGATGTTGCCTTTCTGCAATATCAGGTTTTGTATAATAAACGCATGCTTGTTTCCTATTCGTGTTATTATGTAGGACAATTGCTGCTTTGGCTGTTTGCATTCATTTTAAGTGCTCAAACATTGTTTTGTTCTGGGGAAATGTAATCCTTCCTCCAGTACACCCTTCTCATTCTGATTATTCTTCTGTGAACACCACACCTACTGCACATTCTTAGTTTTTTTTACTACTTTTCTTTTATAATCAGTGAATAGTAACTGCACAATACTCTGGCCATTTTTATGCAGTATTATATGAAATATCTAATTGCCAAAAATAGCAATATCCTTATATTGTTCCTTATCCCAAAGCATACATCTCTTACAGCTACAGTGGTGCTTAAGTTTGTGAACCCTTTCAGTATTTCTGCATAAATATGACCTAAAACGTGATCTGTTCTCCACACAAGTCCTAAAACTAGATAAAGAGAACCCAATTAAACAAATGAATCAAAAACATTATGCAGAAATATTGAACATTCAAAAGGGTTCACAAGCTTTTAAGCACCACTGTATATATTTCTGTCAGGAAGCTGCCACTTGTAACTATGAAAGTTCAGTGGCACTGCTTTCAATGGTTTTGAAAAATGGCTTTCTATGGCAACAGGTTTCATGATAGTGGCATGGCTAGAAAAAAGGTTCCTGGGCTGTCAGCATCAGTGGAATAGAAGATCTGGACACAACTAACAGGAATTCAAGGGCCTTTCACATGGCTCTGAGAAGTAACGGAAGGACATGTCACAGAGAAATACAGATGGAAGAGGAGGATAGGAGGAGAAAGATGAAAAAATACAGCAAAATACTTGTTTTGCTATTATCACCAGAGAGAAGAAATGCTTGTATACTAAGTCTCTAAAAAGATGTGAAGAAGCTGTGCTTCTATCCAGAGGTCATAGATTCCAAAATGAGCTTTTCCTTCCAAGAGATGAACCATCATTTCTCTCTCCTCTGAGCAGGACAAATGTAGTAAAAAGCTGGGATTTCTTTGGAGTTCTCAAAGGAAACCTCCTTTTTGTACTTCTCCACATCTCTTTAGTGGGCCGCTGCCCTGCCTTCCAACCCTTCTGCGGTGACTCAGCAGTTGTCCTCTGCTCTCCCGAGAGGCTTGTTTTTGAGAGTAGCTGTGACAGGTACTTGTGGCCCTCCCATCCCTGTTCTCCCCACCCCACCCCCACCCCACACTCGACAAATCCACCATTAGTCTTGTTCATTCATCTCCATATCGGACACCAGGATGTTCTTCTCGGCAGATTCACTAGGGCTGGCATTGGTGCGGCTATAGCGAGCGCTCTCAAATGTCCCTCGCTCCGAAATCCATCGGCGCTTATAAAGATAGAAGGCAACAGCTACCAGTGCGCACAGGGCTAGAGAGGAGAGGATGACTACCACAATGGTTTTTGTGTTTTCCAGGAAAGCTGCAGTAGAGAGGGAAAGGTTA
Source organism: Charina bottae (assembly GCA_023362775.1). Taxonomy (NCBI): domain Eukaryota; kingdom Metazoa; phylum Chordata; class Lepidosauria; order Squamata; family Charinaidae; genus Charina; species Charina bottae. Next base: position 95,457 of record JALMGJ010000073.1, on the reverse strand, counting down.
GGAGCAAAGATACATTTTTGTAGCTAAGCAGCATTCAAAGAAGAGTGAGCAAGATAACTTTGTGCACAAAACTGACCAATAACAACAACAACAACTTGGTGAGCATTAAGAGAGTAGGAAGATTCCAACCCATTCAGAAAGAGTGTATCTCAAATACTTCATCTAAAGCCTTCCTAATGGAAACTTACTCGAAGTAGCCACAATCTGTAATTATAATATATATATATATATATATATATATATATATATATAGGGTTGTATGTGTGTGTGTGTGCGTACGCTAAATTTAACTTGTCAATGATTTCTACCACTTTGTTTCAAAGAATAATAGGAAAGGTCTAAGAGACTGTCTCTTCAGTAGCAAAGGATGTTCTACAAAGCTTTTACATACAAGGCATCATGGTGGATTGCAAACTCCGTAACTCCCCATCTGAAGATGATATCAAAGCATCATATTTGGTCAAGCCAATGGACTCTCCAGTGCTGTTCAAAATCCTCTAACCCTGATTATACTTCCCAAGTTGATGCTTCTTTCACTTCTAAGGCAGGGTGTGTGAGGGAACGGTAGAAGGCAGGATGTAGAATTAAAGGAGGTCTGCTTGTGGTAGGCTGCCTGCCTTTGTTATGCTTACCTACTGTAATTCAAATAGGGGAAATCATATACAGTAGTTGAGCAACCTGCTTCAAATATTAGCCATACCCATAGTGCAGAATATATTGATTATTAATTTGATATACCTTCTGCCTTTTTATTCAGTTTGAGCACTCATATACAAAGCCTTCTGTTTACAGCATAATTTGATCAACTCCCACCCTACTAAGTTCAACACTGGTGTTAAAAGGTGTGTCGAGTCAGGCAGCTGAACTGAACTATAAAGGGGCAAAGCATTTGCTTTCCGATTGGTACATACCTAATTTGGAGATGGAGCTTCCTTCCGCTGCCATGGAAAATAGAAAGAAATAAAGAATGTCAGCTCCCTGTCCCTGTATCATTTGACCTACCACTCTAATGCTGTTCAAGCCATTCCATAATGACTCATATTCTGCTGCTGCATCTCCTCAGTTGTCATCAAATATGCCTCCATTTCAAGCTATGTATCTCCAACTTACCCACATACCCACACACAAGGAGATAGGCCAGTTTTACATCTAGCTGAGCCCTTAATTTTTGCCCTCCATAGTAATATTAAACAGATTAGAGTAATAGTTTCATTAATCCAACTTAGAAAAGTGTGAGCATATGCAAACCTTTCTGGATTCCTAGAACACTTTGTCAGGCAGGATGGAAAAGATTTTGTGTAACCCAGCTCCCTCTCTCCCTTTTATCTCATATGTGTTTCTTTTTTCACTCTTTCTCATTTTGCCTCTTAAAGAATTCCACAAACCTGCAAAACGCTGCAGATTCTTTCAACTTTGGTTGGCTCAAAGTTTTAATTCTAACTCAGGGTTACCACAAACCAGCCACAATCTACAGAAAGAACTATGTAACCCAAATGAATCCTGTCTAAACCAATTAACTACTTATCTACCCACTGGACCAAATTCTCACTGACCCCAAATTCATCAGATGGCCTTCATGAAATTATTTGCTTTTTCCCATCAAACAGAATGTTCCAACCATAAAATGGTATCTGTTATAATTTGCCCTTGCCCTAAGGTAGATGGATGGGTAAGAGTTGAAAACACCCCCCAGCTCCTGTTTGCATTCCCCAGTGCTGTAATCTCACTTAGGACCATTAAACGCCTAACCTGATTTTAGCTCCACAAATTTAAATCATATCTTTACCTCGGGCTGTCTTACAGATGACTCCCATGGTTACATTGGAACAAGAGCCCAGACGCCATACCCCATTGCTGCTCTGGATCCAATAGCAGCTGTTTGGACTGATCATGCTTGGTCCTGTATCATGTTGCCCCCAGTTAGAATAGTTCACAGCCATGCTGTCGTGCCAGACAAGTGTGCTCCCTGTGCGGGAGGGAGAAACATGATTTGTGTGATCAGTGAAAGCCATTCTAGAGTAAGTGATACATGAACATCTCCTCAGCCTACCAGATGTTGGAAATCAGCAAAAAGCAGCAGCACAGTGATTAAAGTGTTTGACTAGGATGGGGGGGGGGGGGGGACACAGGGTTGTTTTTTTGGGGGAAATGAAGAGGTCCCATATAAGCCAACTTCAGCATCTGGATAAAAGATGGGATATAAAGCTAATAAATACATGATCAAAGTATATTTTCAGAGAATGACTCTCCAGCACAATGCTACGAATCAATTTCAAAGTTACCGAAGTTGTCCGAGTGCTGAACAATAATGCAGTCTCTCAATGCTGCTTGATTTACCTTTAGGATTAAAGGACATCCCCAGCCATGCTCCTTTGGCTTGGCTCTCATAAGCTTGTAGATGTTCCCAAATAAAGATATTCTCCATCTCATCTAGAATGGACAGCACCGTACCTCCAACTGTGGAGAACGGAAAAGAAAAGAGATGCAGCATCCTGAAAAGTTACAAGGTAGAAGAGGACAGCTTGCTCACATGTTTACACTTCCCTGTGAGAGAGCCTCTGCCACAATTCAAAGGCCCTTAAATTACACAATTCTGTAGGACACTTTTCCCCATATGAAGGAAACTCACCAGAATAAATATGTAATATATTCTACAATTTTAAAAAATAAAAAATATTTGAGTGATGCAATTAATCTTCCTGTAAGGTTGAGGTTTACAAGAAACACACTTCACACACACGGGCATGTGCACGGGGGGTCAAAATCTGCAAAATGGGAGCATCACATTCAAAGCTCTACCCCTTCTACAGTATATGTGGGAGTGGCATCACAGCAGATACAAAAGGGTGGGGTTTCAGTCAGGATGCCATACTCACCATCCTGCAGATTTTCATGCCTCCCCCTCCCCACCATGCAACTGCATACATTATCTAGTTGTAATCCTTAAAAAGAAACCCTGTTGTCAATTTTATATAATAAAATTGATCTGGGCCCCACTCTGTGCTTCAGAAAATCTTCTACTTTTACTTGAACTGAATCAGATATTTCCTGATTTGCTTCAAGTCTTCCCAATTGAAAGAAACAGATGCAGGAGCTTTGGAGACAGGCTCTCTTAAAGCCTGTGATTTTTTTATTTTTATTTTATTTTAGTGCAGTTTGACATTGTTGGATAGCATTGCTGTGGAGCTTACTCTGGCTTTGAAAAAGATACAATTTCTGCATCAAAGATTCCACACATTACTCATGCATCCTGCTTTGCATTAAAACAGGGACAAAATAGGAATAAGAAGATTTTTCCATTTCTGCTCTGTTATTACTTTGCATTTCACTTGATATCTTTTGGCAACAAAAGACAATTTGGGGATGCCGGTAATAAAATTCCAAAATCACTCTCTACCTCCTTTACATAAAAAGCACACATAATTAACATACTGTATCTTGCAGGAGAAGTGTGAGAATTTGTAATTAATTAACGTAGTTCAATTTTGCTAAAGTTCTCCTACTCTCCTATGCAGATAGGTATGGGGTTAAAAAACTCTCAACTCGGGGTGTCTGGCTTAGCCTCTGTGGAAGATGGCCTGCTGAATGCCTTGCTTGTCCCTCAACCTGCCCTTTTTGGCTATTATCAACTGCTGATCTGCACTGAATTCCCTTCTAAAGCAACTGAGAAATGCCAGGAGAGGTGCTTCACAACAAGCAAAAAGGGTCAACTTGCGTGCCCATCAAACTATTCTACAAAAAATAATTGCACTCAAGCCTCTAACAGAACTGTTGATAAAAATGGGAATTCATTATAAATGAATTCCCATTTTATAAATGAATTCCCATATACACACATACATATACATATACATATACATATACATATACATATACATATACATATACATATACATATACATATACATATACATATACATATACATATACATATACATTGCATGCTTTCAAATTGCTAGGTTGGCAAGAGCTGGAGCTAGTGCGGGAGCTCACTCTGTCACGTGGGGCTAGGGTCTCGAACCTCCGAACTTGCCATCTTCCAATCAGTCTTGCCAGGGTTCAGTTGAAGCTTGTTGTTCCCCATCCAGACCCTCACAGCCTCCAGACACCAGGATAAGTCATCCACAGCATCGCCTAATTCACCACGAGCAGAGATGTACAACTGGGTATCATCAGTGTACTGATGATACCTCACCCCATGGCAACGGATGAGCTCACCCAGCGGTCTCATGTAGATGTTGAATAGGACAGGAGAGAGCACCGATCCCTGCAGCATCCCACACAGTGGCCAGGAGGGGGATCTCTCCTCCCTGATCACCACTGACTGGAATCAATACTAGAGAAAGGAGGTGAGCCAGCACAACACAGTGCCGCCCACCCCCCAATCCTCTGGGCTGATCCAGAAGGATACCATGGTCGATGGTATTGAAAGCCACCAAGAGGTCAAGTAAGGCAAGGATGGACGCACTGCCACCATCCTGCCCACACCAGAGATCATCCAAATGTGCAACCATTGCTGTATCTGTTCCATACCCAGGTCTGAATCCTGACTGAAAAGGATCCAATAATCCGCGTCATCCAATTTTACCTTCTTCTCAATCTTAGGTAAAGGTAAAGGTACCCCCCGCACATTTGTGCAGTCGTGTCCGACTCTAGGGGCTGGTGCTCATCTCCGTGTGTTAGCCGAAGAGCCAGCATTGTCCGAAGACGCTTCCAGGGTCATGTGGCCGCATGACGCGCACTGAACACTGTTAAATCTTAATCTTAAAACCTGTTTTATTCATCAATTCTGTTTGATTTTCTATTTTCACATTATTTGTTAACATCTTCATCTTGTTTATTAATCTTGAAACCTGCTAATGTACCAAATTTTTTAATTTTCCCATTAACATATCAATTCCTTTTAAAGGTTCTTCCAGAACCAACACCAAGTCATCTGCAAAAGCCCTTAACGTAAAAGTTTTTTTAAAAAAATTTACTCCCACAATCCTCTCATCTTGTCTTATATCTCTATTGAGTATTTCAAGAACCAAAATAAACAAGAGAGGAGACAATGGGCATCCCTATCTTGTTCATTTTTGTATCTCACCGGGTATGTATGTACTGTATGTATTTAATGTATTAAATTTATACACCGCCCATCTCTCTATAAAAGTGACTCTGGGTGGCTTTTGTTAGATCTCCATTAACAATTATTTGTCCTTTCTGTGAAGTGTAAATCTATCTTACCCATTTTATAAAGTTCTCTCCAAAATTCGTGTTTAAAACCTTAAACAAGAAAGCCCAGTTCAAATTGTCAAAGGCCTTCTCTGCATCTAAGAAGATCAATGTGGCTTGTTTTTAATTATGTTGCTCCAAGAATGCCAAAATGTCCAACACATTTCTAACATAGTCCTTTCACTGTCTTTTAGGTAAAAACCCACATTGATCCTCATGAATAAATTCTTGCAAAATTATTTTCAGTCTATCAGCTAGAATTGTTGTGGACAACTTGTAGTCATCGTTCAATAATGATATCGGCCTATAGTTAAAATCAAATCTTGTCCTTCTTTAGGTATTAATGCTATTTGGCCTCTTTCCTCCCCGTAGGATAGAGTTCATCAAGTTTTGTAAAGGTTGTAAAGGTTCATCCTCATCCTCTTATTATTTATAATAAGAACATGATAGTCCATCTGGTCCAGGCACCTTTCCTGGTTTAATATTTTTAATAGCTTCAGAAACTTCCCTTATTATTATAGGTCCATTCATAAACTGTCTCTGTTCCTCTGTAATCCTCGGTAACTTTTGTTTCTTTAGATATTCATCTATTTTCTCTAGAGAGATGTCACTTCTGTGGAGTCCTTGGTGCTCTCTGAGCCTTGTTGTTTTCTTGCAGACATTTCATTGCCAGACTAGGCAACATCTTCAGTGTGAAAAGGGAGTGGGATTTTGTCACTTCCTTTATACGAATTGGAATAATATTGATGAAATGCTTTTTGTATGGCCACGTTGTCCATTAATACAGTATGTCTCTCTTGTAATTTCAATATCATTTTCTTTTCTTTTCTTTTTCTTTACGTAATTTATATACCAGCCAATTCCCTGGTTTACTTGCAAACTCAATTTTTTTTTGCTTTACATAATTCATTTTTATTTCCATTTCTCTTACTGTTAACATGGATAATTGTCATTTTAAAAGCTTAATTTCTTGAGAAATACTTATCTTAATTCTTCGTTTCTCTTTATTTCATCCAAAATAGCTTGTGTTTTCTCTTGTCTCTGCTTTTTAAGTTCACTATTATCTTGTATAAAATAAACTTTAATAAAAGCTTTACTTGCATCCCAAACCATTCTTAAATCAGTGCCTTTACCTAAATTATTTTCAAAAAAATTATTTTAATTTCTTTTTACCATCCTCCATTATTGCTTATTTCTGTAGCAACATTTCATTTAGTCTCCATCTAAAAGAAGTACATTTTATTTTATAAACCAAACTTATAGGATTATGATCCGAAAAAGTCTTTGGTAATATCTCTACTTTAGAAACCTTAGTAGCCAAGTTCTTTGAAATCCAAATCACGTCTATTCTTGAAAAGGATCTATGTCTTTCAGAAAAGTAGGTATACTTGCTTGAATTGCCATTTTTCTGTCTCCATATATCAACCAGCCCTAAATTGTCCATCAGATCAAACAAAGCTTTTGTAATTTGCCTTGAGTGATTTTAATATTTTTCTCAGAAGCTCTGTCTACTTGTGGGAAGATCACTCCATTCCAATCCCCTATCACAAGGGTCGGAAATGGCGGCTCGCGAGCCAAATACGGCTCTTTGGCCCCTTGAGTGTGGCTCTTCCGCAGGCAGGCGTGGCGGGCGTGGCGCGGCAGCGAGTGTGGCGGGGCAGGCGCGGCAGCGGGCATGGTGTGCGTTGCTGTGGGCATACCCCTGGCAACCTGGCAGCCGTCTCCAGCAGCCATCTTGACGACGGGCAGGGCTTTCCAAACTGTGTGTCGCGTGACAAGCCGGAAGCGCTGAAGGGAGTGGAAATTCTCTGCGCCAATCAGCTGTGCGTCGGGAAGCCCGGCAGCCTGCACGCGCGATTTTTGCCTCCCTGCCGGAACCGAGGGCATTTTCGGGGTCCCCGGAGCCTGCCCTTTCGAAGGGGCAGCGGCAGCAGCAGCTGCAGTGCTGCCCCTTCGAAAGGGCAGGCTCCGGGGACCCCAAAAATGCCCTCAGTTTAGGCAGGGAGGCTGCGCGCAAGCTGCCTCAGCTGTTCTGCAGGGAGAATTGCCACCCCAGGGCAGCGTGTGCATGTGGAGAGGGGAGGTTTCTGCCTCCCTGCCGGAACCGAGGGCATTTTCGGGGTCCCCGGAGAAAGGGCAGGCCCGAAAATGCCCTTGGTTCCGGCAGGGAGGCAGAAACCTCCCCTCTCCACATGCACACGCTGCCCTGGGGTGGCAATTCTCCCCGCAAAACAGCTGAGGCAGCTTGCGCGCAGCCTCCCTGCCTAAACTGAGGGCATTTTCGGGGTCCCCGGAGCCTGCCCTTTCGAAGGGGCAGCACTGCAGCTGCTGCTGCCGCTGCCCCTTCGAAAGGGCAGGCTCCAGGGACCCCGAAAATGCCCTCGGTTCCGGCAGGGAGGCAGAAACCTCCCCTCTCCACATGCACACGCTGCCCTGGGGTGGAAATTCTCCCCGCAGAACAGCTGAGGCAGCTTGGCGCAGCCTCCCTGCCTAAACTGAGGGCATTTTCGGGGTCCCCGGAGCCTGCCCTTTCGAAGGGGCAGCCGTTGCCACCGCAGCGACAACCTGGAAGCGCCGCCGCCGAAGCAGTCGAGCCTCTCTTTCCCTTCTTCTTCCAAACCTCCCCCGCCCCCTTCCACGCGATTGGCTCCCGCCTGCAAAACCCGCCCCCTTCCACGCAATTGGCTCCCGCCCACAAACCCCGCCCCCTTCCACGCGATTGGCCCGCGCCCGCAAACCCCGCCCCCTGGCTCTCGAGCACTTCAAAATGTGCACGAGCATGTCAAAATGGCTCCCGGCAAAAAAAGTTTGCCGACCCCTGCCCTATCAAATACCAATTTTCATAAGAGAAACCTATTAATCTCTCCATAAGTCATTTATAAAACAATACTTTGTCCTTATTTGGGGCATAAATTCCCAGTATCAAAGTCTTAGTCCCATGCATATTAACTTCCACCCCAACAAATCTACCATGCTCATCAGTCAATACAAGTTCTGGTTTTAGTTGGAGATTTATATACAAAACAACTCCATTTCTTTTCTTTTTTTGTTCCTGCTGAAATAAATTCTTCACCAAAATTTTTATAAATCAAATATTTTATGTCCTTTTTTTCTAATATGTATAAGCAAATTATATCTTGTTTTAATTCTTTCAAATAATGAAATATTTTTCTCTTTTGAGCATTTTCTCCATTTATATTCCACATTAAGCATTTGTAATCCATAATCAAGCCAAAAATTTAGAATAATCATCAATACCTGTACTGTCTAGTTGACTTCCGGGCTGGACTGGCAGCTTGACACGTCAGAGTTTTTCAGAGTGTTGAAAACCTAGCTAGCTTTTCCCTGTTTGCGGGGGTCTATAGAAAGTATAAGACCACCGGTTTTTCTCCCCGGAGAGGGGAGAACCAGAAGATTGCTCACTGGGTCGTTGGAACTGCCCCCTCTTGCTTTTTTCGTTGTTTTCCACCACGGAAGAGCAGGGGTGGAAGCAGAGGAACGGCCAGAGAAGTAACCTGGCTCTGCAGGGAACTGTAAGTCTCCTAATAGAGAGACACTAGGGCAAGAAACCGGCTTTTAGATCACTTTTATTTTATTTTTCTTTCTAGATCATATCGTTTTATCATCTAAGGTCTATCTTTGGACAATGCTCAATATGTTGGCAATTTTTGTGCTTTCTTTGCTGTAATAATTCTGGTGGAAGTATGATGGATTTTATATTTGAAGCACAGTGAAATGTTTTTTATACTTTACTTTTCTACTTTACTAGAGCGGGTTTCTTCTCGCTTGGAAGTATAAGCGTTTTTATTGAACATATTTTGAATATATTTTGTTGGACTAATTACTGATGAATTTGTCTATTTTTTTTTTCTTTTTTATAGTGGTTGAAATTTTTCCTTTTTTTTCCCTTTTTACAAACTTTGAAATACTACTCTTCTCCCTATTTTTGATCATTGGATCTCTTTCTTTTACTTTAATAATTTTTTGTATTTAGGTAATATTTTTTTTTCCTTTTCTCTTATAACTGGAAACTATTTGGGACTTATTAGGCTCTGCTGGTAATTTTCCACTCGAACCAGCTGTTTACTCCCTCTGAGAAACGTTTTGTTTTGGCTAGAGATTTTACGGTGGCTGCTGGAGCCTGAAGAACAAAGGGGGGGGGGAAATGGCAATTAAAATAACAGTGCTGTTTCAAGAGGTCAGAGAAATTTTTTCAGAAATTAAGAAATCACTGGAAATTTTAGATTTGCAGGGTCAGGAACAAAAGATAGAATTAGAAACAGAAGAAACTTTGAAATATTTACAGCTAAATAGAGATGTCTTTGAGATAGAGGAAAAACAGGAGAAGGAGATTTCAAATGCATTGTTGCAGTCGAAAGAGAGAGAAGGAGATTTGAGTTTGCAACTTGATAGATATTGTGAAATTGTGGAACAAAAGATAGAATTAGAAACAGAAGAAACTTTGAAATATTTACAGCTAAATAGAGATGTCTTTGAGAGAGAGGAGAAACAGGAGAAGGAGATTTCAAATGCATTGTTGCAGTCGAGAGAGAGAGAAGGAGATTTGAGTGCTGGATGGGGAAAGGTTCAGAAAAACATTCTGACATTTTACATGAGACAGATAACAAAACAGGCTATACATTATAATTTTGGCATAACCTGAATAAGAGATTCAGTTTAAAAGATGGGATATAAGGTTGATGGAACCATGGATTCTAATTGGATGTAGAGTATGGTATAAATGTAAATTAAGTCTTAACTAGTAATATAATTGCAGGGAATATTAAATGTTAAAAATTGATGAGAAACTGTATGGATGTATAAAAATGTGATACTTTAATTGTAAGATATAAGGCTATAAAATTAAAGATATAAATGTATGTTGATGTTATAGAGTACATGCAAATTAGAAATATTTTTATGGAGATACATGAATGGGAAAATATTTTATTAGGATGGGATGTTGAGTTGGAATTAGAATTAATGCTATAGGATGAATTATTACTATAATTACTAGTATGAATATTATTGAGAATTGCTATAAGGTTATGCATTAGTGGAACAGGTAGTTATAAAAATTTGTTAATTAGGTAAATATGTAGGAAGATGTAGAAAATGATATAATTATAGTTTAAATATAGACTATGTTTAAATTAGTGTTATTTTTTATGGATATATATGAATAGAATATATTTTACTAGAAATAAAAAGGACCTTTTCTTGTTATATATATGATTCAAGACTAATTGGACTTTATTAAGGATATAAATACAGATGTAAAAATGGAAAGAATGATTAAAAAATGTTAAACCGATGTATTCAAGAACATTTAAATTGACATTACTTCAAGGACCATAGATGGATTATTGGAGAACTGTAAGAAAGGTGAAACCTATATGAAGATCAGAAGATTGGATTACAGAAATTAAAGTGTATTTGACAAAGAAAAGTTCCTGTGTATTATATGAAAGACTAACATTTAAAGTAAAATATTGTACTTAACGACCAAAGATAGATTGGAGGTCATCTATCTTTTGCTTTTTTCTTGTTTATTATTTTTCTTTACTTCACTTTTCTTTTCTTTTTCTTTACTTTGTATTTCTATTTCTTTTTCCAACTTTTAATATGTATTTTAAAATTTAATAAAATTTATGAAAAAAAATACCTGTACTGCCTAGTTCAGTATCATCCCTTTCAGTTTCCTGTTGTACCTGTTCGAGTTTTTGTGTAGTATCATCTGACACCTCCATTTGAGTCTCCTCCAATTCCTCTTTGAATTTTTCTAGAAATTCCCTTGCCTTCTGGACAGAATTCAATCGAAACTTCTGCTGTTTAAAAGTAACCTTCCAATTTGTCCCATCGAAATTGGATCTTTTTCTGCTTTAACCTCTTAGTCAAAAGAAGAATACTCAAAATTACACAAAATTTGAATAGGAATTTCTTTAAGAACAATTATATCTGTATTATCAGTCTTCAGTCTTGTATTAAATGCTGCTGCAAAACTTGATCCCTTGTCTCCTTCCAGACAAAGTGCACCAAAACATCCCTTGGAACATTTTTTGTTCTTGCAAATTTTGTATTTATTCTATATACTTTATCAATTTCTGCCTCTGTATTCTCCTAATCCCAATCCAAAAAAATTGCTAAAATGTTAATAATCTTTTCTCTAATATCTTCACCAGAATCATCTGGGATTGCTCTTAAATCTCAAACAAAATTCCTTCTCTCTCAATTCCAATAAAGCCAGATAATCTAGTTCTCTTTCCAACTCTCTGTCTATAACTTCTGTATTAATCTTCAAAATTTCCACTCTGTCATTAATTTGTTTTACTTCTCCAGTCACTTGTTTTACAGAGCTTTCCATCTTCTTCTTTCATCTCCTCTTTCATCTTTACAAGTCTTTCATCCATTCTTTTTTCAAAAGCTGTCAATTTAGTATCAAGTGATTCAGCTAACTGCCAGTTGCTCAAACATTTCCTGCAGCAAATCTGGTGTAATTCTTCTCTATGCAGGTTGCTCTAGCGATCTTCTCCTCCCCTCCATTCTTGCCGCTTTTCTGGTGTTTGCCATTATGATGTTATAATCCAAAAATGAAAGTGTCTCAAACAAGGTGGGGGGAAAAAAAGCTCCCCCCGTTTTTTTTCTCTTTTGTCTTCCTGGGTCCTTAATACTTTCATCTCAAGTGACACTCCATAATTATAGTCAGCATCACAGTCAACATATCTACTGTTACAGTCAGCATCACAGTCTAGCTCATATTACCATTATCTTTTGTTTTGTAAAATCCACAATTGTCAGCACTCTTTAATAGTAAACAAAAAACATTCCCACGAAGGTCCGGTTCTTTTATCTAATTTAATTCCAATTTATTCAAAAGCACTTTAACCAAAAAACAATATTTCAAAATAACTGTCTCCTTTATCCATTTTAAACTTTCTTACATCTACTCCTTGTTAAGCTTTTTGCCAAAATGAGCCTGGGACTTAGACTTAGTAGAAATAATTAAGCAATAACATTTGGCAGTCTCTATGTAGCATCAAGGATTTTTATCAGCATCCATGCAGGAATTACATCTTAAACTTTTACATTGGTGGCATCAAACCCCAATAAGAATCTCACATATCAAATCAATTTACAAATCAATTTACAAATCAATTACAGCCCTAAGGCCAGATACAATCAAAATATCTAGTATCAAAATATCTAGTATCAAAATAACTAGTATCAAAATATCTAGTAATAGCAGTATTATTAATAGTACACACACACACACACAAACACACACACACACACACATACATACATACATACATCAGAGCTTTCCAAACTTTTCATGTTGGCGACACACCAATGGTGGCGGCGCAGCCTGCAGTGTCCTGGTGTGTTGCGCGCAAACCCAGAAGCGCTGATGGGAGGAACTGGAAGAAGCGGCACCCCTGCCAATCAGTGCTGTGGCGGCGGTGCTGATTGGTGGGGGTGCAGTTTCTTCCAGTTCCCCCCATCAGCGGTTCCGGATTTGCGCGCAACACACCAGGACACCGCAGGAGACACAGTAGTGTGTCGCGACACACACTTTGGAAAGCATATATATATATATATATATATATATATATATATATATATATATATGCTTTCCAAAGTATATATATATATATATGCTTTCCAAAGTGTGTGTCGCGACACACTACTGTGTCTCCTGCGGTGTCCTGGTGTGTTGCGCGCAAATCCGGAACCGCTGATGGGGGGAACTGGAAGAAACTGCACCCCCACCAATCAGCATATTATATATATATATATCAGAAAAATAATAAGATTGATAAGATCTAAAAATAATTAAGAATAAAAGTACTGAAATAAATCAAAATAAAATACTTTTTAAAGAAATTCTAAACCTATGTAATGGTGTGGTGTATCATACAGATGGTAGCACAAAACTGGGCAACTTAGGAGGATACTTCAAGTCCTTGTCCAAAAGAAGTAGGATTAAATAGAAATCACACTCCCTACCTGGAAATTTCTTCAAAATCGGGTATATAACGGCCTGTCTAGAGTCCTTATATAAGGAATAGTATAATAGCATATGGCTTAGAGTTTCTATTGAGCCATCACCACATGGACATAACTGAAGGTGCATAGGAGTACCTGTAAAACGTCCAAAAAGGACTGCTGAGGGCAGAGCATCCAGCCTGGCTAAGGTGAAAGCCTTACGAAATTTCAAAATGGTAATGGATGATAAATAGGAGTCTGGAATGAACCCTTTTTGGAAAAAATAATAAATATTGGGGTGTGGCACCTTATGTAAATTTGTTTGGAGATCTATATCCCTGATTCGTTGTTTAAGAGCGGTTCTAGCATTATCAAATCCTAATGAGCACAGACTTTCCATAGAGAAGACCAGCAATTGAATTTTATCTAAGGCAAAATGATCTCTAAATATTAATGGGGCTAAACCTATAGGAGGTAGAATTAACTTTAGCCGGAAGGTAAAAAGAAGAATCTCAATATATCTTCTCAATATTCAATGAGATGCTGGGAAGGCTGCCAATTGAAGGGAACATTATTTTATCTTTGGTGAGAATGCAATAAAATTTTGGAATTTTGGAATGATGTGTTTAAAGAAATATCTTACACAAAACAATTCTCACCAAAGCTAGATTTGCTAGACATCTTTGATGGGAAGAATAAGAAATAGCAAAGGAAAAAAACTCATTCAGTTTTTGCTTATAGCAGCCAAATTGGTCATTGCTAAAAATGGAAATATCTGGATAATATTTCAGTGGATAGATGGAATAATAAGATCTGGTCTATAGCTTTATTTGAAAAAGTGTCTGATAAAATCCTTTGTATGACAAGCCAAAGTAGTGAATCATTGTTTTGCAAGGCATATTGGAATTTCTTTGTTTATATAAGATAACCGTTCTGGGAACAGCTTGCATCAAACATTACGGACATGTTAAAATGGACCAAGTTTTTTTTAAAATCTCAACGTCCCTGTGTTGGAGGTTGTTCTTTGTATGCATGTGAGCATTCCTGAGAGCAGGAATCTGACCTGAGCAATGATTAGTGAAACAGGTATTATAACTATAACAGAAAGATTTAATTATAGAAAATACATTATAGAGACGGGCAAAGCCAGCATCTAGCTAACCACATCCTACCAGGAGGAGAGAAACAGCATATGGTCATGCATAGTGCCTGAGAACAAAAGATAGAGGAGTGTCACCTAATCAGTCTCTTGGATAAAAAGCAGGCAAAAAAATAAAATAAAAAAAAAGCAGGCAGAGTGAAAAAGAGGGGACACAGTATAGATCCTCAGCTATACCCTACTGCTTCCTTGGGGTCAGGGGATCATGAAAAGACAGTGCCACTAGATTTGGACCTCCAATGCTCTAAATATATGCAGCACTTCCAACAAATAATAGTCTAAGACAGGGCTTTCCAAAGTTTTCCCGCGGTGACACACCAACCACCGTTGGTGTGTCGCCGCGGGAAAATCTGGAAGCGCTGCCGTTGCGGCAGCGCGCAAAAACCCAGAAGCTGCTGCCGCTTTCGGTTTTTGCACGCTGCCATGGCTGCAGCGCTTCCGGGTTTTCGCGCGCCGCTGTCGGTGTGTCGCCGCGGGAAAGCCCGGAAGCGCTGATGCCGTGCCATCAGCGCTTCCGGGTTTTGACGCGACACATCTGGGCCCTGCAGGCGACACACTTTTGTGTTGCGACACACAGTTTGGAAAGCTCTGGTCTAAGAGAACCACAGATAAGTATCAATTAATTCTGGTAAGCTTTACCTTTCTGGCATCTCTTCACAGCTTCCTTCTGTCCTAGCATAACTTCCATGTGGAAAGCGTAACAATGGTTTCGGAAAGGAACCCAAGAGGAATCTTCTACTGTTGTAGGACAGCTTCCGTTGTAGCTCCACTTATGTGAAGAAAGGGATCCTGAAGCAGAATACTTGGTTAGAAACTTAGCAAACATTCTTTTTAATTCATTCAATCGTGTCTGATTTTCAGAGACTGCCTGGACAAGTCCCAGCAGTTTTCTTGGCAAGATCTTTGCAGAAGTGTTTTGCTACTGCCTCCTTCCTAGGGCTGAGAGAAAGTGACTGGTCCAAGGTCACCCGGCTGGCTTCGTGCCTAAGGCAGGACTAGAACTCAGTCTCCTGGTTTCTAACCTGATGCCTTAACCACTATACTAAACTGGCTCTCAGCAAATATTTACATTGGTTTTAATAGTTAAAAAGAAATTCCCAAATGCATTTTTTCCCTGACCCCTTCATTAAAACTCAGGGGATGGGAGAAGAGATTCTTTATTTCAGCATTCCCTCCTGTACCCGTGGAGCTACCATTCAGATACGATACCTGTGTTCAACTTGCAGATGGCCCCTTGAAGCTTTGTGTTGCAATTCGCAGTTCGCCATGTCCCATCTATATCCATGTATGCACACCCCACAATTTGTTGTGGTTCTCCATCCTGCCAGTTTGTGTAGGAGATGCTCTCATCTGTAAACCATACGTAGTTACGTCTCCCCTAAAAGACGTCAATACATATAAAGTTTTGCCACACTGGACTAATCAACTTAAACTATCTGAAGGAGGCACATAAGCTGACATGATGGCAGATACATACATACACACACACACACACAGTGTGTGTGTGTGTGTGTGTGTGTATATATATATATATATTTATGAAACATTGTAGATGTGTAGAATGATCCTCCCATGCACCACAGAGTAACATTGACAGTGGTTCTCTATAGGGGGCTTTGGAAATACAAACCAGACACCACTCACTACTTCTTTACAGCTTTACCATTTGCTATTCCAGAACAATGATTTGGCCAACACATGAACTGAGACAGTGTCAGACCCCTAGATATGCTTCCATTTTTTGCATCTTACTATATGCAGGGCAGCCCCAATTTACATGCTATGGCTTCCAAGCATAGTTGACTCACCTCTTCATTGGACAAGCCAATCCAGAGTGGGGTATGTAAGCTGCTGACTGCCTGAGTGAGAAAGGCCTGGGTGTATGGTTCTATCACATTTGCTAGGCTTCCATTGAGACTCTCACATAGCATCACAGCTTCCTGCCATTTGAGTGGCTTCGTCAGGACACGGTAAGTGTTGTTAAGATATGAAAGGGTAGAGTTGGGAACAGGGGAGAAGGATGTTGAAGAAGGATTTAGAGTAGGGTCTTGGGTGTGGAGGAAGAATTTGAGAGAAAGAAAATCAAAGCTTAGCCATGCCTTACAAATCCACCCTAGAGCCATTAACAAAGCAATATTGGTTTCATTCAAAAATTAGAAGCAATTTGCTGAATATCAAGTAGTGTTTTATTCCATTTCACTAAAAACAATGGCTATTTTTGTGCTACTTGCTTACCATTTCTGTGAAGCAGAACTTTAGTTCTCCCTGGAAGCCACTGATGGCCGCATAAGGTTGGTGGGAGGAGCCAAGATATATCCATAGATACTATTATATTCTCTCATTTAACACACTTATATTCTACTCTGTAGTCAGAAAACCTCACTCCTCCTCTATGTAGTTCTGATCAGGATTACTGTTCAGGAGGATGGGGATAAAGGAGAGAAGAATGTTAATCTCTCCACTCTCCTTCTGACCCTGTTAAAGACTGTTTTCTCATTGTTAATAAAAGTGAGGAAAGAGAAATCTGTTCCCCATCTTTTCTGATACTTAATCAGTTGGAGTAAGGAAAAGTGGATAGAACTCCTGGATCATATACATGTTGCAGAGAGAAACCAAGGGCCGTATCATCCTGAATAAGTGCTCACTAAAACAGCATCTCCAGGACTAACCAGCTTTGGCAACAAAACAACTTAGAGTCTGGTAGCACTTTTAAGACTAATCAACTTTATTGGGGCATACACTGTGATGAGGAGCAGCAGCTTTCATGAACATGCAAGTATCTGATGAAGAGAGCTGCTGCCCATGAAATCTTATGCCTCAATAAAGTTGGCCAGTCTTGAAGGTGCTAGCAGACTCTTGTGTCTGCTCTGTTGCCACAGACCGATATGATTCTTCCCCCCATGTGCGCAACAGAAGTGAATGCCATCAACCTTGGCACAAGGAATCAAAATTATCCCAAGCCCTCTCTGCTCAACACAACTGATAGTAAGCCAATCTTATTTTTCCTGCATTGTTCCTAACGCTTACCTTTGCTTCTCTGGCAGATGAAAATATGTTTCTCCTCCAGGCAGTTCCTATCATCCCAACGGCCAGTGAACAGGGAAGGGAGGCCATGCCGCATCACAGCACAGTTGATCTATGAGAAACAGAACCAGGAAAGTCAAAGTCATACACCTGCAATCACAATGAGAAGGTAGCTACAAACCAACATCTAGAATTGTCTGAGCGTGTCCACACTGGGTTGTCCAATTCTTGTCTTGTGACTATGGGTTGCAACATACAGTATCACATATGAAACTGCTCTTGGCAGCTGTTACAAGTCTGTAGGCAATGCAGAATACAGGCAA
This sequence comes from Charina bottae, assembly GCA_023362775.1. Lineage (NCBI taxonomy): Eukaryota > Metazoa > Chordata > Lepidosauria > Squamata > Charinaidae > Charina > Charina bottae. Next base: position 77,748 of record JALMGJ010000073.1, on the reverse strand, counting down.
TGGATTCCAGAGAGACACAAAGACAGGGTTCACACAACACGCTGAACACTAAACCAGGTTGTGGTTTTCACATAACTTGTTATGCCTGAACAAATAAATCATATTGTGGATAAGCATGATAGCTTAGTACCCACAATATGCTAACACAGTGGCCTGATTCCTACAATTCGCTGAAACACAAACGATCCTTCTCTATTTTAGTTCATCACACCATGTTGCATGAACCCAGCCAAAATGCTACTTTACAAACTCATGCTACAAAATGCTACTTTACAAATTCATTATTGCAAGACGGGCCGGTAATATCCTTTGGAAAAACAGGTAGCTGGTTAAACTGTAAGTAACAGAATGCTGGCCTAGATACAGTTTGGTTTTAATTCTAATTGCAAATTGTAATATTTTTTAAGAGATCACCTAAAACTATAAAAAAAATGTATTATGTATTTATTTAGAGGGAAGAGCAAAATGTTCTCAGAAACTTATGCCACATGCTTGAGAGAAATTGCTTGCACTTGTTGATGCAAACACACCCAAGACCACTTTCATGCACAACCACCCTCTTTAAGGATTCAAAAGTCACATCCCAGAGCAACACAAGGCAGGGCATCTCAGCCTTGCCTTCTCCAGTGTTGGGCAGGGAAGTCTGAACAGAACTTGTAATCCTGTTTGATTGAATACGTTTCCAATGCTTCACTTAATCCAGAGCCCCTGAAGATGCAATTGGCAGTAGAGGTTCAGCTCACCGGCCGATCACTAGCGATGGATGTTCCATATCCCGATGGCTCCCCAGGGGCCCAGTTCACATACTTGACATCTTCAGGTTCTATCCAGAGAAATTCCTTCTTGGAATCATGGAGGCCAATCCATATATCAGAGGTCACGCTTGGGAGAAGGGTTGTTATAAAAGCTGCAGGAAAGAAGCAGGGGAATGGAAAGTGCCTGGCATATGATCAAAGAAAAAGCAGTGAAGATGATGCCGATTTGTTTTTCTAAGTGGAGCTAGGAACTCAAAAGTTGAATTCCACTTTCCCCTCTACAAGCGTTTCCCCACTGACCATGGCATAAAATTTGCTGTCCTCCCCTGGCTCTGTTGCTTCTCTTTTACTGCAGTCCCTGATCAATATCCAAGTTAAAGGATGACAAAGGCTAACAGATTTTATACATCATGAGGCTCCATTGGATGATGTCAGAATAGTTATTTTAACACCGGTATTGCTGAAGAGGTCAGCACAGAACTGTTCGATATCACCTCCTCTGAATCTGTGCTTGGAGCATAGCCTTGGATCACCATGAGACAAAAAGGCTTGCCCGTGGACCGAAATGGTACTCACCCTGTCACTTTTTGGCACAGACCTCAGCACTCTTTCGTTAATAATGTGACTACTACAATTATTCTATGATTTTCTTGTCTACAGTAAATAATCTGTTGCTTTAGCTATACAATGACTAAAATATATGAGTATTTATGTTTTCAGAGCCTTCTATTCTTTATTATTTCTTCACATACTCCTGGAGTTAACGTTACAAAATAAGTTCTGCTGAATCAGAGGACACATCTGTTCTAAGCAGAATTCAGAACATTTTGGGGATAGGAGAGATGGCCATACCAAAGGCTACTAAGTATGATGCTGAGGGGCAAAGAAAGAGACAGAGAGTTGGATCTCTGGCTATCACACATTGGTTAAACAATCTGCCTCTTATATGGTAAGACTATTCATCTTACTATTCAGGAAAACTGAAATTCCAAATTGAAACTCAATTTCCAGAGGCACAGCTGTTACCAACAAGAAAAGCTTGCATTTTTGTTTTAGTTGTTATTTAAACCCATAGCCAGTCATGACATTATTTGTTTCAGCAGAGGCGTCTGCAGTATTGAAGATTTTCATCAAAACGATGAAGGCAGTATTGTGCAATTGCAACACAAGTTCCACCCTTTTAGTATGTGCACGCAACATCACAACACGTGTACAAAAAGAGCTTGCATTGTGAGGTCACAATACTAGTTTTGCTATTTCCACCACCCCCCGCCCTCCCCACAGAAACCTCATTAGGTGGATTTTCCCAATGAAAATGCCACTTTCCCTTGTCAAAAGGATTTCTCCTCTTGAGGAACCCTCCTACCTATTCCAGGATCAAAACCTGTCAACTTTCCAGAGGCAAAGCAAGACAGCTGTGTGTGTACATGTAACCACAGGCTCTTGGATAAAACCTACCTTGCTCAAGGTGGTTGGAGATGGTAGCCAATATACCTCCCTGAATTTCACACTTGCGCTTTGCCTCCAGCCATGTCACTTTTTCTTGACTGTTGATCCTAAAGCACTACAAATGGTGTTTCACAACAGAGAGAAAAAATAAAAAACAGGAGAGCTTTCAAGCGGGGGAATCTTTTTTTCTTCAGATTTGTTTAATTCCCTATTCCATTATTATTCCTCCCTTCCTCCAAAAATGCTCCAGACCCAAGGTATGCTTTTCCCTTCCTGCAACAACCCAGTGAGATAATATAGATCAACCAGATTGGGTGACATCATCAAGCGAGCCATGCTAGGATTTCAAACAAAAGTCTCATCAACTGTAGTCTACCATTTCACCACACTCTCTCTTTGACTTGTTTATTCCTATGTGCTGAAAGCTACCTAAGGAAGGGGCAACTCTACTCAGACCTTTCCGGAAACTGCCTGTTGCTGGCTCAGCCAGTAATAGGGATTGTTGTGAAGAAACCCGCTGGTTTCAGTATTCTCCAAAGGACTTCTTCTTCTCCTCACATATCCAGTTCAAGGAGGACACACAGGCAGATATTCCTCTCAAATTGTCCCCCCAGTGAATCATGGTAGGGTGGTCTGAGTACCTTATTAATGAAGGCGTGCCACCCTTGGGCGCAGCTCCCGGGAGTTGGTATAGGCAGTGATGGCAAGGAGGGCCGCACTGTGGTGGTGTTGGCACGCTTGCAAATGTAAGGCAGAGCAGTGGGGCATTTCTGGTCACTCCAGTCCTCTGCAGAAGATGGAAAAGATGGCGATGAGCTTTGTCCAAGGGATGCCAGAACACAGTGGCCCTCTCAAGGGAAGAAACTGCTGCAGTAATAAATGGTGCCAAGACTTTGTATTAAAATTCTGGCAGAGGAAAACCCAAAATCTGAAACTTGGGATGTTTCCTCTCTTACCCGCTGCATCCGAAAAGCCATGTAGCCCCGCACCACTAAAATAAAATATAAATGAAATTAACTTTATATACATTTCCATATAAACTGTTAATTGCATTCCAATTATTAAAATGAGAATGGAAAGTAGGGAGAGGAGAAACTATAGTGATTTAATAGCAAAGAAATACAAAGACAGGAAAGAAGTCTACCACCACAAACACTTTTTCTGTGAGCTTGAGTGCATCACAGAAAGTTTCTCCATGGTGGCTAAGGCTACCAATTCTGGCACTTGGCTAAGTGATGTTACAGCTAGTTTTTTTTCTTTTGAGACTACAAGCTTTCTAACATGGGATTGTTTGTTTTTTAAAGAAAATCTGTTTTTTCTTTACATTCTTTGAAACTCCTACCACTTTTTTATCCCGTATCTAGAAAGAATATGGTGGAAACTGCAGTTCTGCAAGAACTTCAGAAATGTTCCTAACAACGGAGGCCACTGAAACCCAGGTTGAAGCTTTATATAAATCATTCAACAGCACCTAGTGGGGGGAATGAATAAAACGAGCTCTGACTCTCAGGGCAGTAGTAGAGTTTCATACAGGAAAACGCAGGACTAGATCCACCTCCTTAGGTTGTAAGATGACCTACTATAATTAAATAAATAGTTGTAGCATGAAGAATAAAATAAAAGTTTAAAAAATGAAAGGACACTAAAATGGATGACAATTACTTAAGGAGGCATATTAGTTCTAAAAGTAACAGAAGCATTGTTTTTGTAAGGGTTGAAGCTAGTGAGATGAGGGCTCCTGATTCTGGAGGCTAGTACTGACATGGATTTAGCAGGTTTGAGACACACATGTCTGAACATAGCAATGTCTATAGCCAAGGCTCTGGGCAAAAATTGCAATGAGGGTACACTGCTAGCTGCTGTGATGTCTATGATCTTGGCCAGGTTGATAATGCCCTGGCAAACGGCCACTAGTTCTTTGGGAATCAATTCCAAATGTTGTTTGGGCCATGCTGCCTTGATTGTTAAAGCATTAGCTTTGTGAATATGCTTTAAAAGAATATCATTATATCTACCATAGGGATGTCATCCACATCCCTTGAACTCATCACTCCATGAAACCAAAGAGGTTACTTGGGAAACTACCAGCAGAACCGTTAAAGCCCTGGAGATGGTTTACAGGGTAGTAATAGTTAGCACAATGGAAGTCCCTTTCTCTGCACCTGGTAAAACTTACTTTGCCTTGATGATTCATGTTCAGTGCATCAGGAAGGAGATACCTGCTGCTGGGTCTGTCAGAAATTTGTTGACTGCCCTGAGGCCAAAGATATTACCAACTTTCTTGGCCAAGAATCTGAAATTACTTTTAAAAAACCTTCTCCTCCCTCTCCTCCCCCCCCCTTGAAAGCAAGGACCTGCTCTTTCATCATAGGTGCTCATGAGGACAGCCCTGCTGGTACGTTTAGAAGGGGTTGGACAAGATAGCATTTAATTTTCCTGAGCATCTATGCAGCCAGCTTCTTGGGAGTGAGAAAGCAGCCTTTCAAGGCCTTGAGGAATTGAAGGAGCACTGAACTGGACTGAAGAAGCTTCTTGGATAAGGAGCGAAACGTTTCCACTGAGAAAATAGAAATCCAGTTGACATGATTCAAGCTACAGACATGAAGGAGCACTGGTATCAGAGGGAATTTGGAGAGGACTGTTCCAGAGATAGTCCACATAGAGGGCAGTTCCTGAGGAAATCCTCCATTATGCTCTGTCCCCTTGGCTCCCCCAGCTCTTGAAAGAGCTTAAGGATGACCCCATTATCTCCGAGGAAGTAGTAGAAGAAGTCAGTGCTGCTTTCTATGTCACCATAGAAAATGACCCTTTGAGCAAATGAGAAGAAGAGTCATCTGGGCTGGGGGTAGGAGGTTCTATAACCTGGCCACGCTGCTGTTTGAAGGGCCAAGCCCTGACAATGGCAACCCCAATTATTCAAAAATTCTCCCAAGGTATCCATGGACTTTCTGAGGCCATGGCAGCCCACAGAGAAGAAAGGATGGAAAAATGAAGGAAACATGAAAAGAATTTGGGGAGAAAACAGGAAAGAAAAAGTTTTACAGGGAGTTTTTGTAGTGGTCCCAAAAATGGGCTGGAAGGTTGCTTTCTTCTGCCACTTAGAGGCTACGAATGAAAATGATTTGGTCTTGCCAGCTAAGAATATGTTCAAGTTCTTAGTTGCACTACCTCCATAGGAAACAAGATTCTTCCAAAATTCCTTTAACTAGATGAATTGAAAGAAATAGGATAAAGTACAGAAATCTCAGCAACTGATTTGTTTTCCTTCTAGAATCCAATTTAATTTCCAGGTTCCTAAGAAGGAAACTTTCTCAGTCTCTTACTCACATCCCCTGTAAAAACTGGTAAAAGGCTGTTCTCTTAACTCATTTGTTTATTCATTCAGTCGCTTCCGACTCTTCGTGACTTCGTGGACCAGCCCACGCCAGAGTTTCCTGTCGGCCGTCGCCACCCCCAGCTCCCCCAAGGTCGAGTCTGTCACCTCTTAACTGACAGAGAAGGAACATTTGGATGGTTAATTAGCCCTTTGGCTTTTCAGTGTTTACATTAATTTTTTAATCAGTTCCTTGCAAGATACGGACCCAATCTCTCTTTAAGATAGCTGGAAAAGGTTTACCAATCTTACTTTATGCACTTTACACTGTTATTTATTCAGACAGTAACCAGCCTTGGGAGAGAATTGAGGACCTTTGCACAATTTTGTATTGATAAACAGACACGTCCAGAATGCTGACTGACAAAATAACTTAAACTTAACTTCCCAATGATGTTGGATCCTAAAGGCTTACTTTGAATCTGCAGCCAGCTAAATATTTCACCATCTCGGAATCTCCTAAACATTAGAGAACCTTCTTGCAAGCTCAATTTAATATCCTTCCATCTGTTTTGCCAGAAAGCAGGTTTCCATGGTTCCCCTATGACAGAGCTTTCCAAACTGTGTGTCGGGACACGTTAGTGTGTCGGCTGCAGTGTCTGGGTGTGTCGCGGCTGCTGCTGCCTCCGAGCCCTGCCAGGATTCCGCGCAGGTCCTAGTGCCGGCCTTGTGCCTTGCTGCCTCCAAACCTGCTGTGATTCCGTGCAGGTCCTAGTGCCGGCCTTGTGCCTTGCTGCCTCCTAACCTGCTGTGATTCTGTGCAGGTCCTAGTGCCTGCCTTGTGCCTTGCTGCCTCCAAACCTGCCCTGCCAGGATTCCGCGCAGGTCCTAGTGCCTGCCTTGTGCCCTGCTGTAAGAGTGTGTCACGAAATGATGCATGTCTAAAAAGTGTGTCACCAACATGAAAAGTTTGGAAAGCTCTGCCCTATGAGGTCCATATTTGCTTTGCAGCTCAGTGTTGAATGAAATAGTTAAGCCATGTTCTACTCTATTGCAAATGTTACAGGAGCTACAGAATAAATTATGGTCCTTTAAACAAACTTTCCATACCACTCAGGTGAATTCCTTCTTGCTTGCCTATAAAGTTGCAAAATTTAATCCATCACTCACTCCAGTTGCAGTATGTAATCTCTTATTGCTTTGTGTTACTGTCTGTTTATTACATATTACGTTATTGCCTGAGCTTTCTGTTCTTGTAAGCTATTTTATCATGCTGGCCATAATGAAGAATTCGTTCATTCAAGGGGTTGAATATTATAATTGAGTTTCATTATAATCTCTTAAGAGATATTGGGTCTGTATCTTGCAAGGAACTGATTATGATTTCATACAGTATGTCTACATATGAAACACCAACCAGCAGTAGCTCAGGATATGATGGATGCCTATAAGAATAAAATATCCTTCCAGAACAAAGAAAGCACTATGTTATGCCATGTGTCAACTGGCCAAAGACATTGTAAAGGGACTCAAGAAAGAAAACCATCTCTGTCGTTTGGGAATGTCAAGCAATTCCATGAATATAAGTCAACTACTAACCTCGGCTAGCTGTCATGTACACACACTTCCTCTCTTTGTTGATAAGCCGTGGTTTACCAGGGGCCCATGATATGAAGTTCAACAGAGAACTGTCAGACCACCTGGAGGAAGTAAATGGCACAGAGGGAGGCCTTCATATTTTAAGCACAGGTCAAGCCAAGAAACAAAAGCATTTCTAGGGCAGTGACAGGTATTAATGAGGAAGAGAGAAAAACTCACCGAAACCGTCCATCATTCTCATAGGTGTTTAATCCAATCCACCAGTGTTGCTCCTGACCGCTTGAAAACTGGTCAAGGATAGTATATAATAGCATCAGAAACATCATCATGAGTAGGAGGAAGGGAAAGAACAAGAGAACTAATCATTTCTCTCCAACGTCAAATTACCTGTCACAATTAAAAGATGCCATCCTACGTCTTTATTCTAGCTTTTGGTGAAAACCTTTGATCACCTAGGAAAACTTCCTCAAGTACTATTAAATAATTGTTGGCACTGCAGCCTCTCATCACAAGGCCACCAATCTCTATTTAATGTTATTAATTCTCCATTACATTTTAAAGGATCAAGCAACACACTTTCATATAACCTTATATATACCACCTTGAGTATTCTTGAGAAAAGGCAGGATAAAATATCAATGTAAGTAGGCCTATAAATGCACACAAATCTGCCTCGACCCACCCTAAGTAAGGCTTCAATCCCCACATAGCTTACCTATAGATGAAGCCATAATTGAACACAGGAAGCACTCTTATACCAAACAATTTTTTTGTCTAGCCCAGTACTGCCCATTCTTTATAGAAACCACTTTACCATCCCCCCTAAAAAAAACCTATTAGATTTGGCAGTCTTCCACAGTTTGGCACTCTTCACACCCCCTTCAGCCAGCCTGCCCACTGGTCTGGTTGAAGATGATGGAAGTTCTCATCCAAACCATCTAGTATATGCCTGATGTAGAAGGCTAGGTTATAAAGTATAATACGATCTTTTCATGGCTATGATCTTTTCCTGGCACTTCCATCAGGAAAATGATGTTAGTATTAGGATCATTCCAACAGCAGGGTCTCATTACTGCTGTGTTCCTTTGTAGCCACTTTTAAACATAGAATAAAAAGAAATGGTTACATTAATCCTTAAATCCTTCACCTGAAAATGCCAGAAACTGAACCTGAGACCGTATATATACAAACATATGCTAATTTACCAACTGCATTGGAATATAAAGTTCTGTATAAATGGAAAGATGGCTGAAAGGTGCTTCCTTTTTTAACACTGAAATAAGGAGTCAGCACAACAGTTGGCTGTGTTTGATTTTTTTAAAAATGCATACATTGCACTCTGAACACACAAAAGATTAGATGTGAAAAAAAACGCCTCACAGAGAAGTGTGGGGTCAATTCTTGCACTCATCTAAGAAAACAGATCTAGGCTCAACGTTAGGAGGTACTTCCTGACTCTAAAAACAGGACAATGGTACAAAAAGTCCTGGGATAAGAAACAGAAGTTCTTTTCTTGAGTAACTTCAAAAACATGAGTGTATAACTAGCTCAAGATCATGTCTCAACATCACAGGTTAATAGAGATTTGAAATGGGAATTCTAGTATAAGCACTATTCTTTTACCACAATATCTAACTTGCCAGGCCAGGGACAAATTAGATGATCTGGTAGATTGTAGCCCAACATCCAAGATACTCTTGATTTGGATGAGAGAAACTAATTTAACACTCATGGGAATGCTAATTATAGTTTCATTAGTACTAGTTTGTACTAGTAACACAATGCCTCTCCTATGCCCTGGATCATTTAACACATTGAGCATATATTGCACTCCCTCATCAAGATTGATATGCTCAGATGGGATTCAATGCTAGTCTTCTATGCTATTTATACCATCCAGGCTGTAATTTTGAAAGCCCCATGCAAGATCACCCTATGGATTACGTTCCAGTATTTAATGGAATGATTGTAATTTCCTTTCAGTGAATACCAATCAGACTGAAAACAGATCAATATGAGCTCAAAAGGAAAAAGGTGATTCAGGTCATGCATGGGCATGCAGGCTTTGCCTGTCTCCACCTCCTTGAATAAGACAAGACTGTTCCAACTATGTCTATACAAGCCAGAGAAAGGAGTGGCAGTAGCATAACCCGTACACCATGCATACCGCAAACCACCTTTTCTCTTTTGAATCTGGATCGCTACCCAGTCCTAGAAAACACGTTTATATTTGTCAGTTGCAAGTCATTTTGTGTTTTATATCCAGCAAATTTTCCTTGAATTTTTGAGATAACACCCAAATTATACTCCCCATTTCTATGTCAGTAAAACAGCTGCTAAATAGTGCCATGAAATGGTCACTAAATCTTATCCTAGACTTGTGGCTGAAGTCAGCTGAGCAACTGAAGAAGAAAAACACTTGACGTTTATTAAAGAATTGGAAGTACAGGAAGTGAGATTTAGGAGAATGAAACTATAAAATTAAAAACTATTGTCTTCTTCCGATACAGCACAGATACTCTTCTGAGGAGTGGAGATTTATTGCAACATTTTGTTGCAGGAATTGGCTTTTAATTAACATAATAAAATAATTCACAAATGGCTACCCCATCATCTTGCAAATTTAGTATCTACACAAAACCTGTCCAAGTTTGCAAGACTAAGTTATGATATAAATGCAATTTTGTTTTTTATGTCTTCCTCCAGACCACCCTCCTATCCTCTACTCCTATCCTCTACTCCTATCTACCTCCTATCTATCTATCTATCTATCTATCTACCTACCTACCTACCTACCTACCTACCTACCTCCTATCCTCTACTGCTATCCTCTACTCTACCAACCATCAATGCTCTCTTCCTGTCCTAGGCTGCTTTCCAGTTAATTCTATTATCAGGGAGTGGTCCATCCTCTACAGATTTTTTTCTTCTGAAGGAAGTCAAAACTATGCTGCCCTCCTTTTATAAATCCTGCGTGTTTTCTTACCAGTTCTTCCATTTTTGGTCTTTCCATAATAGAGTTGCTATGGATGGAAATATGGAAATGTCTTTTGACTGATCATGAAACACCCCTACAATCCTTGACACAACAAGATGCCAATTCGACTAATTTTATTTGACATGAATTCATCACAGCATAGTATGTTAGGTACTTTCCTACCTTTTTCAAGTTTTGGCCCAGAAAATCCAATTCAGTTTGGCTATGAATTGAGACCAACTCAGCTTGGAACCATGTGCAAATCCGCTGAGCCTGCAGCCAAGTTGAATGGTGGTCGAAGAACTTGTATTCAGCATTCTGAAACTTTAACCACTCCTTACTCACTGCAGAGAAAGTGTGAAAATAACTGGTCTGTCTTAGTGCTTTCTAGCTGTAGAGAAATCAACTATGCAGCAAATGCAAATGCAGCAAATGATCACCAAAGCAGCCCCTTCTTTTACTTAGCTGGTTCGCCTTTCATTTTTTTTCAAGGCAGGGGAATTGAGATATATAGACATAGCAATAGATATACTCACCTTGAGGAGTTAAAAATCCTGAAGTATTGGTGAACACACTGAGTCCACCTAAATCTTACCAAATTTCTGTTCATCAACTGATGTACATGAACATTATCCATATTAGAATATAATGTTAATACACACAATATTTTGACCATAAACTTCTTTCCATCCAGATATTGTTAGACTACAACCCCCTTCATCCATGACCACTGCACACAGAGAGTGGGACTGACTAGAATTTGATTCCAATCGCAATATGTTTCTCACCCATGATAAAATAAATGTCAAATCAAATTCTTTATTACAGGTCAGTGACCCAGACTGAATAAAACTTATTAAATAAAACCTACAAAGTAGAGCTGCAAGATAGAACATAGAGAGTAAATAAAGCATATAGATAAAATAAATGTTATGCTGGATCAATCTACAACACGATAACTTGTTTTTGAATAAACATAATCAAAATCATAACATAAAATCATAACATAAAAAAGCATAACAGGAAATGGCTTCCTGGCCCCTAAAAGGGAATTTTCAACAACCATAACTTTCTCAGTGCTTAAGAACCATTGGAAGTTGCATCTCCCACAAACACTTATATTAAATGGCATTTGTACTGAATGGTTCTACCAGATACTGGAGCCACAGGATTAGATAAGTATTATACTGTGCAAAGAAATGCTGTGTCCAGCTTCAGGCAATTATTCTTTCCTTTTTCAGTTTTTCCATATCACTTACAACTCCAGAAACCATAATCATAATATGCTCACGTGTATACCCACAACCACCACTCCCATTTCATTTTAGTCTGTCTTTTTGAGGTGGGGCCTTACTGACACTGGTTACTGGGCCCCTCCCTCCCTTAGCACTTACACAGGGATATGCATTTCCTCAGTGTACTTAATCTGCATGGCACATCTCTGAAGAGTGCTTCATGCATTAGGCCTCTGCAGGTCCACACAGCTAGGGATCAAATCCTTTCTAGATTTAGTTGATTAACAGAGAGCCTTACCAGCTACTTGCTGGAAAAAACAAACACAATTCCTTTTTAAGAAACATTATCTATACTGCTAACTACAATATTCTACTAATAATGTGGGATACTGAGGCATCTATATACATGTAGATCTTGACACCTATTATTCATAAAATTCCTAAAGCATAATACAAACCACAAAATCCAACAGAAGCAGTAACTTTGATACCTATAATTTGAAAAAAATCAGACATCTGTTGTATGTACAAATCAAGGAATGGGCATAACTTCAGTGGATGGGGGGAAGGGGAATTGAGATATATAGTCATAGCAATAGATATAATCACCTTGAATGGTTGTCTCTGGTTCTTTCACCTCAGTCCCTATTGAATGAATGAATGTCTTCATTACAGGTCATATTCCCATCAAGCATATCAAACTTTTTTTTAAAGAAAGCAATAAAATGAATTGTCCTTATTTAAAACACCCACAGGATCAGTAAGGCAAGTAAATTTATTTCCCTTTTTATTCAAAACAGTTAAACATTCCTCTGTTTACTTCATTGGCAAAACTCAGAGCAATTAGTAATTATTATCCACATAAATTAGTGATATCTACCATCAATATCTACCATAATAAACAGCAATAAAAAGAAAAGCAAGTGCTGCAGATAAAATCAAACTTTGAAAAATTCAAGACAGTCATAACAAAATCTTTAACCTGGCAAGTCAAATGGGCAAAATGGTCTCAGTTTAAAGTACACAGCTGTAACCATAGTATCCATGTGGCCTATTCAGACTTACATTCTCAAAAATAACTGCCTCTGCTAATGGGCATTTTTCACTTAGCTGAAGATCAGTTGATAAATCCTCTTTAAAATCTCATGTTTAAAGACATATAGAAATGAAGGAATGAACAACACAATTTTTAATTGTGACAAAGATGCTTAACACCAGTTATAAGTAGATCAGTCAAAACCCCCAAACTGGGAATGGAATTAAGGGTGCAAACCAGTTTGGTCTAGTGAGAGCTAGTTTGGTGTAGTGGTTAAGGCAATGAAATGAAATGAAAAAATAGGTCCAAATCTTACTTCCAATGCTAAATAGCTTTCCAAACTGTGTGTCGTGACACTTTAGTGCAGGGCTTTCCAAAGTTTTCCCGCGGCGACACACCAACCGCCATTGGTGTGTCGCCGCGGGAAAACCCGGAAGTGCCGCCGTTGCGGCAGCACGCAAAAACCCGGAAGCGCTGCTGCCGCTTTCAGATTCTTGCGCTCCGCCGTGTGTCGCCACGGGAAAACCCAGAAGCGCTGATGATGATCTCTGTGTGGTGACACACTTTTGTGTTGCGACACACAGTTTGGAAAGCTCTGCTTTAGTGTGTTGCAACACACAGTTTAGTGTGTTGTGAAGTGGCGGCACGGGGGCGCGCGTGGTGGCGCAGGGGCGCGCGTGCCAGCGGCAGTGTGTATGGCAGCAGCGGCAGTGACGACAGCAGCGGCACGCCATCAGTTCTTCCGTGTTTTAGCGAGGCTGCCGCCGCGCGCCCCCCCCCCCGCGCCGCCGCCGTTGGTGTGTCGCCAACAGCGTCACTTTGGAAAGCACTGCTCTATACAATCTCATTGCTTCCCTTGCTCTGCCCCCTTCCTGCCACTTCATTACAACCCCAGTCACCTTTGGGCAATTTGCAGATCCAGTCCAGTTTAATTTCACACTGCAGAGGCACCCACTGCAAGGATGCCAATTCCAGGGCCACACAGTTACGGATGTCATCATCATCATGATTACTGCGGTCAAAGTTGTGGTAAGAAAACTAAAGGCCAAAATAAAATGGGAAGCAGTTAGTTCCAAAGAAAATCAGCACTTTAACCAACCCTGGTTCGATAGCGAATGTTATGCAGCTAAGAAACATTTGATTTCCTGCTTCAAGGAATATAAAAACAGTCCTTTGATCTTACTCAATCCAGGATCTGTTGCTCCTCAAGAGGAAATATAAACAGTTACTACAGGCAAAGAAGAGGCAGGCTGTGAAAGAGTCCTGGAATCAGTTAATTTCTGCTACACGCTCCAAAAATTCAGATTCTGGAAATGTATAACTCTTCAATCTGCTCCTTCTAATCTATGAATGCAGTCTCTCATTCCTGCTTCTGCCTGGGAAGACCACTTCAGATCACTGTATACACAGGAACTACTCCATCCGAAGAGGGGATTAGACTATGAAGCTCACCTGCTCCCCTCCTGCCCCCCCCCCCCCCCCCCGTGTCAGGCTCTGAAATCATAAACTGATCAAACAGCTGAAATCTAACAAAGCTCCAGGATATGACTTTATTTCAGCAGAGGCTATTCGCAATGATTTAGATTGGTGGGTACCTGTTTTGGCTTCCCTATCCACCTATATTGATAACTATGCAAAGGTCCCTGATGACTGGGGTCTAGCTTTGGTGATTCCAATCTATAAAAAAGGAGGTAGAGATTTACCTGCCAATTACCAGCCTATTAGCCTTCTCATTGTGGTTAGCAAATTATACGCTAGACACTTGTATAATAAGCTCCTAGATTGGAGTACAACCGAGAATATTTTGGCTGATGAGCAGGCAGGCTTCAGAGAAGGCCATTCAATTTTTGATCATGCTTTAACTCTTCAACATCTAGTTGAGAAATATTCCTCCGGAGCTCGCTGAACACTCTATGTAGCATTTATTGATCTTAGATGTGCCTTTGATTTTATCTCTAGATCCAAACTATGGGAAAAATTGAACTCTTCCTCAATTGATAGACGATTACTCGTTCTTATATATAAGCTCTATGAAAACTCCCAGATGAAAGTGCGATGCAATATGCATGGTCACTGCACTGAGGAAATCCCGGTCAAGAGAGGAGTGAGACAAGGGTGTATTCTAGCTCCCCTACTTTTTAATCTGTATATAAATTCCCTTATAGGCATCTCTTCATCCACCAAAATTGGGAAGTAGACATATTTGTATTCTTTTATATGCAGATGATACTGTGTTGCTTTCTCACACGCAGACTGGCCTGAAATGGGCACTTTTTATACTTGCTGAGCACTACCAAGAAGAACAGCTAGAAATTAATTATTCCAAAACCAAGGTTATGTTTTTTGCCAAACACCCTAAGACACATGTCTGGTGGCTAAACAATCATCCAATAGAGCATAGCTTTCCAAACTGTGTGTCGCGACACATTAGTGTGTCGCAACAAAACCCGGAAGTGCTGATGGCGCGTCACCGCCGCCCCTGTGGTGGTGTGTGCGGCGGCAGCAGTGGCTCGCCATCAGCGCTTCTGGGTTTTAGCGCTACACACGAGGCTGCCACCACTGCCGCCATGCACGCCACCGCCACGCGCGCCGCCGCCACTGGTGTGTCACCAACGGCGGGACTTTGGAAAGCACTGCAATAGAGCAAGTCAAGACCTTTAAATATTTGGGCAACGTTTTTCATGCTACAGGCAATCATAAGTCCCACACCGATTATGTCACCTTAAATGCACAAAAAACAGCATTGGCCTTACAATCTTTCTATCTCTCCAAAGAAGCTCAGTATATACCCTCCGCGATTAAAATTTTCTCGGCAAAAATCCGAGCCCAGCTCCTTTTTGGAGTTCAGTTGGGCCCCTATAGGTCATTTCTTTCTCTTGAAAGAGTTCAATCCAAGTTTCTGAGATCTATTTTTCAAGTACCTCGCTGCATTCCAAACATGGTGCTTCATCGAGAAGCCAGTCTACTTAAAATAGAAACCTCTGCTTGGATCTACATCTTCTCCTATTCGCTTAAGCTCTCCTTCTTTCCAATCGGATTGACCTCTTCAATTATGACTGATAGCTTTCAGTCTTCCTGGTGCTAGGCAATAAATGCCCAATTGCAATCTTATGGCTTTACATGGGCAGCCATTACCATAATGGGTTACAAACGTGCACTAGCTGACCTCAAACAACAGGCCATCGATCAGATTTATCAGTTCTACCTTTTTGAGTTCTATCTTTTTGAGCCACTCTGAATATTTTCTCTGACCAGCCAGATACCTAAGCTGCATAACAATTCCAAAATTTAGAAGGGCTTTATTCCTGGCCAGATTCAATGCCCTCCCAACAGCTGTTACTAAAGGGAATTATTGGAAAATCCCTTTTGAACAGAGACTGGGTCCATGTGGTGGAGGAACAACTGAAATGATCGAACATGTTATTTTGTATTGCTCCCTCTACGCAGGTACTCACCAGGGATTACTATCCCCATTCTTCACTAAACATCCTGGTTGTTCCGACTCGTTTTATCTTAAGTTGTTATTATCCGATCAATCTGATTTTATTTTGTTGACCACAGCCAAGTACTGTTATTTAGTTTGCACAATACGTTGTCGCATCTCCTCTAATTTTTCTTCAATATTTTAGAATTTTATGTGTTTCTCTTTTTATCCTAATTTTGATTTTGTTTTATTTGCTGGTCTATGACCGAATAAAGATCGATCGATCAATCGATTGATAGTTCCAAAGAGATTTGTTTCAAGAGGAAAACTTTCAGACCATGTCTGGCTCCAGGTACAAAAGGGCCCAGATAGGCTGCTCCTGTTTCCTCCTCTCCAAGGTCTTGTTTTGTTTTCCAAAGGACTGGAACATTCGGTGGGAGAAAAATGAAATATTTCCTAATGTTTGTTGCGTGTGTGTGTGTGTGTGTATACTGTATGTGTATGTGTATGTGTGTATGTGTGTGTATGTGTATATATATATATGTACACACACACACATACATACACACACACAAACACACACACACACACATACATACACACACACAAAAACACACACATACAGTAGTTTATTTGGTCAATGACCAGCAAAAATTAAAAAAAAATACAACACCAAAGTAAAATCAAATA
Source organism: Charina bottae (assembly GCA_023362775.1). Lineage (NCBI taxonomy): Eukaryota > Metazoa > Chordata > Lepidosauria > Squamata > Charinaidae > Charina > Charina bottae. The sequence goes on along the minus strand of JALMGJ010000073.1, from coordinate 61,270 downwards.
GATGAGATAAACTACTAGCATAACGAAGATAAAATAACACATAAAAATGTGACACACACTGCTATAATGGTGCATTCATTTCTTGTGCAAGTGTAAACCTAAAATATTACATTATTATTATATTATAATGTTTGTGCTTTAAATTGTTAAGTTATTAAAGTGGTCTAGTTTTGAAACTATTCACCAAATTAAGAAATAAACATCTATATGAGAAGGCAGAGCTTGCTTCAATATAGGCACATCATAATCCATTAAAATTAATCAAAAGAAGTAGAAACGGCTAATAGTGAGAATTTTTCACATTCAGAAAAAAGAGACAGATGTTCCTGCTGCAAAACATATATTCTCCCAATCCTTTTTTTTTCATATAAATATACATGGGCATTTTCTTTATCTCTTTGATGCACTGGAGGACAAAATCCAGAAGAGAGAGAATTTTATTTATTATAAAGTTGATAGGTTTTTCTGCTTTCAGTGTAAACTTTTTGACTGCCTAATTGGTCTGAACAGAGAAAATTAATGCTACATTCAACAGCCTGTAGCTCAATTTGTAATTTTAAAAACGTTGATTCAATAAATAAATAAACTAATAAATATTGTCTAAATATCTATACTTTTCCATTTTATATTCCAAATATAAAATCCACTACTCACCCCAAGACCATCACTCCAGCTCCAACTCCCCCCAGCTCTAGGGCCACGGCGATTCAAGCCAATCCAGAACCAGTGTTGCTCGTGAATCTCAGGTTCCAATTCCCTGGACCACACCAAAGAGAGAGGGGAAAAGATGATTGCATGGGAGGACAAATCCATTTGAATTAATTAAGAGAAGTACTCTAATTTTGCGTCTTCAAAACTGGTGCTGCGAAAAGTTGGAACAATTCCTCTTATTCTTCTTCTTCATTTCCCCTTACTACTTGCCCAAAAGAAGAGGATTGCCACAATTTAAGTCAAGGCTTTGTGAGGTAAATTTCGGTCTTTGTAAAATATATGGAAAGACTCTGGATAAAATTACCTCATACTCAGTCAGAAATGTATACAAGGGTCTAATACTACATGATTGTAATACACTTTTAAGTACGTTTTGCACTTAATTTTAAAATATTTGTCATAGTAGTTGGCAGCATCTAACCAGTCTTGTTTGATCTCAAAAAAGCTAAACAAGGATGGACCTACTTAATACTTGGATGAGAGACCACCAGGATATCCCATAGCTGTGGGGTAGACTGGGAAGTCAAAAAGATTCCTTTTAGAAAGCAGTGGCAAACCACTTCTATATTGGTGTCAAGAAAACTACATAAATTGTGTCCATGTAGCCAGCAGGAGCTGAGGTTGACTGAAAGCTGTTTTCATGTTTACCTAAGCGATACTGAATGTTATTCTTTGCTTTCTCTACAAGCTTTTCCCAGGTATGTTGGGACTGTAACTCCCAGAATGCAGAGCCTGGTTCTTAATCTTTGTCTTTTAGCCTACATCTTGAACTAAAACATACCAGTAGAGGTGGTCCTTAACAACCGCATGTTCAGCAACCGTTTGAACTTATAATAGCGCTGAACGAGTGGTAGTTCCAACCGATCCTTGTACTTACGGCTGTTGCAGTGTCCCTGTGGTCACATGATCATGATTTCCAACCTTCCCTGCTGGCTTCCAACAAGCAAAGTCAATGGGGAAGCCAGCAGGAAGGTGCAAATTGTAGTTACATGAGTTCCTCACTTAACGACCCACGTGGTGCTCACTTAACAATGGCAATCGGGACTGCCAGAACTGCCGTCGCTAAGCGGCATGGTCACATGGTTTTTCAACTTATGACCACATCACTTAACGACAGAGTTTCCGGTCCCAATTAGTGTCATTAAGCAAGGAATACATGTAATAACAATCATAATATTAGGCTCTGCAGACTGAGGGACTATCATTTGCAAATGCATGTATATATTCAGGAGCATACAGGAATGCACAAATGCATGTAAGCCTGTAACTCCAAAGTGTACATTTTCTGATTAGTCACATAATCATTTAAGATTTTAATTCATTCCTCACCCAAAAATCTTGTTGAGGGTGTTGGTCACAAAATGTTCCTCCTCATAATCACTCAAGCTCAGGAGCTGTGCTTTTAACTCCTGACAGAGCAAATGTGCTGTGATCCAATTTTTCTTTTCCTGCAGCTTATCATAGTTGAATACCTGTCCAAAAATTAAGGAGAAAGGCGTAATTTCACAATCTTATCCCTGTTATTATCCCAGCATGATTGACCCTGGCTTCTGTTAGTAATCTATTACAGGAAATGTCTCATGCAAATATTGCACTGGAAAATGAGATACTTTGTAAAAGACAGAATGCCCCATTGAAATAATACTCCTTCTCCTGAAGACTCAACAAAGGCAGAATCTGATAAATATGCAAAAGGAGGATCATGCTTTTCTCGTGACCTGGTTGGCATTTGGGATAGGATAATGTGAATGTTAAGTTTTATTCTTTCTATCTAAAGCCTTCAATATTTTGGGGGGTTTGGTTTTTCATTCATACTTACAAAAAAACATATTCACAGTAACGTGTGATAGATCTACACATCTACACATCACACCCATTCCCTTTCTCCTCAGTTCATAGGCATATAACATATCCATTTCTCTTTCTTTCATTTCATGTGTTAATTCATTCCCCGGTACCATTTGCTCTTACATTCCAAGTCACAATCTTCCATATTTATTTTACTTTTATTTATTTTTGTTTTTCATATACCACCATAATCTGCACAGGGTCCTGGTGGTTTACAAACAATTCTAAAACCAAGACAGCAATACAGTAATAACACATTACAATAAAACAGGTGGCATGCATTAATCTTCCCCCCCCCCAAAGCTTTCTAGTAAAGCACTGTTTGAACTAGCTTCTGGAAGGCCCTTCGGGTGGGTATTGATCTGATCTCAAGGTGGGGAACTGTTCCATAGCACAGTACAAAAGCATTATCTATAAGCCCTGCCCATTTAACATCTCAGTAATGGGGACTCCTAAGATGTTTTCCCAGGGAGCATACACTGGACGAGTTGATTCCACATACAGAAGGTGTTCCTGAAGGTACCTAAGATTAAAACAAGATTGGTCCTTATAGGTTAAAACCGGCACTTTGAATTGTACTTGGAAACCAACAGAGAACCAGTGCAGGGCCTGCAGTACAGTTGTAACGTGGCTATAGCAACTCCTGCTTCCAACAAGCAGGCTACTATATTTTGCAACAACTGCAGTCGTCAAAGGCACTCCTTTTTACTGCAAACATTCTCATAGTATTCTGCACAACTAGAGGATCTCTGAACTAGAGATACCTTGCAAACCAGTATGCTGTTGCCATATCATACCAGCTAGGAAATACAGTCACATTCAAACTATAGCATTTAAGTTGAATTATTAAACTGCTGCACCAAAATCAGTTCAAGTTAAAATTGTTCTCTTTGCATTAAGTCCTTTGAGTATACAGTGGTGCTTAAAGGTTTGTGAACCTTTTGAATTTTCAATATATCTGCATAAATATGACCTAAAATGTGATCTGTTCTCCACACAAATCCTAAAACTAAATAAAAAGAACCCAGTTAAACAAATGAGTTAAAAACATTATACTTGTTCATTTATTTATTGAGGAAAATGATCCAAAGCTACATATCTCTGTGTGGCAAAAGTATGTGAACCTCTAGGATTATCAGTTCATTTGAAGGGGAAATTAGTGTCAGGTGTTTCAATCAATAGGATGGTAATCGGGTTTGCATGTGGAAGGTCCTGCCTTATTTAAAGAACAGAATTCTGGGTATTCACTATCAAAGTCTATCAAAGTGTGAGTTGGGCAGCCATATAAATGTGTTTAATAAATAAATAAAAATAAATAAAGTCTGAACTTCACGACACAGGTATGCAGAAGTGTGTCATGGCTCAAACAAAGGAGATTTCTGAGGATCTCTGAAAAACAGTTGTTGATGCTTACCAGACTGGAAAAGGTTACAAAACAAAACTATTTCCAAAGAGTTAGGACTCCACCAGACCTCTGTCAGGCAGATTATGTACAAATGGAAGCAATTCAACACCACTGTTACCCTCCCCAGAACTGGTCAACCAACCAAAATCACACCAAGAGCAAGGTCTCCAAGAACCCCCAGGTAACATCTAAGGAACTAAATGCCTGTCTTGGTGTCTTGCAAATGTCGGTGTTCATGAGAGCACAATCAGGAGAACACTGAACAACAATGGTGTGCATGGCAGGGTTGCAAGGAGAAAGCCAATACTCTCCAAAAAGAATATTGTTGCCTGCCTACAGTTTGCGAAAGACCACGTGAATAAGCCAGGAAGCTACTGGAAGTGCGTTCTGTGGACAGATGAGACCAAATTAGAACTTTGGGGCTTGAATGAAAAGCATTATGTTTGGCGAAAGGCAAACACTGCATTCCAGCACAAGAACCTTATCCCATCTGTGAAGCATGGTGATGGCAGTATCATGGTTTGGGGCTGCTTTGCTGCCTCTGGACCAGGATGGCTTGCCATCATTGATGGAACTATGAATTCTGAATTGTACCAGCAAATTCTATAGGAAAATGTCAGGGTATCTGTGCATGAACTGAAACTCAAGAGAAGGCGGGTCATGCAGCAAGACAACAACCCAAAACACACAAGTCGTATGACCAAAGAATGGTTAAAGTAGAAAAAAGTTAACGTTTTGGAATGGCCAAGTCAAAGTCCTGACCTTAATCCTGGAGCAGGGATGGGGAACCTTTTTTCTGCCAAGGGCCATTTGGATATTTATAACTGGGGACCGGGGGGGTGGGGGGCGGGGTTTCTGGGATTTCCGCGGACTGGGGGCCAGAGTTTGCGGGCAGGAGCCAATCACAAGCACTGGGGGGCGGGGTTTGCAGGCGGGAGCCAATCACGTGGAAGGGGCGGGGTTTGCAGGCGGGAGCCCCGTGAGCCTTATATGGCCCGCAGGCCAGACTTTGTCCACCCCTGTCCTAGAGGAATGCAGAAGGACCTGAAGCGGGCAGTTCATGCGAGGGAGCCCACTAACGTCCCTGAGTTGAAGCTGTTCTGTACGGAGGAATGGGCTAACATTCCTCCAAGGTGACGGATAGGACTGATCAATGGTGATCGGAAACACTTAGTTGCAGTTACTGCTGCCCAAGGAGGGCACACCAGTTGCTGAAAGCAAAGGTTCACATACTTTTGCCATACACAAATATGTAGCTTTGGATCATTTTCCTCAATAAATAAATGAAGAAGTATAATGTTTTTGTATTGTCGAAGGCTTTCACAGCCGGAGTTCGATGGCTGTTGTGGGTCGAAAGCCTTCGACAATACATTGAACGCCTCTACGGGGAGGAAACGTTCCGACAGACACGGAGACTGGAAACACTCCGGAACAGAAAAGCATGCCTACTCTGCTCCTTAACCTTCCTAATGCGATGCAGAGATACCAGGACCATTCCAGCCTTTCTCAGAACAAAAAGGACCTTCAAATCGTCACAAGCCAGCCGCATTTACGACCGCCTTGAACAAGCCCTCCTGCGCGAGAGAATTCACACAACCCGCAGAAATCTTGCCATCACAGAAAAAGATCTATTTGCCACACATATGAGCCTCAGTCACAAAATGAGAAGCCAGGATTGGGACAAGATTGATACCATATCCTACAGAAAAAAGGACATCATTGACTACACAAACAGACAAAAGCAAAAATTCAACAAATGCCAAAACAGTCAACCAAAACCGGCACTGGATACTTCACGCATTGTCATCAATTTGACAGAACGGCTACTCTCTCCTGAAGAAACCTCCATCCTAAGGAGGAAACTTTGCAATTACACCCACCAGAATTCCGGTGGAAGATATCATTGCCAATGTGGAATCAGCCATTCACCAACGGCCGGAGGAAGAAGCAGAAGAAATAAGGGGTGAAGTGGCAAGAATCCTAAGGAAAGCAAAGCCCCCCACCAGCAACATTACTAAGAAGGAGAGAAACGCCACAGAGACCCTCAATTCAGACCCAGACATCATCATCCTTCCAGCGGACAAAGGCAACGCCACGGTAATTATGAACATAGATGAATACAAAGACAAAATCAGAGAACTACTAGACCCCACCACATACAGAACAATAAGACGGGATCCGACCAGCAAAATCATGAAGGAAACCAACACACTGATAAAGAGCTCCTCCCTGCATCCCAACGTACTACAACGTATCTGCAAGACAATAGCTCTCTCACCAAGACTATACGGACTCCCCAAAATCCACAAAGACTCGATCCCACTCAGACCCGTTGTAAGTGCCATAGGAACCACAACTTCCAGAACACGGCCACACAGCCTGGAAGACCCACAACAGCCATCTATAATGTTTTTGGCTCATTTGTTTCATTGGGTTCTCTTTATCTAGTTCTAGGACTAGATAAAGTGTGCAGAACAGATCGCATTTTAGCTCATATTTATGCAGAAATGTTGAAAATTCAAAAGGGTTCACAAACTTTTAAGCACCACTGTAAATCACCAAAGTGGTTGGCTGCCTTCCTTTACTCAGGACTGACCTTATAGCAATGCCTCAGCTTGGGGCTGGTGGCCCATCCTGAAGGACAAGAGCCGGTGAGGCTGGGTGTGGGGTGTGGTGAAGGAAGCTCAGGATTCACTGGTGTTCCCAGATTCTGCCTGCAGATATACTTGGCCTTGAATGTAGTGCAGTTCTTCACCTCCCACAGGCCCATGGCACTTCCTGTGGCCAAAGCAACGCAGCCACCCTTGTTATAACCTAAAAAGCTCGTGAGAAAGGGGAAATACACAAGAGAAAAGGTTTAAGCTGATGTTTTCCTTCTGGCTCAGCAAAGCCATCTTACAAGATTGCTACCACTACAACAGCTGACCTTTCTCCCTCCTTGAATCACAAAATACCATTCTGATCTCCTCAAATGTGTATTCAAACTAAAATGTTATTGCCATATTGGCTGCAAACTTTCTGAAGGAAGCTGGCTAGAGAATGTAGTTTACATCTTACATCTGATTAACATTATGCTTGGTGGATGCTGGGGGAATGTACATTGTTTTTTTTTTTCCATTCCAGATGTTCCTTGTTCCTTTGACTCCATTTTTCAGAGTATTAATTTGAAAGGGAGATGCTGCGCTTCACAAGATATGAATGCTCTCCCCACTCTCAGGTATTTCTCCAGGCTGCATGCCATAAATCCATCACATCTCTTACCTACCGATACTGTATGATTTTTGCCAATCTCTTCTACCTCCACATCCCATTCTGTTTTCTTTGCTTAATACATATATTTGACAGGTACCACCTTCAGGCACCTCAGCTATTTACAAGGGTTTAATAGCCCATACTTTAATCAGGGTATGTTTTTAAGCAGTATAATTGCACATACATCCAATTTCTTTTTGATAACTACCCTTTCATTTTTCTAAAGACACTGGTGTGTGCAGAATAATAGGGAACCGTAATAAAATCCTGAATATTATTGCTCCCAGGTACAGGAATAGAAGAGCTGATCATAATCTGAGAAGGAGATATCACCAATCATGCAGCATATTATGTAACCCTATAAAAGCCCCAAGAACTTTAGCTTCTCCTTGTAGGGAAGATGTTTCAGAGGGAAGGTTCTGAAATGAGGTAACCAGAACTATGCACACTATTTCAAATGGAGCTATATTGTAATTTAATAAGATAAAGGTAAAGGTAAAGGTTTTCCCCTGCACAGTCGTGTCCGACTCTAGGGGGCGGTGCTCATCTCCGTTTCTTAGCCGAAGAGCCAGCGCTGTCCGAAGACGCTTCCGCGGCCATGTGATACTGACCCTTAAAATAATAGTATCCATTTCTTAATCTTTCTTAACATGAACATTTTCACTGCTGATTCACACAAAGTTAATGTTTAATAAAGCAAACCTCTTTTCTGAAAGGCCACTGCATATTCAGGCCACATCAGTATAAATACAAATTCAGGGCTTTTTTGTCACAGGATATAATTATGCTCCTATGATTTGGAATACGACATAAACTTTTACCGGGTTGGTTGCGGTTCCAGTGGGTGTAAGTGACTTCATCTCCACTCAACCAATGGAAGGAACCAGTTTCATTTATGTCTTGTAATGCAGTCCAGAAATATTCATCCTCCCAGCCATAAATTAGGCTGCTCACATAGGCCTGTTCAAACCTGGTCCAGGGGAAAAAAAGAAAGAGTCAGTCATTTATTTCCTTACCATTTCTTCCAGCCCTGACCTTTCTCCAGAGGTTCTGCCATTTTGCCACCATCTCTGGCACCCAAGGAGCACCTACTCCTTCCAAAGACCACCAAGAAGGCAATGGGTAATTCCTTTGAAGGATTTACAGTGGAGCATCCAGAAGCCCGTTTCGCCAATCCCTGCATAGTTAAAAAATGCTGCAATACAAAAACTCCTCTCTGTGACTTACGGCAGAGCACACACCTGTTGGTGATGGTAACCAGGGCAGAGCCATAATCCATGCACATTTTCCGAGCTTCACTGTATATCACATGGTCATCCCCCAGCCAATAGCAGGATGGACTGTGCCATTTCCAACCCTGGGCAGAACAGAACAAGATCCTCTTGAAATTGCTACGCACTAATTAATTGGCATCAACAATTACATTATTTCATCTTTGAAGAACAAAGAGTGAAAATATTCCAATGAATTTTAACTTAATAAATTGCTTTAATAAAAGAGTGAATGTTATTGAAGAAGGGCACCAAGGAGATTTTTTTTTCTCTTGTTGTATAAATGGAGTAAGGCTACCAGATCTGGGCTGCAAAAATCCAGACAACCACCAGATGGGAGCAAAGAGTTGATCATTTTCTTTATCTCTTTCCTGCTATCTTGTGGTCATTGTTTTTGCTGCCCAGTTCTTGTAGCACTTAGCATGTTATCAAGCTCAGCCATAAGGTTAGAATGGATGGCACAAACAGACTCCAGCAAGACCTACAGTAGTTGAAGATACTACCCAGATAATAATTTTTGTCCTTCCTAGTCCTCCAAGCCATAATTGGTGGTAACAATGGAAGCATTACTATCTGCCAACAACCGAGTGCCAGGGAAGAATTAAAAAGAACAATTAAAAGGGGAGCACAGATGACAGTGCTCCTTCTGTGCTGCTGGCCTCCGTCATTCATCACTGCCTGGTAAACCTGTCACAGGATAAGCAATGAAGATGGAGGAACATGGGAAATGGCAAGTTTACAGTCAATTTAAATTTCATATTTAAAGGTCATATAAATTTAAATAATAAATAAAAAAATAAAATTTACATAAACAAATATGTTTACAACCATCACCACAATCTCCCATAAGATTTGCAAGGCAGGCCACAATTTGCAAAATATGGCATTTTCCACAAGCTAATAGCCGATCCCTGGGGAAGGTAATGGCAACCCACCCCAGTATTCTTGCCGTGAAAACTAAATGGATCAGTACAACCAGAGATATGTCGGTATACCATCGGAAGATGGGACTCCCAGGTTGGAAGATGGTCAAAATGCTACTGGGGAGGAACAGAGGATACGTTCAACTAGCCCCAGATGTGATGACGCAGCTAGCTCAAAGCCGAAAGGACGGCTAGCGGCCGACGGTGCTGGTGGTGAACGACGAATCCGATGTTCTAAAGATCAACACACCATAGGAACCTGGAATGTAAGATCTATGAGCCAGGGCAAATTGGATGTGGTTATTGGTGAGATGGCAAGATTAAATATAGACGTTTTGGGTGTCAGTGAACTGAAATGGACTGGGATGGGCCACTTCACATCAGATGACCACCAGATCTACTACTGTGGACAAGAGGACCACAGAAGAAATGGAGTAGCCTTCATAATTAATAATAAAGTGGCTAAAGCAGTGCTTGGATACAATCCAAAAAACGATAGAATGATCTCAATTCGAATTCAGGGTAAGCCATTTAACATCACAGTGATCCAAATATACGCCCCAACCACAGATGCTGAAGAAGCAGAAGTAGATCAGTTCTATGAGGATCTGCAGCACCTACTGGATAATACACCAAAAAGAGATGTTATTTTTATTACAGGAGACTGGAATGCTAAGGTGGGTAGTCAGACGACACCTGGAATTACAGGCAAGCATGGTCTGGGAGAACAAAATGAAGCGGGACATAGGCTGATAGAATTTTGCCAAGACAACTCACTGTGCATAACAAACACTCTCTTCCAACAACCTAAAAGACAACTTTATACATGGACTTCACCAGATGGTTGACACCGAAATCAGATTGACTACATCCTTTGCAGCCAAAGGTGGCGGACATCTATACAGTCGGTAAAAACAAGACCTGGAGCTGACTGTAGTTCAGATCATGAACTTCTTATTGCAAAATTTAGAATCAGACTAAAGAGAATAGGGAAGACCCACAGATCAGTTAGATATGAGCTCACTAATATTCCTAAGGAATATGCAGTGGAGGTGAAGAATAGATTTAAGGGACTAGATTTAGTAGATAGGGTCCCGGAAGAACTATGGACAGAAGTTCGCAACATTGTTCAGGAGGCGGCAACAAAAAAACGTCCCAAAGAAAAAGAAAACCAAGAAGGCAAGATGGCTGTCTGCTGAGACACTGGAAGTAGCCCAAGAAAGAAGGAAAGCAAAAGGCAACAGTGATAGGGGGAGATATGCCCAATTAAATGCAAAATTCCAGAGGTTAGCCAGAAGAGATAAGGAATTATTTTTAAACAAGCAATGTGCGGAAGTGGAAGAAGACAATAGAATAGGAAGGACAAGAGACCTCTTCCAGAAAATTAGAAACATCGGAGGTAAATTCCAGGCAAAAATGGGTATGATCAAAAACAAAGATGGTAAGGACCTAACAGAAGCAGAAGAGATCAAGAAAAGGTGGCAAGAATATACGGAAGATCTGTATAGGAAGGATAATAATATTGGAGATAGCTTTGACGGTGTGGTCAGTGAGTTAGAGCCAGACATCCTGAAGAGTGAGGTTGAATGGGCCTTAAGAAGCATTGCTAATAACAAGGCAGCAGGAGACGACAGTATCCCAGCTGAACTGTTTAAAATCTTGCAAGATGATGCTGTCAAGGTGATGCATGCCATATGCCAGCAAATTTGGAAAACACAAGAATGGCCATCAGATTGGAAAAAATCAACTTATATCCCCATACCAAAAAAGGGAAGCACTAAAGAATGTTCAAACTATCGAACAGTGGCACTTACTTCACATGCCAGTGAGGTAATGCTCAAGATCCTGCAAGGTAGACTCCAGCAATTCATGGAGCGAGAATTGCCAGATCTACAAGCTGGGTTTAGAAAAGGCAGAGGAACTAGAGACCAAATTGCCAATATCCGCTGGATAATGGAGAAAGCCAGGGAGTTTCAGAAAAACATCTATTTTTGTTTTATTGACTATTCTAAAGCCTTTGACTGTGTGGATCATAACAAATTGTGGCAAGTTCTTGGTGGTATGGGGATACCAAGTCATCTTGTCTGCCTCCTGAGGAATCTGTATAACGACCAAGTAGCAACGGTAAGAACAGAGCATGGAACAACAGACTGGTTTAAGATTGGGAAAGGAGTACGGCAGGGCTGTATACTCTCACCCTACCTATTCAACCTGTACGCAGAACACATCATGCGACGTGCTGGGCTTGAGGAATCCAAGGCTGGAGTTAAAATCGCTGCAAGAAACATTAACAATCTTAGATATGCAGATGATACCACTTTGATGGCTGAAAGCGAGGAGGAGTTGAGGAGCCTTATGATGAAGGTGAAAGAAGAAAGTGCAAAAGCTGGGTTGCAGTTAAACCTCAAAAAAACCAAGATTATGGCAACCAGCTTGATTGATAACTGGCAAATAGAGGGAGAAAAAGTGGAGGCAGTGACAGACTTTGTCTTTCTAGGCGCAAAGATTACTGCAGACGCTGACTGCAGCCAGGAAATCAGAAGATGTCTACTTCCTGGGAGGAGAGCAATGGCAAATCTTGATAAAATAGTTAAGAGCAGAGACATCACACTGACAACAAAGGTCCGCATAGTTAAAGCAATGGTATTCCCGGTAGTAACCTATGGCTGCGAGAGCTGGACCATAAGGAAGGCTGAGCGAAGGAAGATAGATGCTTTTGAACTGTGGTGTTGGAGGAAAATTCTGAGAGTGCCTTGGACTGCAAGAAGATCAAACCAGTCCATACTCCAGGAAATAAAGCCAGACTGCTCACTTGAGGGAATGATATTAAAGGCAAAACTGAAGTACTTTGGCCACATAATGAGAAGACAGGATACCCTGGAGAAGAAGCTGATGCTAGGGAAAGTGGAAGGCAAAAGGAAGAGGGGCCGACCAAGGGCAAGATGGATGGATGATATTCTGGAGGTGACAGACTCAACCATGGGGGAGCTGGGGATGGTGACAGCCGACAGGAAGCTCTGGCGTGGGCTGGTCCATGAAGTCACGAAGAGTCGGAAGCGACTGAATGAATAAACAACAACAATAGCCCCTATAACTTGATTGCATAACTGGAACAGTCATTATATTAACAGCAAAATAAAAAAACAATAAGATTACAATAAGAATAAAATAAATATTAAAGTTGTATGCCACTAAGAATCTTTCAAGTGAGGCAAGCAGGCATAAAACAAGACTGGGTGTGGGGGGGATGTCCTTAAAATGTCAGATCTTCTTGGTGTTTACATAACACCTTTCTTTGGTCTAAACCAGAGCTTTCCAAACTGTGTGTCGCGACACAAAAGTGTGTCGCCACACACAGCGTGGTGTGTCGCCACACCACCCGGAAGCGGCGGCACGCGTGTGCACGGTGGCAGCGGCAGCTGCCACCGCCGCCACCATGCACACCGCCGCACGCCCCCCCGCGCCGCCGCACGCCCCCCCGCGCTGCCGCCTTGCGCGCGCGCCGCCGCATGGCCCCCCGCGCCGCCGCATGCTGTCCTGTTGCCGCCGCCCGCGCGCATGCCCTCCTGTGTCGCCGCCGCGCACGCGCGCCCCCGCACCCCCGCCGTGCCCCCGCCGCCACCGCACCGCCGCTGGCGTGTCACCAGCGGCGGAGCTTTGGAAAGCCCTGGTCTAAACAGTGCCATTCCTGCCTCACTGCCCTTACACCACTTCCCTAATTTCTCCTTCTCCTCCCCCTCTCAATCCACAGGTGCCAGGTGCATCTCTTCTGATTTTATGAAACTGAGCCTTCTATTTATATTTCTTGGAGACTGTGAGGCATGACATATGGAATTGTTCAAGGAGGCAAAAGGAGTTGACAGGTTCTGTGGCATCTCATGTTCTTTCCATGTCTGGGCAGCCCTTCCAAGGAACCAAATACTGTGGAGTCCTTGGTGCTCTCTGAGCCTTGTTGTTTTCTTGCAGGCATTTCATTGCCAGACTAGGCAACATCTTCAGTGCGAAAAGGGAGTGGGACTTGCTCTCTGTTTATAAATCGTGGCTTGTCCTGCTTGTGTTGGTGGAGGTGTAGTTCAGTCCTTGGTAGGCTGACCATACGTACCGTTTTGAACGGGACAGTACCGTTTTTTTCACATTTCCCAACCATCCCGTCATTTTAATATAAATGTCAATTTTGTCCCGTTTTTAAAAAACCTGTAAGGATGGAGGTTGGGTCAGAGGAGGAGGGTGAAGAGCCTGTTAGGGAAATGTTGTTGGGGAAAGCATGGGAAGGTTTGAGGGGGAAGCCGATCAGCTGGCAGAGCCTGCTGCTGGATCTTGCTAAGCAGCTGCTGCCTCCGATCTCTGCTGGGATTCCGCATCAGTCCTAGTGCCTGCCTGTTTCCTTGCTGTCAAGTAGGAACGCTGCCTTGCTCTTAGTCTTGCCTTGCTTCCATGTAGAACTCCTGAGTCAAGCCTTGCCTTGTTCTTAAGCCTTGTTCATGTAATAAAACTTTTTCATTTTAATGAAAAAAAATATTTTTATATATAAAGTAATCTGTTTAAGGACCAGCAAATGGATCTTAAAAACTCTTTAAAACCTTTTTTATCGTCTTACTTTTTCATGAATACGGAATATTACATAAGTTTAACCCCATCCCATTTTTGCCATCCCAATGTCCCGTTTTTGTCTCAAGGAAATATGGTCAGCCTACTCCTTGGGAGTTCCTTGACTGGGCTGTTGTTTGCTGTTTGATTGATTGACTAAGTTAATAGTTCCTTGATTAAGGTATAATGTACTGTTTGATTGTTCATCTGGTGTTAATTCTGGTGTTAATCTTTGCATATCTGGGTGTTGATTGCAGGCGAGGAGGTGTTCTGGTTTTTTTGGCTTTTCTATTGTCTCTTTTGAATGGTATGTAAATGTTGTTTACCTCAATGCCTGTGGCAGCTACAAATGAAAGGCTACAGGATTGATCTGTACGAGTACAGGATATAGTCCAATAAAGTTGGCATCCAGTTTGATGGCCAGAAGCCCTTTTAAAAATATTATAGTTCCATTAAGCTGTAAGGAGCTGCCAAAAAGAAAGGAATTCACTGGGTAGCAGGAAATTCTCAAAATCTAGAGCAGATTGTAAAAGAACAACTCCCAAGGCAAAATCCAAACTATCTGCCTTTACAATAAAGGCCAGGTACCTCTACAAAGGCTAAAGGCTTCCTGGGCATCCGAATCCCACTGACAGGGATCCCCTTCTTGGTTAGATGGTGAGTGGAATGGTTCAGGCAGCTAAGTTAGGAACAAACTCATGCTAAAAGGGAGAATTGGGGTGAGGCACATCAGCCATACTCTATTGGCGCTACAAAAAATATTCCATGATTTCTCTTGATTTTTTTTTCAGCTAAAAGCCAAAACAACCAAAATGGTTTGGGTTTTGTTTCTGCCAAACCACTGCTGATCCAAAACAGTTCAGGAGAACTTTGAAACATAATGGTTTATTTTGGGTTCAAAATAAAACTTATTTTCCATTTCATGTCCGCCCCTTGTAAAAGAGTTAAAATATGGATGAGTGGAAGAACTCTTCCTTCAAACTTCCATTAGCCCTAGTCATGGTCTTCTTTGAGCTGTTTTGCCGACTACATATTTTTTAAATTCAATTTAAATAGAAATTGATGAGCCAAGTTTGCAAACATTGGCAGTCTTCCTTGATAAAAGGAGCTGAAATTGCTTTAATTTCTATATAAATGAGATTAAAACAAGAGATGTGTAACCTGAACCCAGAGACCACACCTCTGGGAAGAGAAATTTGAGGGCCAAAGGAGGTGTGGCAAAATATCACTGGAATGGACAGAATCAAAACTTTCTATTTCTTCTGTCAGGGCTGAAAGGACAACAAATGTACTTTAACACTTGTTTTCATTTTGCACCTTAATTCTCACATAGGAAAATCATTCTGATTTGAGGTGAAGTTAAGCAGTGAAAATGAGTAGAGGCTTAAGGTTTTTACCTCTGAAACCCCGCCCCCTAAAAAGGGGCTGTTTTTTTGCTCCTGACCCCGAGGGCATTCTGGGAGCTTCAAAGGGGGGGAACGAGAATGTGACAGGCTGATTATTGTGATCTAAGTTAGTCAAGACCTCATATACCTTAGACCAATGTCTCAACTTCAGCAACTTTAAGGTGTGTGGACTTCAACTCCCAGAATTCCCCAATCAGCATGCTGGCCGTGGAATTCTGGGAGTTGAAGTCCACACACCTTAAAGTTGCTGAGGTTGAGAAACACTGCCTTAGACAACACTAACCAAATAAAAGTCCCTTAAATATTTCAAAGCTTGTTGGATTTTTACACACGTTGTGTATCTGGGAAACCTTACTTGAATGAAAAGTACATTTGTATTTATTTGTTGTTGAGGCTGAGAAAAGGGACAGTTAATACCTTCTAATTTAACCCTGATGACCCTGAAAGATATGTGAGAGATATTACCATATCTACATATTTTTCCATCTGTATTTTGTAAAATAAAACTCTATTCTTGCTATTCTGAACTTTTTTATTAGAGATGTAAACACCCTTCCCCCCCCAAGTTTTGATAACATTATGCCAAATAATGTTGACAAAAATGGATAAGAGTCAGTATTGCCCATTCTTTCAGGGGCATTATCTAAGAAAACTGATAGTTTTCCTTATAATTATCTGATTCTGACAGCCCTATGAGATCTTAATGAAAACATTATGAATCACAGGCATTTGTTAAAACTATTTACACCACCTGTCACATGACAAGAACTTTCCCTCTCTTTATATACACATACACCAACCATTAGTACGTAGCCAGTAATTTCTTATTATTTACCATGCTGACTATTTACTAATGGATCTTCTTTTGAAGGTATCCACAGAATTTACCACTATCGACACAGAGAATGAATGAGGCCTTCAAAAGCAGGCAACAGACCAATTACTTGAGAGATGAGCAAACAAAAAGATAAACATGTAGGAACAAGGACATGCTAATTCTTGCAGGCACAGGAAAGAGAATTGCTAGGAAACTTCAGGTGTCTTCTGGAACAGAGCCATCTCATACACAAAACTATATAGTCACAATGGGTAGATGGCCAGAATGGTCAATAGTCAGGAATTACAAGAACGGTAGTATAACATATTTGAAAAATAAGTTTCACTAAGTCTTGGTCACATCCAAAGTTTTTCAGCTGGTATTATTTTATTTATTTCTATACCTACAAAGATCAGAATTGTGCAAGACATGGTATTCCCTGTGACACTCTATGGAAATGAAAGTTGGACTCTGAAGAAGCAAGATAGGAAGAGTATTGACACCTTTGAACTTTGCTGTTGGAGAAGACTCCTGAGAATACCATGGATAGCCAAGAAAACAAACCGATGGATCATCAAACAAATCAACCCAGACTTCCGGTGAGAAGATGGCGGACTAAGCAGCTGTGCCCGCAAGATCTGGGGGCAAAAATGGCTTGGTGGCATTTTTTCGGGCTCAGGCTGGTTTCTCCTATAGCCCAGAGCTTTTTTCGGGATTAAGGAAAAAGCTTGGAATCAACCCATTTGAAGTTTTGAACCCTAAGAGAGACTTTCTACAGTAAGAAGAAACGGACTCTCTTGGTGCTTATCGCTATTTCTGGATTACTTTTTATAATCTTTTTAAGTTTTAGCTTGCTTTCCCGTTCAAGGATTAAGGAAGATTGAGAGTAAATAATTGCCTTCCTGTTGTTATTTTTGTACTGAATTTGAAGGATTGAATATTTTCCTACACGATGGATTTCTTGTTTTTAATTCTTAGTTTTCTGTCCACTTTCCTTGAGATCTGCTTGTTAGTGTTTATCAATTTCATGTGGAAACTTTGTATCAATTTATTAACTTGTTAACTACTATTTACTGTAAGTTAAGCAGCTAAGGAGCGCCATAATCTACTGCCTGAAAATGGAAGATTTTAAAGAGATTTTTTTTGGAGTTTCGTTGTGAGCTTAAGCAGTCCTTTAAAGAGATCCTCTCAGAGTACAGTCAAGTTATTCAGCAGAATATACGGGATATTGGGGAAGAGATCATTTCTAAACTATGTCATCTGGCTGAAGATGGTAAAGAGGAAGATGAAGATTTTGGCAAAGAGGGAGATGCTTTTGTGGTCAGTGATACTGAAGCTATGCCAGGCGAAGACTACATCTTGGAACTGAAGGGGTTACGACGACAGTCTGAACTGCAGATTATAAAGAGTTTTGTTTTTCTGGGGAAATGTTATGTATTTCTCAAGGATTGTTATGGGAAAGAAAAAAATATGTTATGTGGGAGGTTTTTTACTGAGAGGTTTGGATTTTTAAGGGGGGCAGTTGGGCCTTGTGATTTCTACAAGAAAAATGCCTTGGGCGTAATTGGGAATATGTAACTGTCTTAGTTTATTTTGAAGTAGGGTAAAAATTTAAGCATGTATAACTGGATTGATAATGAGGTTATGATGATTTTGTTTTCTTTTAATGATTTGGATTAAGATATATTGGAACTGTTTCAAGATCTGTTTAATTTGAAAGATTTATTAGAGATTTATAAGATATAATAATAATTGTTTGATTTTTAGGTTTAATAGAGTTAAGATTATTGTAGTATTATTGATTATAAAAGCAGACAAGTTATATGTATTTATAATTTGATTTTTATTATAGTGGACAGAAATATAGTGAATAGTGATAGGAAGGAAATAACTAAATGGATGTTGTCTTATGGGGGAGGGAAGTTGATTTAGAAATATATATATATATATATGTATATGTATATGTATATACACACACACACACACACATATACACACAAATATATACATATACATACACATACACATACAGTAGATATAGATATAGATATAGATATAGATATAGATATAGATATAGATATAGATATAGATATAGATATAGATATAGATATAGATATATAGATATAGATACAGATACAGATACATATACATATACACTGTGTTTATATATATATACACACACACACATACTGTATACACACACACACACACACACATATATATATATATATACACATACATACATACACACATACATGCATATATGCATACATACATACATACATACATACATACATACATTTTCTTTATATAAGGGGGAGCAATTGCATTAGTGACTTGTATATGTGCTAATGGAAAGATTTATAGAAATGATAGGACCTTGGTTTAATATAGAGTAAGAGATTGATTAGAAAAATTGCTATATATTCTTGCTGTTCAAAGTCGGAAGTCACCTCTGTATGTAATCTTCTAAAATCCTTTTTTTGTGTTTGTGTTTCACACTTTTTTTAGTTTTCTTTTTTTCCTTTTGTAGTTTTTATTTTTTTTGTAGTTTTTATCTTTTTCTTAAACTTAATAAAATTCTTATTAAAAAAGGAAAAGAACAAATCAACCCATATTTCTCACTTGAGGCACAAATTACCAGGGTCAAATTATCCTGCTTTCGACACATTATGTGAAGAGATACCTCTCTGGAAAAGGTTCTAATTCTGCGAAAGGTGAAAGGAAAGAGAAGACGAGGATGACCAGCAGCAAGGTAGATGGACTCAGTCACAGTGGTGGTGAGTGCACCATTGGGAGACCTGAAAAAACAGGTTAAGGATAGATCGTCATGGAGAAAAATCTATGTATGTGGTCGCTAGGAGTCAAAAACTACTCGATGGAACATAATCAATCAATCATTTTACAATGTAATACAACATACCAATTCCCCATCTCCTCTTGAAATTCTTTGGAAGGAGATGCAGAGTAGGGAAAAAGGTCCTCTCCCTTGCATAGTCTTTATCTTACCTGTCTGGGTTCCCAGCATGGAGAGAGAAAGATGGGGTCTGTGCAGTGGGGGAATTTTCTTTTTTACTATAAAAACTCTTGCCTTTGCCACCCCCACCTAAAGAGCAGCCTGGGCCAATGCAGTGAGAGAACCACCCGGATTCCTCTTGCTTTTTTCTTAAGCCTGTATTCCTCAGTCCCTCCCATAATTTCACAGTCTGTGTCTGGGGATGAGGGAAGACAGCAGGTCTTGAAGAAAACAAGTATATACATTATTTATATAGGCATGCATGTATCCCACTGCCTCAATCCTTACGTACTCTAGGTTGTTGCAAGTTGCAAAGCAAGATCTTAAAAGGTTACCTGGAGAGTTGTTTCCTGAAATTCCTTGAAAGGAGACATTCTGTGACAATTCACTCTACTAGAAATTGCTGTCAGTATATTAAATGCTTGGCAGTAGATGAGGAAAAATCTATTTAAAAAGAACTTAGCCTTCTAACTCTGTTGATTAATAAGACAATGCTGACTCCTCTAGGCTGTGTGGAAAAATGTTTAGCTGAGGATAAGGTTCTGAAGAAGCGTCATTATTTTAAAAGTGAAAGGGAGAAATCTTGGAAGCTAGCCCACCTTCATTCAGGTTTGTAGTCTTCCCTATAAAGACTAACTAGACATCCAGCAGATGGGCTAACTCCCTTCATAAAAAGCCCTCATGGTTGCCATATGGCAAGAAACAGAGATTGCTGATGCTCATGCTGAGTTCTGTGGACCCGCAATGGAATAAAAAATATGGAAATATCGGCATGTAGACAAAAAAAAGTCAAGAAACTTTGCTGTTAAGGGAAAAAGGAGGGAGGGGAGAAGCGGAGGGGACTGATACATTTTCTGGAAGATGGGAAAAATTGGGTTAAAGTCATGTGTTCTGAATTTCCATTCAGACTAAAATAGGTAAGTCATGTGCTTTCAGATGCATTTCCCCAATTCGGTAAAATGGGAATAAGGATAATCTTTTTAACTGAAATAAAGTTGAGAGGGAAACCCTACTCAAAGACCTGGAGGCATAGAGATCTTCCTCCTTTTTGGGCCAAGCACACTTTTAAAATTTGGAGAGCTGGGTGCACTCACAAAATGGATGCCATGATGGACATGGCAAGTTACAAAACACCCATTTACCAAAGTTGAAGTAGCCCAATAAGCAATGAAATAAGCAGCATCATGCAAATGATGCTAAAGGATGGTGTTTTGCTTTGCAGAACACCCAACACCCTTTTTAAGTTTTCAATTCTGTCACTTTTAACAAGTCAGGTGGAAGGTACCAAGCAAGGTGATTGGGAGAAATATATAAGGCAAGTGTAAGGTTGCCATAACAGACAAAAGCCCAGCTGATGTGGTTCCAGTTCCCATGTGCAGCTGCCTCCACAAAGTCACCTCCCCTGCATAGACAGGAATGTGAGCAGGGGAGGCTACTCAGCCCAAATGACCCTGGGGGCAAAGCTGTTTAGTATGGCTCCATGGGTCTTTAACTTCTTACACGCTAAGCTTCCTTACATGCATTATTAAAATTAGCAAAATTTTTGCAAAGCAAAGCAGAATAGAACAGGAATTTAAAGAGCAGTATCTTGATAACAAGATAACCCAAACTGAAAAAGCTAAAAACGAATGTCACTAAGTGTGGTTTCAAAGGAAGCTGATGATGACCACAAATCAACCCTAGTTTTTCATAATAAAAAGTTTTAATGTGCAGTTGCACCTAATCCTGTGCTCTCCAATTCTGAAGTGCAATTCAGGTGGTACCAAACTTCATATAGCAACTTTCAGGAGCAAGACTGCTTTGCTTCCTTCCATCTGCTGCTAGCATAGCCTTCAGATGGCTTTCAAATGTGCTATACTTCAATTCCCATAATCCTATAATAATGGCTAGAGGATTATGGGAGCTGGACTTTTATTCAACAGAATGAAGAGAGTCTCATCTCTGCCACTGTCCTACCAGACACATTTCCACAGATTACAGCCGATGAATTTACACAACTGTAAGCTATTTTTTGGACTGCCATCCTTTCTCCATCCCCACTCTCAGAGGTATGCAATGAGAATTCATTTAAAAGGTGCATCAACAGATAGGCACGGGCTAATTTTCTTCCTTGGACAGGAAGCAAAGCTGGGGAAATCATTCTAATTAGCCTTACAGATCTTTCAGGTAAATATTTCCCTAATAAAACACCTGCAATACTGAAAAAATCACACCTGTTCCTTTCCCTGCTCCTATACTTGCTGCAGAGGTAGAAAGGCTGAAACATTCTGGGCTTGGCCAGCTGGAAAGGAGATGTTCCCTGGACAGGGATGGGTTGCTGGACACTGTACTTGGACACTGTGTATCTCAATAGATGACATGCAGCTAGTGCACTTTATTTCCCAAATGACAAAGAGAGTATGCTTGTTAATTTCTGAAGGGGGAAAAAAAGCTTTCACATTCCTCAGGCTTGCTTTTCCACGTTCCATTTTCATGTAACTAACTTTTTAATCAGGATTTGCAAACTATTCACCTTTACTCACTCCTGTGTCCGGAACTTTAACCAACTGGAAAGGAAAGGGTTTGTCTCAGTTTTCATACATGAATCTACAGAACAATTCTGCATAAGCCAGTCTTTGAGCCACAAAATGCAGCTGCTGGGCCTCCTTCTTTTGCCTTTGACTCTACACCTATACACACACACACACACACACACACACACACACACACATGCACACACAGTATATATAGGGGCGCGATGGCTCAGTGGTTAAGATGCCAGGCTTGTCGATCAGAAGGTCGGCGGTTTGAGACCCGAGTGCCACGTGACGGAGTGAGCTCCCGCACTCGGCCCAGCTCTTGCCAACCTAGCAATTCGAAATCATGCAAATGTAAATAGATAAATAGGTACCACTTCAGTGGGTAGGTAACAGCGTTCCACACGCGTCATGCCGGCCACATGACTGCGGAAGCGTCTTCAGACAGCGCTGGCTCTTTGGCTAACAAACGGAGATGAGCACTGGCCCCTAGAGTCGGACACGACTGTGCAGGGGAAACCTTTACCTTTACCTATACAGTATATATAGGAAAAGAATGTCTTTACCTTTCTACAGCCATGGTCCTCCTCTTTCCCCTGACTTACTCGACCCCGCTTCTTACAGACAGAAGGCAATGTCTGATTGCAAGGACTGTCGTTCCATCTCCCTTCCTGGATAGAGGCACAGAAATTTCAACTCAGTAAAAGCTATTTTCACAGTCGGACCCAGTTTCTAGATATTCTAAACACAAATGTTGTATCTTGCCAGCTTCCTGTGTGGACTATATATTTACCAATTTAAAACACTTTTGTTAGGTTTTTATTGTATGCAAATTTCTAATCTACTACTAGGCTAATATTCATGATATCTTTTGCTGTTTTGCACTAGCCTATCAGCTATCATATAAACTTGGGGTTTTTGGTGTTGTTGTTTTTCCACTTCTAGGCCTTCTGCCATGCTCACTCCTTCAGCACATGCTTCGGCAGATTTCTGCAATCTTCATTTCAGAAACCAGTTTTTAAAACAAGTAAACCAACTAACCAACTTCCCTTCCACATACAACCCCCAAAACATCATAAACCAAGATGCTTGCAATCTAAAGGAACATTGTAGGCAATACATGTAGGGCAACGTTTAATATTTTAAAAGAGTTATTTAACACTATTATTTGGCTATTGGCAAAACCTCAAAATGGCTTCAAAAAATAAAAGTTTCAAGGTTTATCAATATATCTGGATGATCTAGATATAAAAGAAAAATTAGAATGGATTCCCACTGAGCTTTGCCTGCTTCAGTTGTCTATGAAGAAAATAAATAGGTCTTAAATTATATATTCGTTTTGTGCAAAGCTGGATAAGTCATTTCCAAATTTCTTTATGATCAAATCTGGTTTAAGAAAAAAAGAGCTTAAAGTGCAGGTCCCTGAAGATTCCAAAGTGTCAAGTCATTAATGAGGAGCCATAGTTTTTCATCTACAAGTACATATTGCTATGTTGACCTTTTAATACATGTGGTACCAATACAGAGAGTCTTCTGTAAGCTAAAACTGTATCTGTCTCTCATGATAGAAACCCTTCCAATTTTACTCATACCGGCCCCCAGATAGTCACACAATCCTCAAGGCTATCTCGGAAATTGTTGGGCTCAAAAGGGTGCCAGAATGTAAATTGCACCGGTGTGCCATCTGACCACTCAAAATTCATCTGTAGCCGGAGATCATTCAGGCCAATCCAAAGTTCTTCAACATCTGGCAAAACAGGGAAGAAGAGAAGAGAGCGCATACAATTCTCTTCCATTTATATGTTAGTAATGCACTTCCTACCTTGAATTTGCTACATCACACAATGCACAAGAGGTATGTCTGCTTCTGCCTAGCTAATTTACCTGCCCTCTCCAGTATATGAGAATTTAGAAGAATGCTGGATTATTAATCAACCCTCCATGAAAACTAGGAATTTAGATGTAGATGGAAAAGTTAAGTGTGACTTCCTCTGCTGTGGTTTATTTTCACCTTTATTCCTGTACCTACTATAGTTCAATTTCAGCATCGCCTTTGTCCTCTCTACTCCACGTTCTCTTCAGGAAGATTTTCCACAAGCACTCAACATACTGATCCATCTAAAAAATTCATTCAGTACCTTAAAAAAAATAAACTTAGATTTTTTGAAAAACCTATTTAATCCTTGAGGGGGGAACAGCGTGGTGATTGGCCAAGGATCACCAATCAACACTTCACACAACTGAATGAAGTGTGGGGGTAATCATTTTGATTGAGATACCACTATTTTAAAGTCAGTGGCCACAGAGCTAACTGGCTAAGTATCTACCTCTGATTCAGACCTTACTTTCTGTAAAAAGCTACCATAAAAATTGTCTATCCACTTTGTAATATGAATATCACACACACAGAGTCTGGGGTAAAATACATGGGTACCACTCTGCCACCAAAGACACACTCTATGTGACCACCAGTCTTCTAGTCCTCCTGGTTTTTCTCTTTGGCCACAGCCAGCATGGCAGTCATTTTATAAATGAGCAATATCACCCACTCCACAGCTGCTGCTTGAGGAGAATGACCGAGACACTCATTCAAAGTTCTGAGTAGACCCCCAGGTGTAAGGGTCCAGAGGGCATGGTAGAGCTAATTATCCCTTACCTTGCTTGATTTGCTTGGTAACAAACTCCAGTTCAGAGAGGGTATGGATGCTCACCAGATCCCCCTCGCTGCGCAAGCAGGTCTTTTTGGCATCTATCCAACTTTTCTTTTCACTTATCAAACGATAGCAGTTAGACTGGAATGGCTGCCAGCTGGGATCACAATCAATCTTCACTTCAGATTCTACTGGGATTACAGTATATAAACTTAAAGAATCAGAGAGCCATGGAACATACCTATTAAATTGTCAGGCTACATCCAAGATCTATAACCCAGAAAACAGAACTTTGTAAACCTAGCACTGAACTTTTATTATCTGCCATATAAAGCACCCTACTAATTCCTTAATCACAGGTATTAATAAATGGATTCAAACTAAAAGCCTCCATCCTTTGTTTTATATAATTAATTTCAAACAGAATTTATTCCCATCTTCTTCCTTACATTGGTGCCCTAAGTACCTGGCTTTCAGGCTGTGCACTTCCTTCCAACCAACTCAATATATCCCTGTCCCCAAACATAATAATAAAATAAATACTAAAATCATCTAACAAATAAAAGCCTGGTGAAAGAGATACATCTTACAGATTTCCTAAACACTGAGAGAGCAGGGGAGTGCAACCCATAGCCTGGAAACAACATAAGAGAAGGTCCTCTCCATGTAACAGAAAGTGAGCTCTCCTGCTGATTTAGAAAAATGGACAAATTTATCAGGGAAGAGACAGGGCTTATCCATACGGCTCCTTGCCTCAGCTTCCGGAGAGCCTACTATTAGGTTATGTCCTCATAACAGAGCCCACCACCTTGGTGCTAGCCTGCTGCTGAGCCAGGCTGAAGCTGTATCAAAGCGATCCAGCAAGAAAGTGGTACTTTCCACTGGAAAATGGAAGAAGGCCTCCTACATGAATGCTCCATGTTGCATAGATCAGTCACCTTTGCAGCTGGCTGGTCTCCTATGGGCCCTTTGCAAGATCAGCCCCTCCTATCTGGCAGGGGTCCCTGTGCTTCTGTGACCATTTCTGCTTCGGCTGCCAGAGAGAACAGAACCATGCACAGAAAGCTTTTTTCCCCCCAGCTCAGGGGAGTATCAACCTCATGGAAAACTTCCACAAGGTCCGTACTCCTACTGGCAAGCTTCAGCTGATGTAACTTTCCCACTCATGGTTTACACACTTCCTTACTGAACTCCTAAAAAACAACAGATGGAAGATGGTAGTGATTGGCAGCTGCTGGAGCTACAGAGTGAATACACCTATAAGAAGCTGTAACTGCAAAGCGTGCAAGCAGCAATGCCTGTCTTTTGAAACTTTTGATTTCAGGAAACTGCAGCAATTGGCCTAGAATCATAACATTGGAAGGAAGTTTAGAGGTCATCCAACCCAATCTGTATTCAGGGCCCAATTTGCTATCTTTGACTATCTAGCCTCTGTTTGAAGACCTGTTTGAAAAACCAAGCCTCAGGCCCGGAAGGAATCTGGCAGCAAGCAGAGCTGAGAAGAGTCTGTGTGAAAAGAGCTGGGAACCCAGCACTGAGGTTACTTCGTCACAGGCGCACAAGCTGGCAAGGGCTGATTTTGTATGCAGAACAGGTTGGCAAGCTGCCCTTTGCCTGGTTGTGATGCCAGGGTGCTCAGAATTAGCAAATGGTAATTGCGGATTTGTTGCTTTCACTTTTCCTCTCCTCCTACAACAGTAGTAGATATCTGCCACACTTGTATGAGGGCAGCGACTCTACTGGCCTTTTCCTGAGTCACAGTAAGAGAAACCTGCAGCTTCTACCTGCAAATCCAGTGAGAAGCAAGGAGCATTCTACAAACCTGCTCTTTCAATGGGAATACAAACCCATCCAAAATAGGCTTCACCTGGGATGTCCAGGGAAGAAATGGCAAACTGAAACATGGCGGAATGAAGAGCCAGCAAGCAGACCAGCTCTTCGTAATTCCTCTCCGGACAAGGAGAGGACTTGAGATCTCCCACAAGTGCTCCAGACAGTTGCTCCTCACAAGGAGGCCGCAAGACAGCAATCTCCAGTGGGTTTATTGCTCTGGGAGATGAGGGAATAGCCATCTCTGCTCAAATCACGGTTGGCACCTTCAAAAGGACACTGGGTTCATATACTTCCTTTTCTAATCACTTTTGGAAATGGCTTGTTAACTGCTTTTCAGATATTAGGAACCTTTGGATCGACAAGTTTTTACGGCACCGGATGAGTTTCCTTCAATTTTTAGCAAAAGAAGTTTTAAATATAAGTTTGTTGTTGTTCAGTCGTTTAGTCGCGTCCGACTCTTCGTGACCTCATGGACCATAAAAATTTCATTTTTGGAATAAACAGCAAAAGGGTGATTTGAACTTTGATTTTGTTAAAGTTATTCTATGTAGGGAACGAATGGATTCCTACACTGTTAATTGGGTTTTTTCCATTTCCCTGCTATAAGCAGTTCCCAGAACAAAAAAGCAGTAAACAACAGATGTGCTTTTCGCTAGTCAAAACAATGGTAGTGATAACAGCCTTTTCCCATGAGAACAGCGTCCCGAGGGAAAGCCAATATGCAACACCGCCATCCCATGGCAGTTTATAGTAAGTACAACTGTTACTAAAACGTTAAGCTGAAAAATGGCCTAGCCAATCAGAACGTTGAACCATGGGTATAATTCAACTATGAACTATGGGTACTCATCTCACTCATGCTTTTTCTATGCTTCTTTTGACTGCTATCTACATGTACTTTGTATCTGAACTGTAACTACGCCTGGTCTTTGCACAGACCATGATTTTTTCTTTCCTCACTTCTGTTGATGGAACTCTGCGTATGCTTTGTTTTTTCCTTTTTGCAATAATGCACCATACATCCATTATTGCCTTATGCTATCAATAAAGATATTGTTAGCCTTAAAACACGTTGTTTGGATTACTCTGCGCCTGGAACCCCAATAGCCAGCAACACCCCACAGATTTGGAAAGTTACAGACTAAGGATTTGAAATAAGATTTTGAAATTAATTATAAGAATCCTTCCCATGGGAAAATGCTATTTGAATTCTTTAAAAAAAAAACATGATAGGATGGGACTTTGAAGGTTGGACACTAGAGGGAACCAGAAGGAACTAAAGATTACAATTAAAGGAGAAGAACACTTAAATTTGACTTACTAATGCAAAATGGAGCAAAATACTTTAACATTGGAGGATATTTGTGAACAATGGGCCCAGAAGTTAATTTTAAGAGTGTCTGCAATTATAGATAGACTGTGTTTAAAAGATGATATGGCAAAGGAACAAGTTTTACCGGATAAGACTGAGGCTGATTTGAAAGTGGATTTAAAAATGACAGACTACAAGAACGACATGGAAAAAGATCCTACACAGGATATACAAACAAAATCAGTTGATGTCCTAATAAGTAAAAGGGATATACAAATAGCAAACCAAAAGAGTGATCTGGATAACTTTCCCATATTGGATTTACAAAAGAGACTTGTTAAAGTTTTGAAGAATTTTGTGAGAAGGGACAAAGAAAAAATGAAAAGAAATCAAGTTCTAGGACATTATTTGAAGGGACTAAAGATCAAGATTGTTAAAAGGAAGAAATATAAAATTAGTTACTTGATTAAGGTTAAAATAGATATGTTGTTATCTCTGGTAACCTTTAATGGACTTTTGCTGACATCAGGACTGAAATAATGAGGTTTTAAGGATTTGTTTATAGATAAGTGATGGGATATGGGAAGAAGAGATCATGTGTTGTATTTTAAGAGGCGGTAATAAGTTACTAAAATTGTTTATAGTTGTGATGAAGGGGAAAGACATTTCTTTATATATTTATTTTCTTTTTCTTTACTATATTCTTATTTTTCCTTTATTTTCTACTTTTCTTTCTATTTTTTTCTCTTTTCTGCACTTCTATGTTTTCTTTTTATTATTTTAGATTTTTTAGTTTGTATTAGTTTTTATCCTTTTAATTGTAATAAAATTACTATTAAAAATAGGCTTCACTTCAATCCCTCAGACCACTTTCTTATTTACTTATAGCAAGGGTTGGAAATGGCGGCTCGCGAGCCAGATGCGGCTCTTTGGCCCCTTGAGTGTGGCTCTTCCGCAGCTGAACTCACCCCCGCCCCTTCCATGCGATTGGCCCCCCGCCCGCAAACCCCGCCCCCTGGCTCTCGAGCATTGGATTGGATCCACAGAGGCGAAGGCAGGCGCGAGCTGGAGCCCGACAGGTGAGGGAGGTGGCCGGGCGGCAGGACAGGACGGGCGGCGCTGCTGGGGCTGGTGGCGGAGCTGGAGGGAGTGGAGGGACCAGGCGTTCCCGTGGGCGCAGCGCGCGCTCTGCAACCCGCCTTGGAGGCGCTCCTGGAGAAGCGGCCGCGGGAGGCCCTCCAGGTGCACCGTCCCGCCCCATCAATCACCCCACCCCGCCGTTCGGTGTCCTCTCCCCCCGCTAACCCAGGCCCTGAGGCGGCCAGGGGAGCCGAGCCAGGCTCGGACCGGAGGCGGCCAAGGGAAGAGCAGGTGGCTCTTCGCCCTGCGCCGCCCTGCCGCTCACGTCCCGGGCCCGCGCCCTCGCCTGGATGCCGCAGAGCAGCGCCATCTCCAGCCGCAGCAGCCCCTGCAGCCGCTCCTGCGCCGCCTCCGACAGCGCCGCATCCCGGGCCAGCAGCGCCTCCCTGCCGTGCCGGGCCTCGCTCAGTGCGCTCGAAGAGACGGGCCTGAAGGGGCGCAGAGGCCGGAGAGGGAGCCCCTCCGTCTCCCCTTCTCTCCCTGCCTTGCCTGCCCGCTGGGCACGGAAGCGCAGCCGCCTTGACGTCAGGCGCTGGCGGCGCACAGCATCTTCCGCGCGGGGTCCCGGCTGGTGTCTGGGCTCGGGCGCCGGCGGGGAAGGAGGCGCGGGTCCCGCCCGGTGGAGAGGACGCAGCCTTCCGCTCTCCCGCGCCCGTCCTGCTGGCCGGAGGGTGGCAGCTCTTTCTCCGCCACTCCCGGTGGGGCGGCCGGGCCGGGTTCGCGGAGCCCATCTGCGGGGCTGCTCCGCCTTCGCCAGCCCCGAGCCCCGAGGTCTCCTGGGAAGCCCGTCCCGACTAAAAAGGGAGACGGTTATGGTTGTGTAGAGCAGTTTTTATTTCACCCCACTGGCTGCAGGGCTCTGCTGAACCTTCCCCTCTATTCGATTCAGCCCCTGCCTCGCCAACTTCGCCGGAATGCCAGCCTCGGTGCCCTTCACAGTCGCGCCCCCCAGCAATCCTATCAGGGCGGCTGCCTTTGCTTTTTTCAGTTGTGAGAAGCCTCGAGACGCTTCCACACTCCCAATAAGCATCAGCCACCCCAGGCACACTAACTGGAACCCGCCCTGCTTCCCCACCCCGCTGGCAAGTGGCAGCCACCAGGCCTTCCCTCTATACTCCCAAGGCTTCTTCCCCCCTTCATCTTCCCTCCATACTCCCCAAGACACCGCGGGCTCAGGTCATTTCACTAACTTCTCCGGAAGAGAAGCGACTGGAGCAGTCGAGCCTCTCTTTCCCTTCTCCTTCTTCCAAACCTCCCCCACCCCCTTCCACGTGATTGGCTCCCGCCCGCAAACCCCGCCCCCTTCCACGCGATTGGCTCCCGCCCGCAAACCCCGCCCCTTCCACGCGATTGGCCCCTGCCCGCAAACCCCGCCCCCTGGCTCTCGAGCATTTCAAAACGTCCTCGAGCATGTCAAAATGGCTCCCGGCATAAAAAAGTTTGCCGACCCCTGACTTATAGCATCTCCATTCTGTCTGGAGTTTTTTTCAATTTGTTCTCTCCTGTAAGGTCAATTATTGAACTTAGGTAGTATTTAAGAGTACAAATGCTTCCACTGAATTGGATAGTAAGGAACAATTAAACTGGATATCCTCAGCATTCTGAAGATATCCCACTCCAAAACTCTAGATGGTCTCCTCCAATGTTTTCATGTAGATGTTGAATAGCATGGGCCACAAGATGGAACACCATGGGACATCGCAGATCAATGACCTAGGTATCTAACAATAGTCCTCCAGCATCACCTTCTGGACATAGCCCAGTAGGAAATAATGGAACCACTGTAAAACTCAAGGCCCAATCCCACGAAGTGGTCCAGAAGGATAAAGTGATTGATGGTATCAAAAGACATCAAGATGTCCTGGAGGATTAGCACAGCCATACTCCCCAGCACATCCAGTACCTACTGTAGGTCATCTACCAAGGATACCAAAGTAATTGCAGTACCATATCCCGTCTGAAAGCCCACTGAAATGGATCTAGAAAATCAGTATCACTAGGATGACTCTGGAGCATGAGGCCACCACCTTCTTAATTGCCTTTCCCAGAAATGGACATTTGTGACTCATCTCTTGGAACTAGGTGGCTTTCCTCAGTAGATGTCTTATTATGGCCTCTTCTAAGCAGGAGAGGAATACCTCTCTCTAGCAATGAGGCACTGATCACCTGTCTTAATATGGAGCCAGCCCCATCCTGGCCAATTTAATCAAATAGGAAAGGCAAGGGCTGGGTACATGGGTTGTGGACCTCATTTAATCCTTTCACACAAAAAACTCTATGGTAATCCAATGCCATTTCCTGGTTTGCCACGCAATTCCTCCAATACCAAGGCCCTATGTGAGATTTTCTGCAAAAATCCATGGAAACTTCATTCTCTGCAGTATTTTTTTTTGGTTGTTGTTGTTTGTTTGCATTAAACTAAACATATTGAAATCATTTGGTTATTGGCATTCTCAAAATTACACACCTGTGAAGTATGTATTAGAAGTGGCATTCGGTTTCTTCTTACAGATATATGGCAAAGCAATGCTGCAGTCCCGGTTCTGCCATCCTCCTGAGGACTCTGTTCGTATCACCCCACAATTTTCTTCATTGGGGTTGTCAGGTTGATCTACAAGAGAAGGAGATACCCTACCACTGCAAGAGCCATTCTTTAAACAGAAAAGCATAGCCCAAGAATGTCAATTTTAAGGATGCAATTTTGGATCAACTTTGAATTTCAACGATTGACAAGATATTCTTTTCGGATTTTGTTATGAGAAAGGAAAAATATATATTCTGTGCTGTTGAAGATGAGGCTGCATATGGGGAATTAAAGCAATTTCTGTCTGGTTATGACAGCTGCAAAATAACTGAGTAAGCCAATCTCAGAAAAGTAAAGATCTCCATATTCTCAAAAACATCATCATCATTATAAAATGTAATAATAAGTTTTAAAACCAGCTACCCTTATTTCAAATAGTTTCCATTCCCTGCCAAATGGAATAAGGCAAAGGATGGATTTTAAAAAATGGATTACTATTAACATGTTACTTTAAATTGTAAATTAAAGCCAAGTAGCTCATCTGTAGAGAAAAAAGGCAGGCTGTGTTTGAACCAATATTTGTTGGGGCTATCTTATTTGGGCTGTAAAAATCTAAATGTGTTCTCTTTGTTACTATCTAGGGGTTACCCAGATTACTGCATCCCATATATGGTAGCCCTACTTTGACTTAATGGCATATACCGCTATCATGCAAATTCTAAAGAGAGGTGGAAAATGGGCTTGTATTATACTAGATAAAGTTTTATATTGTGTCTGGCTCTTCACTATACACACACACACACACACACACACACACGGAATAGGAATATATATATCTATAGAATAGGAATCTATACAATTAGTAAGCAAGGTCTGCTTACACCCTGTATTTACAGAATAGTTGACAGTTCTTTTGTGACCTCATTCAATTTTCCACCTCTCTGTCCAACTTACCATTTTCCCAATTCAGGAACTTCAAGGGGGAATTGTCAGACCACTGCCAACCCCCATTGAGGTCCAAATCATTAAGGCCAATCCAGAGTGTGGAACCGTATCCTGTCAGCAGTCCTGGTATAGTCAGAGAAAGATAGAAAGTCATAAGGCATACACCCTAAGGCATACACAGCCATAATGAGTGTTCTTCCCTCCACCATTCTTATTAAACCATGCTGATAGACAATCTCCCATTACACACCAAGCACAAACTACTCTTCCCTGAATTCCTTCTCTTCTGAGCCATCCATTTGCACCAAATATTTTTTTCTTTCATGAATCTTTTACAATATTTATGATGTAAATGCAAATATTTTATATATACTGTAGGTATGCACTGATACTTTCTCTATCCCAATACTGAAGAAAACCCAACAAGCAACCATTATTGGCATGGTTATTGTTGGTCTATATAGGTGAAAGAATAGTAAACAAGTCAATCTACGGAGCAAAACATTTTCCATACTTTTACCAGCAGAACCTGTTTCAAGCCTAGATCCCCACTGCTTACCATTGATGTAGGTCTGCTCATGAATCGCAGTGATACTAAGCAAGCTGGCTCCCTGCTGCTCGCAGCTCTTCCCAGCCTCCTGCCAAGACAGGGTGGACTGGAAGTTGAATTGATAGCAGCTATTGGTGAGTTGGTCCCTATCCCAGAATGTATCACAGTCATTGCCTATGAAGACAAGGCAAAAAGGAAGTTACTCCAAGTGAACAAATGGATGAGAAGCAGCTACTTGTTTAACTTTGGAAATACATTTTACAGTTTTTTAAGTTGTGTGACCAAGATTGCCTAGGGAATAATCCTGTGGAAAAAGGAAAGGAGAGAATGCAAGGTTGAATGGGGACACAGGAAGATAAAGAATAGCTTACTATGAGTGGTGGAGTTTTATATAGCTTTACAAATACTTCCGTACTGATAATTCTAACTGAACATCCTTGGAAAAAAATGCACTCATGTTATTGATGCTTTTGCACATAAACGTAACAATGAGAGATAGAGATAGAGATAGATGAGATAGAGATGATAGAGATAGAGATAGAGATAGAGATAGAGATAGAGATAGAGATAGAGATAGAGATAGAGATAGAGATAGAGATAGAGATGATCTGTGGCTTGAATCATGTCAACTGGATTTCTATTTTCTCAGTAGAAACGTTTCACTCCTTATCCAAGGAGCTTCTTCAGTCTGAGTCTTCTTCAGTCTGAATCTCAGACTGAAGAAGCTCCTTGGATAAGGAGCGAAACGTTTCCACTGAGAAAATAGAAATCCAGTTGACATGATTCAAGCTACAGATTGAACGGATTAAAAAAAAAAAGACAGATTCAGAAGATTATAAGGTAGAATGCATAAACCTATGTGTAAATGTCATGCAGACTGCAGCAACTGCATAGAATGATACATTTCTTGAATGTTGAATTTGACATTAAGCTTTTGCTCTTATTGTAAGACGTCCACATAGTCCTCACTTAACAACCCTAATTGGGACCAGAATTTGTAACTAAGCAAAGCGATCATTAGCCAAAACATCACGTGACCGCACCGCTTAGTGACAGCAGTTCCCGTAGTCCCGGTTGCAGTCGTTAGGTGAGGACTGTGCTATCATAAGGCGAGGACCTCACACTTCTCCTGCCCTGCGCGAACTGCTGGCTCCGTCCCACTGCCTCCTCCACAGCCGGGCCCAGTGAGCTCCCTTTAGCAGACAGGCTCCGCTGCCCTGCAGCGATCGCCTCCACTTCAACTCCTCCTACCCGTTTATCTCCCCACCATCTCTGCCCTTTTGGCCGCCTTGCACTCTGCCACCGCCACCTACCCCTGCCACCCCCCGTTTCCCCCAGCTGACCTTCGCTGTCTGACGAGGCGCGCCCAGTCAAGGCAGCTGCTGCCCTTCCGCAACGCCTCACGGAGGCCTCATGAGAAGGCCTTGTAGGGCATCGCGGAGACCTCGTGAGAAGGAGTACAGGGCGTGAGGCATCACAAAGGGCCAGCAGCTGCCTTGGCCGGGTGTGTGTCAGCAACAGAAGACGGCAAAGGTCAGCCGGGGGCTGAAAGGGGTGGCAGGGTCACTGGAGTGCAAGGCGGCAGGGCAGCAAAGAGGCAGGGGCAGCAGAGTGCAGGGAGGCTCAAAGGGCAGGGGGAGATTGGCAGGTGAGGGGAGTTGAAGTGCATGCTGCGATTGTAAATGCGAGTGGGCTGCCAAGCACCCAAATTTTTATCACGTGACCGCGGGGCTGTAACTTCGAGGACCGGTCGTAACTACCATTTGTTTAGTGCTGTCATAATTTCAAACAGATGCTGAATGAATGGTCATTAAGTGAGGACTACCTGTAGTGCTTGTATATGCATGTATACAGGTAGTCCTCTTTAGTGACTACCTCGTACAGCAATCGTTTGCACTTACAACAGTGATGAAAAAGTAACTTTGCAACCAATCCTCGCATTTACGACCTTTGCAGGTCTGTAAAGCAAAGGAAAGCTGAAGTAAGATTGTAAGCACTTTCACTTAGTGACTGCTTTGCTTAGCAACCCAGTTGCTGGTTCCAATTGTGGTCGCTAAATGAGGACTACCTGTATATACATATGCATTTGTATACACACACAATGTCTATATATACCATCTTTCTATGTGTTCCATGGCAAATGTACTCAAAGTCTGGCTGCACTGCTAAATCTGTACCAAATGTTTATCAGTGTTCTAGTTATTAAGGTGAAGGATCAGACATTTAGTGCAGGAAAAGAAAGCAACTGCTGGGGAAAATTCATGCATATAATTTGGGCCTAGCTGCAGAATAGCAACTAAAGGCAGGAAGTAGGGGAAAGTAATATAGGTGAATTAATATGAACTGGCCCAGCTGATAGGAGGGTGGGAGGAAAGAGCAACAAGAAGAACCAGAAAAAATCTATACAGAGTGCAATAGCAGAATACTTCAGGAAATCATAGCCCTGAAGCCTAAGGAGCTTAGCTGTCAAAAGGAGAAATGATAAAAACTCTTGTAGAGTCTAGCAAAAAACCCAACAACATTTAACTCAAGTGGACACAGTTGCCACTTCATTCTCATGAATAAATTGAAAAGGGTTAGCCAAGGGAATCATATGCCGATAATTCCATACAACAGGAAGCAGCTTACTCTTAATGGGACAGAATCCCCATCTCTCATCTTTGCCATAGTCCTGTGTGGTGGCACACCAGAGGTGACCATCTCCACGTCCCATGCTTGTACAATCATGAAACCACTGATTATCGTACTTGAAGGGGATGGTGCAGGGCTTTCCATGAGAGTTGCCTTGAATTGTGTAAATTTCTGGAAAAGAGAGAAAGCTATGGCTCATATTTATCTTCCTCTGCTAGAAAAAGGAAATGCTTATAATTTTGAACAAAGGGCTTGGCAACCAACACTGTGATCCAGCTTAAGATTCCATAAGCCATTCCATAATTCCTTTGGCTAAATATGCCATCAGCATATGCTGCCTAATTTCAAATTAATCCAACACATATTTAATTGCTGGAAGATTGTTCCAAACCGTACATGACTACATTTTTTTCTCCACCTGCAATAGTTCCCCACACACTCTCCAGTAACAAAATTAATCTATAAATTCTGCACCAAGTGGGGAACAATACGTATATAAAATACAGGTTTTAGTTGTTAAGGACAGGACACTGACTGAAAGAGAATTTGCTGAAAAAGATAAAGTTGGCAGATGGATAAAACATAAAAACATAAAAGTAGACCATTTCCACCTAAGCTCATAAATATTCAGCAGACAACTCAGTCCTGACAGTATTTGAAAATGTGCTACTTAACTCCAGGAACAAAAGATTTATTCCTGTCAAGAATGGAGATAGCTGGAAAAGTTATTCCTGATTCTGATTTATGTTTTGGCAGTATCTGAACAGTTAATAGTTTTCAGAAAGCTTGCCATGTTCATCTTTTCTGGCAAAAAAGTTTTATGGAACCTTAAAAATTATCCAATGTAATTATTTTCTTACGTGATGATACAACTGGCTAGCCTAAGATGCCACAAAACCCGTTTGATTTTTTTTAAAGTTAATAGATCACAGTAAAATAACACTAAGTACAATTAAATGAGATTGATTCTTTGAAACATGGTTCTCCTCTGTCTTCAGAGACAATGGAGGGCAATGAAGATTCTCCATCCATTAAGTCATATATTCTTTTGGGAAAAGTACACATACTTGTCTTATGAATTGTAGGTTATAATTCCATACATATTAGTAAATTGCTCTTAACCAAAATTGTTTTGCTTATTCACTTTTCATATTGCAAAATCAGTCTTAAAATTCTGCATCAAGATTGCACAAACCCTTGACTGAGAGAAACTAAATCCAAACTAAATAACTCTGCATTTATAAATTTGTTTTGGAAAAGGGTAAGACCAGTGAAATTGCAGTGTTCTCCCAACATTTTGGAAATCCTTCCTGGTTCACCTTTTGGCTTCAGAGACTTCATGAGGCATTGTTTACCTTTTTCTACTTAACTTAGTAGAGAAAACTTATAATAAAAGTTACATATCTTAGCATTGTCAAATAGCTATTTCTGTACAATTGTAGAACTTTAAAATATACACAAAGGTCTGCTGACAGAGTTTTGGATCCTTACTAAACTAGTCACAGACCCCATCATTCAGATAAATTAGTAGCATTCAGATCCATTTGAAATCAATCAAACTATTCATTCTATTCTGAATATTCTATTTAGAACATTATATTTAGACTGAGTTTAGTGAGCCTGGATTCAAATCAGAGCAGAAACCACAACTTCACCATACAGCTGTTTTTCATGCAAACTGAGGCTGATGTTTGAATGGTAAGAGATATTTAGAATGAATGGTGGTTGATGACTTTGGCGTTCATCCATCCTTTGGCAAAATGGAATTCTAAGTTATAGTAAAACCCTTGAAATAGCAGATGGAAGCTTGGTATGTACTTTCGAAGACAGTAAAATTATTCTGATGCTATTGTACAATTTATTTATACAGGGAAAATGGATAAAACCTGCAAAATAAATGGTAGGAATTTTAGAGTATCTACACTATCATAACTAGACTTTAACAAGATAGCCCCTATTTTCTTAAAGTATTAATCCAGCAGAAAAACAATATGACTGGTAGCATCCTTGAGCAAAAATTCTTAATTTTATTCAAATTATTGTTGTAGAGAACAACTGATATTTATGACGGATTCTCCTTCCATTTCAGTTTGAAAAAATGAATGAAGGGAGGCAGGAGATTATTGGTTTTGTATTTTGTTTGTCTCTCAAGGAAAGCTATGACCAGAGAAATGGCAGCATTTCCATATTTGCTTTCTCAGGTTTATAATGGTCCAGTGGTTAAGGTGCTGCACTAGAAACCAGGAATCTGTGAGTTCTAGTCCTGCCTTAGGCATGAAAGCCGGCTGGGTGACCTTGGGCCAGGCACTCTCTCTCAGCCCAACTCACCTCACAGGGTTGTTGTTGTGGGGAAAATAGGAGGAGATATGTTCGCCTTGAGTTATTAATAAAAATAATAAAGGTGGGATAAAAATTAAATAAATAAATAAATAAATAAAACAAAATATTGCCCATAATTAGATAACTAAACTGAACAGACCCAAGGTGGACCAGAAGAGACTTTCCTCATGCAATGTATGTAAGAATTTACTGTATAAACTAATTAATAACATGCTGTTATGATAACCAATATAGACTACCTTTGTTAAAGATTTTTTTTTAAGTATGAAGTTTATCATCTAAGTCAGATAGTGGGGATTGGCTGCCTATAAGCCCTATAGATATTGCTAAACTGCAATTCCCAGTAGCTCTAGCCATCAGGGATAAGAGTAAGGGATGTTGGGAACATCCAGAAACCCAGAAATTACCCACCCCTGCTGTTAGCGTTAATTGCTACAGCAGTGTTCTGACAATGCTTGGACAATCAAAGTTTAGTGCTGCCTATCACCATCCTGCTCTACTTTCAAGATGCAAAAGCAGCTAGCTGGTTGACTACTGGAAGTAAAAATGCTAAATTACATAACTTGAATTTATAAGCCTATTCTGTTATTCACATATACTCATGAGGAGTAAGTGTTAATGTTATTTATTGCTAATAATTTTAACAAAAACATCAAAAAAAGATACTAAATTTGGATGTTTTTGCAGAATAAAATTTTGAAGTTTGACACCTGCTATGATAAGAAACAACAACATTAATTTTCAGTCTTCTAATGTGGGTTTTACCAGAGTATGGCCTAGAGCACAAATCTTCATCATGGCCATAGATCTTCCATTGGCCTCCACGAGCCTGGTCACCTCTGTCAGCTGGTGTCAGTGACCAGTTCCCCAACCTGGAGCTCAAATACTGGGAAAGCTGGTCCCCTAGACTCCGACAGTTCCACCGCATGTTGACAGACTCACGGTCACATTCATAAGTGGCCAATGCATGGGTGGTAGCACTGCTGTTTGCAGATTTCCAGGAGACTCCCAAGCACTGCATGGTTCCAATGTTGAAAAGCCGATTCCGGGAAACCCATTTCCACTTCTGAGCAGGAAGACTTGTGTTACAGATCTTGGAAATTTTCACCAAAGAGTCCTTTGTCTCCAAGCAGCTCTGCAGACCACTGTTATAGAGGAGAAATGTCCCAGAGTCTGAGAAAATATAAATTAAAGAGAAGGATATAACAACAACAACAACAACAACAACAACAAATACAACTATAGCTATTGAAGGTCCAAATACAGAAGGCCATTCAGTATCAGCTACCTCACACACATCCAAAAGCCCCTCACAGATGAAGCCATCTAAATTTGAACTTGGCATTGGGTCAGAAGCAGACAATAAATATGGCAAGAAACTGTTAATAAATTAATATGGAGTTAATTAAGACCCAGAGTTAAACAAAATTTTTTACAAGATTTCAAAGAGAGAGGTGGCCTCGCCCTTCCAAATCTAGAACTGTATCATAAAGCAAGCTGCCTGTCATGGATAACAGAATGGATAAAATCCTTGAATAGTAGAATGGCAATTTTGGAGGGGGCAGGTTTAGACAATGGACTTCATAGATACTTATGGTACAGAGACACAAAGGAGGATAAAAACTTAAAAGGACATATTATCAGACAAGGTTTGATAAAAGTATGGAATGCCACAAAGGGCATACAGTAATACGCCCAACAATTTCTCCCTCAAATGCTTTTCACGTTGGAGGTAATTACAGCAAGAAAAATGTAATTACATATGCAGATATGGTTCACTCAGATTCTACAAGCAAATTAAAAACACAGCAAGAACTATTTAGTGAAGGCTGGGATGTATTTACAAATAGCTGGAAGGATAAAATCAGATCTCAAAAAGGAAGGAGGAATATTAAGGAAAAGAAACAGAATTTGAAACTCTCATACAAAATCAGCAACACCAATTAGGTTGTGTATATATAAACTCTTACTTAGATATTATTTATTTATTTATTTATTTAATTATTTGAATTTATCCCCGCCCATCTCTACCATGGTAGACTCTGGGCGGTTTACAATCAGAATATATAAAAAGTTAAAAAGACTATACATTTAAAAGCTACTATAAAAATAAGATATGATACAGAAACAGAACAAACAAAAAACTGTATGGCAAAGCGGATGCAAAATTTCAAAGAAACAGTTACAATACAACAATGGAAAGAATTATGGACTAAATATATAAAATTAATACCAAGTTATAACTTAAAGGAAAATTGGTACAAAATGTTTTATAGATGGTATTGATAAATATCTAAGATGGAGAAATCATACAGTAATAAGCCAGTTTGGTCTAGTGGTTAAGGTGCTGGGCTAGAAACTAGAAGTCTGTAAGTTCTAGTCCCACCTTAGGCATGAAAGCCGGCTGGGTGATCTTGGGCCAGTCCCTGTCTCTCAGCCCTAGGAAGGAGCCAATAGCAAACCAGGAGACTGAGAGTTCTAGTCCCGCCTTAGGCATGAAAGCCGGCTGGGTGACCTTGGGCCAGTCACTCTCTCTCAGCCCAACTCACCTCACAGGGTTGTTGTTGTGGGGAAAATAGGAGGAGGAAGGAGTATTAGATATGTTCGCTGCCTTGAGTTATTTATAAAAATAATAAAGGCAGGATAAAAGTTAAATAAATAAATAAATATTGGAAATGCCATAAAACAGAAGGGACATTTTGTCACATGTGGTGGACATGTAAAAGAACTCAAAATACTGGAAAGACATACATAGTATAATGCAGAAAATCTTGGAATTTAAATTTGAAATGAAACCACAACTGTTCTTATTAGATATAATCTCAGAAAAAAATTAACAAGATATATAATGATTAAATGAGATATATGCTTACCGCAGCATGAATAAACTTTGCTCAACACTGGAAGAAAGACACAATCCTGACGACGTCTGATTGGGAACTTAAACTTGGAGAATATGCAGCAGTGGCAAAATTAACAGTATACTTACACAATAGAAGGTTAACTATAAGCAAGAATGATTCCCATAGATACAACACATCACACAGCATGGGTAAATATAACCACTTACACTATGGCTTTTAAGGGGGCCTGAATGCTTCCAAATATCGCAAATCAGCAAATGTACAAAAAGGGGGGAGTCAGAAATAATAATAACAATCATCATCATCATCATCATCATCATCATCATCATCATCATCATCATTATTTCTTTTTCTATTCTCCAATAGAAGAGAATATATTTAGCTCAGGGTTGAACTATGGAGTCCTTGGTGCTCTCTGAGCTTGGTTGTCTGCTTATAGATGTTTCATTACCCAACTAGGTAACATCATCAGTGCTAGTGAGTGTGATTAGGGTATTGTTTTCTGCTTGTCTGGTGTTAATCCCTATTTATCTGGGTGTTGGCTGATGGAGAGGATGTGTTCCAATCTTTTTGTTTCCTTCTTAGCTTTATTGTCTCTTTTGAATGGTGTGTAAATATGGTTTATCTCAATGTAGATAAACATATTCATATATTTAGATAA
Organism: Charina bottae; assembly: GCA_023362775.1. NCBI lineage: Eukaryota > Metazoa > Chordata > Lepidosauria > Squamata > Charinaidae > Charina > Charina bottae. Next base: position 20,067 of record JALMGJ010000073.1, on the reverse strand, counting down.
ACATAATCAAACATATCCATCCTGATGTGAATTGCAGTGATTCTTTTTTATGTTATACTTAACTTTGGATGAAAAGTCAAATAATCTTATGTCTGTAATATTGATATCCTAACAGCAATTAATACTGATATAATTTTTACTTTTTTCTTTTTATCTTCATTACTTTAAACTTTCTAAATAATAGAAAGTTCATAATTTTAATCATATTACATAATACTGTATTGAAATCTGCATTGAAATAATACAATGTATTGAGATTTATAACATTACAATAAAAGAGGGGGAAAAAGAAGACAACAATAGAACCTTGATGTGGGAAATCCTGGGTTCAATAGCCCCACATCTGTAATCAAATATTTTTGTAAAGAATTACCAAGTCAGTCTGCTGAGGGACAATTAACCAGAATGATATACAGTACTCCGATTGTGAATAAATATATACTTGCATAATGGTTTAGTTGCTGTTTTAGTTCAAATTCCCAGTGATGACTAATGCTATGATTAACTTTCTTGTCCCAGACTGTTTGTTTGTTTTTTAGAAAATTCTTAGCAGGATCTCTGGCTGCTAATATGCTTTCAGCTCAGAAAATACAACTTCCGAGCCACCACCACTTCTTAAAATGTAAGCACTTTTAAGATCTCTTTTCTAAGCAGCAAAAAGAGAAACATCAACTTCCCCAAAACAAAGGCAGACAGCACGTTCTGGGAAGAGCTAGTTTTCCCCAGCTTGCTCTATATACTTAGCTTTGTGGTTTTAGAAACTTTCAGGTCATAGTAAGCTGTCTAAGTCAGCAAAAAGTGTGTGTGAGCCAAAAAAACAAACAAAAAAGGATCAACTTACTCTAAAAACAAAGGGCTAAAGTTGGAAAATTACAACGTGCAGAACTCAGAAAATTACAGCCCCCAAAGTGTTTCACGACCTTTTGCTGAAGAGAAAAAAAGAAATATAGTGATCAGTTACCTGGTTAGCAAAGGCACTAACTCTTGGGACTATTTGGAACATGTTTCTTCAGCTTATTCGATCTACTGTAGTAAAACCCATGCTTTGAACATGGCGCATGGAACATGGAGATGAAAACTTTGACAGATAAAGTGCAACAAGAGCAAGCATGGGCAGACCCCAAAAGGAATGAGTCTATCTTGCTCCTCGTGTAATTAGCCCTTTCTTTAGGACTGTTGCATTGTAGATCTTCCTTGCATCTTGCTGCAAAATCTGGCTATATATGGCTACTGGCTTTTTCATATATGTGTGATATACATAAAAAGGCGTGAGGTTTCAATTGTGTGGTCACCACAACCATCTTGAGTTTTTTGATGCCCCCTTACAAGTGGCATCTTAGAATTGGATGGCTCCTAAAAACAGCATGATTTCTATGAAGCTAAATTCTCATGATCATTAGTTTTAACACCAACCTAGAGCAGTGCTTTCCAAAGTGCCGCTGTTGGTGACACACCAACGGCAGCAGCGGGGACGCGCGGGGGGGCATGTGCACGGCGGCGGTGCAGGGGGGCGCGCGGTGGCAGCGGCGTGCACGGCAGCGGCTTCGCTAAAACGTGGAAGCGCTGTCACGCCACTGCTGCCACCGCCGCGCGCGCCCCCGTGCCGCCGCTGCGCACGCCTCCGTGCCGCCGCTTCGCGACACACTAAACTGTGTGTTGCGACACACTAAAGTGTCGCGACACACAGTTTGGAAAGCTATGAGCTAGAGAGATCAGTGTAGAAGTGAGATAGGCCATCCCAAAGCAGGGGGGATTATTTGTTAAGGAAACTTCCTGGCTTGAGTATATTAACTTGGAAATTGAAAAAAGGAAGAATCCAGAAACACACTCACTTTCACAGCAAATTATCTTGCTACAAATACTGATACTGCTATAAAAATGATCTAGGAAGTAAATACCATTCTCTTTTCTAGACAGCTGGATTGTAATTCCCTGATGAAAGTTTACAGGACAGCTGCTCTGCCTCAAGGCAGTTATGTATGATATTCTGCAGAACTGTATCATAATCTCATCCTGATTAATATTCTAATGAAAATACCGAGTGAGGTGCTGCTCTTCTCAAGGGAGATCAAAATTCTGAAATATGTCAGGCAACCGGGCTTAATTTTCAATTGAATACCCTGTGGGAGCAGAAAAGTCAGGCTCTGGCAGGCTCAGCATACTCAGAAAGCATGATGGGCTTAAATGCAGGAGTTGCAGATAGACGCCAACCTATTTTACTTAATTAAAATGTATCATATGAGGAATACCAGGTTGAAGAAGCTATAGCTACTACTAACGTATTTTTTCCACAGTGCCTTTGGTTCCCGAAAAAGGGCCCAGAGATATCATGGGGAAATTATGATGTTGGCAGCTGCAATCACTTTGCTCAGATGAAATGCTGTTTCGTCTTTGTTGCTACTCAGTGCAGCACTGCCAACCACCTTGCCAACATCTGCATCAGGAATACCCAGATGTGTTGCCTAGGGTGACCTCAAACCTGGCACTACTTGGAAACCACGTTGGGGGATGGTGTTTGGGAGCCCTGAATCTGAGCATCTGACATCCCCAATCCAAATATAACTTTTCATCATCCCCCTAGAATCACATATAAGAATCCAAGTGGAAATATGCTGCTGGCTGTGGACTGAATACAACTGGCCTCAGATTGGATGCAATTAGCTACAATGTTTTCTTTCTATAGAGGAAAAAAGATAATATACGGAATGAATTTAATTATATGTTTGATAGGCCAAGAACACTGAATACTAAAAATTTTTGACTGGAACAAACTCAGGAAAATGATTCACTTTTCTCTATTTTCCCCATTGTTTAGATTCTCTTTATTTAAGATATGACAAAATAATATAACTACATTTCTCTTTTTCCTTGTTTTTGTTTTATATATATATGAGAACAGCATGTCATATAAAGTTCATGCAGAGAAGAATAAAGATCATAAAGGCAGACGAGGAGAAAGCATCTCAGATACAATATATAATAATAGAATGAATTTGAGAAGATATCCAACTGAGTGGGGGGGGAAAGGAAGAAGTAAAGAAAGTGACAAGAGTGAATGGAAAGTTGACAACAGATTAGAAACTTTGGGAGTGAAGAACAGGTTTAAAATGAAAGTAGCAATGGAACATCTGAAATTAAATGAGGAGAGTCTCGAAAACCTGATAATGAAAGTAACAGAAAATGAGAAAACTGAGGGGGAAATGATGGAGAAGGAGCACTGGACAGGATTATAGGCCACAGGTAGAAATTAGCCAGTTGAATAGGGTAGATTGGATTCAAGCGGTTCCATTTCTCTCACAGGAAGCATCCATTAAGCACTCCTTCACTTTCTTTTAGAAAAAGGAACATGCGAATCCCATTCAATATTATGGAAATTTAACATAAAATCAAGAGGTGTCGGAACAGCAGAATGTTGAGTACTAAGGCTTTGTAGTTACCATAAAAATGTACAGCCAGTATTCTCCCTGCCTTTAAAATAAAGTCTATCTTGCTTCTTTGTTAAAACAAACCAAGTTATATTATTTGGAAATGGATTACTAGAAGAGTTATTAAATATGACATTTAATCAAGTAATTGGATTAACATTATAAGAGACAAGTAAATTTGTGGCTATAGTTTAGATCCTGATTCAGCAGAAAACCTATTAAATTATACTGAAGTTGAATGTTATCAAACAAGTGGATAAACAAATATGTACTACTACAGAAGAATAATACTGATAGGTATTTAGTTTCATGAGCCAACTGAAGCTGTCAAATTATTCACAAAGGAAGTAGGAATTAATATATTATCTCCCCATTGTCATTCCCTAATCTGGAGGCAAATGCCAGCAATAGCAATTTTCCCTGTCCATGGAAGTTCCCTGAGTGGTTTAGAATTCATGACTCTAAAATGCTTTTTCCAATGGAACCAACTCTATATCCTTTCACTGCAGGATTTTTTTAATCCACTTTTTTATTGTTATCTGGTTATAATTGTATATAAGTTGCATATCAGAGTTAGGGTTAAGGCAGGCTGTTCCGCCCTGTTATGTTTTATTTTTATTTTCTGGGTTTTTTAGATGTTTTGATTTGAATTGTACAACATCCATTATATTTTAATGTAATGTTGAATTTGGGGATGGGGGGGAGGGAGGGGGGGGAGGGAGGGAGGGAGGTTATGCCAAAGCATAACCTTAATAACCTTAATTCTGTAAGCCACCCGGAGTCACCCTGTGTGAGTTGGGCGGCCTTATAAATCTGTTTAATAAATAAATAATAAATAAAGCCATATTACGGCTTCACGGGACAACTTTGTTCACCCAATACCACAAGATCTGGGGTCCTGTAGTAAATTGAACAGTAGACTATCTAACCTTTTTTAGCTTAGTTAGCATACTGTATGAACCCAACCATTATGTAAAAAGATGTGAAGCACGTTCCTGAACAAAGAAGGTTCACAGCAACTCCCAAGTCCTCTTGTAAAACCTGCTTTATGTTAACTGTCAGTTTCTAAGATTTCTCTGAGGTCCAGGTTTTACTGACTAGAATCCAAAGATCTACGTATAAACTTACACATTTTCTGTTATGATCTGTACAATCTTTACTATTTATTCATGTACCCCAAATGTTAATGAAGAAAGAGAACGTACCAAAGCCCCAACATAATTCTATTTTTTATTCCTTTAAAGGTCACCTAGAGAGATATTTGGGGATCACGGACTGAGTAGCCCAGTAGTGAGGATCAGGCTAGTGCAGAGCTTTCCAAACTTTTCATGTTGGTGACACACTTTTTAGACATGCATCATTTCGCGACACACTCTTACAGCAGGGCACAAGGCAGGCACTAGGACCTGCGTGGAATCCTGGCAGGGCAGGTTTGGAGGCAGCCAGGCACAAGGCAGGCACTAGGACCTGCACGGAATCCTGGCAGGGCAGGTCTGGAGGCAGCCAGGCACAAGGCAGGCACTAGGACCTACACGGAATCCTGGCAGGGCAGGTTTGGAGGCAGCAAGGCACAAGGCAGGCACTAGGACCTGCGTGGAATCCTGGCAGGGCAGGTTTGGAGGCAGCAAGGCACACGGCAGGCACTAGGACCTGCGTGGAATCCTGGCAGGGCAGGTTTGGAGGCAGCAAGGCACACGGCAGGCACTAGGACCTGCGTGGAATCCTGGCAGGGCTCGGAGGCAGCAGCAGCTGCGACACACCCAGACACTGCAGCCGACATACTAACGTGTCCCGACACACGGTTTGGAAAGCTTTCCAAACTGTGTGTCAGCTGCAGTGTCTGGGTGTGTAGAGGCTGCTGCTGCCTCCAAGCCCTGCCAGGATTCCGCGCAGGTCCTAGTGCCTGCCTTGTGCCTTGCTGCCTCCAAACCTGCTGTGATTCCATGCAGGTCCTGGTGCCTGCCTTGTGCCCTGCTGTAAGAGTGTGTCGCGAAATGATGCCCTGCTGTAAGAGTGTGTCGCGAAATGATTCATGTCTAAAAAGCGTGTCACTAACATGAAAAGTTTGGAAAGCTCTGGACTAGTAAATCTACTAGTAAAGAATACCCCAATAATCTCATCCTCTTCCCTTGAAATTATACTGAAGAATCAATTCTAGAGCATGGAACTACCTCACTCTTTGCTCTAAAGCAGTATTCCTCAACCTTGGCAACCTTAAGATGTGTGGACTTCAACTCCCAGAATTCCCAGCATGCTGGCTGGGGAATTCTGGGGGTTGAACTCCACACATAACAAAATGGCTAAGGTTGAGAAACACTGCTCTAAAGTAAAGAAACAATAGCCTGGACTGAGGTCTTTACACATGCAGGGCAACTTAATTTTCCCCCACCCTCCATACCCCTTGTTTCAGAAAATTTGTATTTCTCTTCCATATGCATAGAGGGTGTGTTTTAAAATCTTCCTTGGGCAAAGACCACTTTAGCACTGGAGAACAGTTTCTTGAAGTTTAACACATCACCAAATTTAAGAAAAATCTCTATCGTGGTTCAGTAAATTTCTGTTCTAATCTACTGAATTCTCTGCTAAGAAAAGAAACACATCCTCTCCAATCCATCATCTTTCCAATCACCCCTATCCTTGAATTCAGTTCCGATAGCAGGATGAGAAAGGGCTGGGGGACAGAGTAGCACTAAAGACATTTGTTTAGATCATCCACAACTGTATTCTCCTTCTCAATCTTACACACCAGTACAGAGAGATGGATTTTCTTCTAGACAAGTTGATGGCTTATCACCCTAGGAAGGTAGCCAGGCCTGATGTCTTCCTCTAGGAGCAGCTCTAAAAGAGAGTTAAAATGGGTGGGAGCTTCTGGAAGATTCTTCTGCTGGTTTTCCTCTCATCTTTGCTCAGGAAGGGAAACTCAAAGCTGCCTGACAAAGGGGGTGGTCCATAGAGGAGGGAATATGCAGTGCTCCTAAACTACTGCAAACCTATCCTTTTTAAAGTACCTTTACTGTATGAGGGGGGGAAGTGTGTTTCTATATTTCATGAGATTTTCTGGAGACCAAGAGAACAGACAATCTTCTGTTGCCATTACTTGGGCCTGGGCCCTTCTTCAGGACAAAAATTCTAAGCCTAAGAGCCTTTTGGCCTGGAAACCTGAGGCTGCTCTCTTGATAGGAATGGTCTCAGCAATCTCCTTCCAGCTTCCCTGCTGACATGTTTCCACTGAACACATTCAGTCTTTTCTCTCTCACACAAGCATGAAAGGCAAAGGAGTACAGAACAGATTACATGGCTTCTCTCTGCCCCCCCCCCCCATCATTCCTCACAGTCATTTCTTTCAGAAATTAAACCATATTCCAACTCACATGCAAGTTAATCATTCACAACTAAAAACATATCCTTCGTCACCAAAAAGCAAAAGCCTTCCTCCTTAAATTATTTGGCCTTCTCTCCTCCCCTGTCCCAATGAAAATTAATGGGGAGCTGTTCATCCTTCTATTCATACCCCTGAACTTAAACAAAAATCAATCAAAGCCCATCTGCATTTCCCACCTTCATCAGCTTGGAGTAACAGCATTACGATTCATTCAAGCAGAACAAAGCTGCCTTTCTTGTAGGAATGAAAACCAAAAGCCGCAAAGGCACCTCAGAAAATTGCCTAGGCCAGGAGTTTTCAAACTTTGCAGTGCCACAATCTCCTAAAATGATAAATTCATTTGTGCAACATCGCCAACCATTAATAACTGAGTTTATTGGGGTTAAGATTAGATAAAAAAATAAAGAAATCACTTACTTTTAAAAATTAATTTTTAATTTTTAAAACATTAACTTTTAAAAATTAATGTTTAATAAAACAATGATAGAACCTTGCAACTTATTAAAATAAAATGTAAATTTAAATCAAATTTAAATACATATTTTAATTAAAAAGGATAAGCTTGTTTACTTTTGCATAATCCCTGAAATCCATTCCATTTTTAAAATTAGACACTCTCATTTTTCTCTCCACATTTACTTTCAATAACTATTTGCTCTTTATACAAGCAACTGAAGAAAACATTGACTCAGAAAAAGATTCTTGTAAATGTTTATCAGCACTTCTAGAGGATTAGTTATCTTTAAATTTTCTCATACCTCCCAACAAAAATATTTCTATTTTAAAGGTTAGAACTTTAAAATAATGGATAAAAATATTGCATGCCATGCCAGCGCTGCTGCCAGAGGACAGAAGAATATTTTCAAGAGAAGCCAAACAAAATAATATTCTATAACATAAATTATATTTACAGTTGGTATCTTAAAGAACCTTTGTTTCCACTAGAAAGAAGCAATCAGGTGGAAATTTGATTTGTAAAATTAGCAATATTCCAAAATCTGTGCTTGACTACCATCCCTGAGGCCTTTTTTAAAAAAATGCACACCCACACACCCCAGGCTATTGACAACATCTGGCCTAGGTGAAGCATACCCATCCACCTAGCCTAGCAGCGCAGTAAAATGTCATCCTAATCAATGAGTGCAAGAAGACCGGCCATACCATGTGTAAAAAGGGAGAACCCAGGAAGAACAGAAGGGAGTGAGAGCTGGCAAGTAGGAGTTCCACTAGCAAAAGCGGAGAAATGACTACCAGCAGTTTAGATATTCTGCTTATTATAAACAAACTAAGTTACTATTGTTTAAGTAAAAGCATCAGGCCAGATTGATGAGCAAATATGGTATCAGAAGTCTAAACCACCATGCAAACTTTGGAGCTTTCCATATGTAAGCAGACCTACCACCTTCAGTGAGAAGTCCTTCAATTCTCTGGCCTATCGTGGCAAAATGATTCCTATCAAGGCCTCTGACTTTAATACATGTTGTATTGGCATTGGCGATCACTCGTAGCCGAGTAAGATTGTCTTCCAAGGGTAAAATTTTAACAGTGGATGTGTAAGTGGCTGTAAAGGCCAATTCTGGATCCGCACAACCTCCCACAATGAGGGCATAGGTTTCCAGGTGGGAGACGGTCATGATGATGGTTTGCTTGGCGTGCCTTCCTTTTAGCTCTTTTCTCCATTTTGCCCTGTACTCGTGCTTCTTCAAAGTCCATAGCGCCTTTAATAAAGGCTGATCTCCAATTGAAACGCTCATGAGTTAGGGCTTCCCAGTTCTCAATGCTGATATTACATTTTTTTAAATTAGCTTTGAGAGTGTCTTTGAATCTCTTTTGCTGTCCACCAATATTCCGTTTTCCATTCTTAAGTTGGGAGTAAAGTAGCTGCTTTGGAAGACGATGGTCAGGCATTCGAACAACATGGCCGGTCCAGCAAAGTTGATGTTGGATGATCATTGTTTCAATGCTGGTGGTTTTCGCTTCTTCTAATACGCTAACATTAGTCTGCCTATCTTCCCAAGTAATTTGCAGCAGGGGTCCCCAACCTGTGGGCCACGGCCTGTTAGGAACTGGGCCGCGGGGCTCCTGCCCGCAAACCCCACCCCCTTCCGCGTGATTGGCTCCTGCCTGCAAACCCCACCCCCGGTGCTTGTGATTGGCTCCCGCCCGCAAACCCTGCCCCCGGTGCGCACAATTGGCTCCCGCCCGCAAACCCCGCCCCCCAGTCTGCGGAAATCCCGGAAACCCTGCCCCCTGGTCCACGGAAACCCCAGAAACCCCGCCCCCCCCGGTCCACAGAAAAATCGTCTTTTGAAACTGGTCCCTGGTGCCAAAAAGGTTGCGGACCCCTGAGGTACAGGACTGCTATCAAACTGAATGCAGAAGAAGGAGCAATCTAGTTATGTGCCCTCATTTATACCATGGGGCCACATTTTTATAATTTGGATGAAGAGGTGGTTAGAGTTTGCTGTTGCTGCAGGTAGGAATGAGCATTTCCTGGTCTTGGAAATTTTATGAGTATTTTGGACCAAGAGAATCCTAATTCATATGAGATTGCTTCCACCAAAGGTTACAGAAGCTTAGGGAATCTGCAGAGAACTGATTATATAGTTGTAGAGAACAGAAATGAAACTATTAATATCAGGCTGTTGCGGACATTTTGGACAAGGCTTTATTCAAAAAACTACAGGTAAAAATTGCTTTAATCTTAGGGAAGATTGTGCAGATGATAAGAAACACAGAATTCATTAAGTACCATGTCCAGGGCAAAACACCCTTATAGGACTTCAAGAGATTGCTAAAACAAAACCCAGCTCATGGAGGTGAAACAGGGAGACTATCAAGTCAGATTAGTTTTGCCTAATGATCAACTTGCATCAATACAGTTGAAAGACTAGATGTATTCACTGTGATAATATACACAGAACATACTGTACATGGAGGATACTGTAGTATGCTTTTGCTAAGCCTGCTGAATGCCACAAATGTATGAAAATGAGTCACGTTAAATTGTCATACTCAATTTCTCAATTTTCTCAATTTCAGCAAGAGAAATTGCAAAATAGAATGATACTAATGAACATTTATTTTGGACTCCAATTATATGCCTTGATCATTCTGTAAAATCATGGGATATGCCATGTTCTTTAAAACTGGTAAAACTGCTGATGTAACTATAATTTCAGAAAGTCGATACAGAAGCTTCCACACCTTGAAAACAGTATGCTAATTTTAGATTTTTAAGATTCTTTTTAATCCCGCCTTTATTATTTTTATAAATAACTCAATGTGGTGAACAGGCCTAGTACTCCTTCCTCCTCCTATTTTCCCCACAACAACAACCCTGTGAGGTGAGTTGGGCTGAGAGGGAGGGACTGGCCCAAGGTCACCCAACCAGCTTTCATGCCTAAGCCGGGACTAGAACTCACAGACTCCTGGTTTCTAGCCTGGAAATGCTCTCTCTGCAATATCTTGATTTCAGCAAAGAACCCCACAACATTCTTATTAGCAAGCTAAAAGACATGACAATTAAGTGCCCATATATCTGATCAAAACATATATATTCAAGAATGCCTGTTAGTGGTTCATCATCAAACTGGAGTGATGTAGCCATTGTAGTGCCACAAGAATCTATCCTGTCCTCTTTTTAATTAATTAATCATATTTTGATCACTTGGATGAAAAGGTGGAAGGAATGCTTATCAAATTTGCAGATGGTCCAAAATTGTATGGATAGTTAATACCATAGAAATAAGATTCAAAATTATCTTCATAGGTTAAAGGAATTGGCTAAAAATAACATAATATGATTTAGCAGGGACAAATGCAAAGTTATTCATGCATGATGTAATTTCAGGCTGCACCAATAGAAGCATAGTTTCCAAATCATGGGAAATAACTCTTCAATTTTAATCAGCTTTGGTCAGACTCTACAACAAATCAGTGTGCAGTTCTGGGAATTATACTTTAAGAATTCAGAGAAACTGGAACAGATTCAGAGAATGGCAATACAGATTATTGGGCATAGAAACTAAGTCCTCTCAAGAGACGTAGAAGCAACTGGGAATGTTTCATCTTGAGAAGAAAAGGGAAGGGATATGAAAACACCTTCATATACCTGAAAGGATATTACAGAAGATGATCAAGACCTGTTCTCTATTGATCCAGGGTACACGACATATAATAATTGATTTAAATTATAGGAAAAATGATTCCAAATGAATGTTAGAACAAGTTTTGTTTTATGTATTTATTTATAGTGTTATTTATACCCCGCCTATCCCCTCCCTAACGGAGGACTCTAGGCGGCTTACATACATATCTATATATACATTTTTATCATTATACATTATACAGGTTCTTAGCAATAAGAGCAATTTGACATTGGAACCAACTACCCAGAGAGGTGGTGAGTTCCTCTTCAGTGGATGTATTCAACTGGGGGATAGGCAATAATTTGATGGGGGTACTTTAACTGGGTTCCTTCACTGAACAGAAAGTTAGACTCGATGACCTAAATGGCCTTTTCCAATTCTATGATTCTAAGTCAGTTATACAAGGAACACAATTTTCAATAAAAGAGTGTTGTGTGAGATGACACCTTCCCCATCATAATTGGGCTCACACATACAGTACCTACCAGATAGTTTAGCCATCAGCGTTATGGGAGGATGATTTGCAGAACTGACAGGCGGCAGTGCAATTATATGAGGGCAGAGGCAGGGCACTTCTGCTGACTATAATGAAGGCTTGTTATGGTCAGCAGGCTTTGGGACATGGTTTGTGTCAGAGTGCGCACTGTGGGGCGGCCTGCTCCTTTTTCCAAGACACCAGTGATCCACGTTCTATGCAGTAAACAGACGCTCAAGCAGAGATTAGATAAAATAGCCTATTTACTTTATATACATCCAACAGCAGTAACAAAATGATACAGCAATACAGTGATGAAAGACAGCGATGAGAAGTCTCAGCAGCAACGAGAAGAAAGAACACAACCAGACTCCTCTGCTTATATACATAAACTGACCAATCACATTATAGGTCACTCTCATCATCTGCCACACCCAACTAAATGATAGCACCTGTAGTATGAGTCATTGCTGCCACATCATCCCTACAACAATGGCTGCTAATTGGGTGACTTGCAGAATAATTCCCCTCTCACCTAGATATCAAGCCTCTCCAGTATAATTTATCTGTAAATTCCTGGGTATATACAAACCCCAACAGTTTGAGATTAGGATATCAGATTGACTGTCTTTGCAATATGTTATCATCCCACTAAAAAGTAAAGTTTCCCCCCGCACATTTGTGCAGTCGTGTCTGACTCTAGGGGCCGGTGCTCATCTCCGTTTGTTAGCCGAAGAGCCAGCGCTGTCCGAAGACGCTTCCACGGTCATGTGGCCGCATGACACACGCAGAACGCTGTTACCTTCCCACCGAAGTGGTACCTATTCATCTATTTGCATTTGCATGCTTTCGAATTGCTAGGTTGGCAAGAGCTGGAGCTAGTGCGGGAGCTCACTCTGCACGCAGGGCTAGGGATTCGAACCTCCGAACTTGCGGTCTTCTGATCGACAAGCCTGGCGTCTTACCCGCTGAGCCACCACGCCCCCTTACTGAGGTTAGTCACATATAATTCAATCATTCCACTACCATCTCCTAGCACCTATTTTGGACGGAACAGAGAAAACTGACTTATTCCCATTAAGTCCATTGGTCTTTTTAGTTTCGTACTGACTGGGAGTGGCTCTCCAGGGTTTCTGGTGGGAGTTTTTCAGAATCTACCTGGATATAATCTGCAGATGAACCTGGAATCTTCTGCATGTAAAACTGAAGGGCTGGTTACTTTTAAAGCCCCTAAAAACCTGGGCTCAGAAAAGGGGGGAGGGAGGAATGATCCTCACAGTAATTATTTTTACAGGTAGCTTTTCTTCACATCTCGATGGTGATGGAGATGCAGTTGGTTGAGGTAACGGGAAAGGGAATTTTCTGCAGCTGCACCAGAACTATGAAATTCCTTGCCCTGGAAAATCCATTTGCCCTCTGCCTTCCACTGCCTAATGAAAATGCTTTTATTACTACAGTAATTTCCTAGAATAAGATTTGTAATGAGCTGATTCCTTGTATTACTTCGGGTTTCATTTACATAATCATTACAAATGTTTCTTCTAATTTCTTTTCTTTCTTCTAATTTCTTTTTCTCTATAAAACTACTTTTTTAGGATTTTTAGAGCTCTCAGGTTGTTTCAAAGGGAAATATCTACAATACTGGAGGGCACTTTGGTGTTTATGGACAACATCTTGATTTACAAATGTACTCAACTTTAGCAACTGTAACGGCCATTTAGTCACCATAAATAGAAAGAAGATACAGAATTATTCAATGGCCACTGCTGGTTTAATATCTTTATAAAAGACTGTCATTTATTGCTAAAGAAATAAATCTTTACAGCCACAAAACCACTGAAGGTTAAACAATGCCAGATAGATCCTGGAAGTGTACTGGAACTGTTATTTGGGAGTTTGGAGATCAACTCATAAGTGGACTTTGAACAGGCTCACAAACCAATCAACAGCTAAGAGATCTGTTTTGGCAATGTTGTAACTCAGGGGTTCCCAACCCCTGGGCCACGCGGTCCGTGGCCTGTTAGGAACCGGGCCGCATAGCGGTGAGCGGTGGGCGAGCGAGTGAAGCTTCATCTGTATTTACAGCCGCTCCCCATCGCTCGCATTACTGCCTGAGCTCCGCCTCCTGTCAGATCAGCAGCGGTGTTAGATTCTCATAGGAGCGCGAACCCTACTGTAAACTGCGCATGCGAGGGATCTAGGTTGCGCGCTCCTTATGAGAAGTTAGAATCCTACATTTTAGTCCGTGCGTGCCCCGCCCATTATTTTATTTACCACTTCCGAAGGTTTCATCCCGAAACCACCACCACCACCCCCGGTCCGTGAAAAAATTGTCTTCCACGAAACTGGTCCCTGGTGCCAAAAAGGTTGGGGACCGCTGTTGTAACTGCTTCTAATATCTAGCTACAATTCATAAATCAGCCACATTTTGTACAAGTTGAATTTGCCAAATACTTCAATAGCAGATCCACATAGAGGACATAATAGTAATCTAGATGTGATATACTTACATAATGTATTACTACAGAGAAATAAATTGTTCATTTGCAGATTTAGAGAAAGCATATGATAAAGACAGTAGGGTTGAATTAGGGAATGTTTTACATGAATGTGGAGTTGACTGCTGAAGGCAACAATACTGGCATATGATGGAAATAAAGCATATGTGAGAACAAACCATGCTTAGGAAATGGTTCAATCTTAAGCAGGAAGTAAGACAAGGATGTATGATGTCGCCTTGATTGCTTAATGTATTTGTGGATAAATGTGTATGGAATACTGTGATGACATTAGAAGTGTACTATTTGAAGACAAAAATGTATACATACTTTTCTATGCAGATGATGCTGTATAGTTGGCAGATAACTGAATGGCTTGCAATGAATGTATGGCGGCGGCAGCCTCGTATATTGCGCTAAAACCTGGAAGCGCTGATGGTGTGCCGCTGCTGCTGCTGTGCCCGCCGCCGCTGCCGCCACATGCGGCGGCGACGCGCCATCACCACTTCCGGGATTTGTCGTGACACATTAGTTTGGAAAGCTATGCAATAACAGGTAAGGTCAAGAATGAATGGGTGCCGAATAAATGTGAATTAAATACAAAAGTGAGTGGTCAGTATGAAAGAAGTATGTTGAGGTAGTTTATCATAGAGAAAGAATTGATAAGGATCGAATATATGAAGGGAGATTGAATGGGTCACCAGGAAGGGGAAGACCAAGAAAGTCATGGTTGGAGTTGATGAGATTTCTAAAAAGAAAGATGAAAAGTTTAAAGTACAAAAGGCAATGAATGAAGAAGGCATGGACACGATGGAAGCAAAGATGGTTTGCAAAGATAGAAGAGTACAGTATATAGTTAATGGTATTAGTATAAACTAGTTTTAGCTATGTTTCCTTATCTAATGCCTTTAACTTCTTTGGCCTACTATTTTTTGCATTCTGCATAATGTTGCTACCCAAAAGGGAACGGTATGATAGGTATGTTATATAGGTATTTATGGAAGAAGTATAGCTGGTCCATGATGAATGCACATCTCTGACCATGGCTATCAGTGGGCATCCAGAGTCAAAGCCAAGTTCTGTTTTCTGTTATATTAACGATCCTGAAAGATAACAGACTTCACCAAGAGCCAATGGATACAGATTTAGATATAAATTGAAATAACGCTCATTACTCTTTTGTACTTCCAATTCTTTTGGGACGAAACATAGCAAAGCTCCACTATTTCATTTAGGAAATAAGATGAAGCATATTTGAGCTTATTTGCCAGAGCCCCTGCATATGTGACTTTTAATCATTTCCCTTCATTCCCATGAAATAAGTAAGATGGTTTCAATTCTGCCACTCTGTGGGACCCAAACAGTCACACAATCAGGATCTTTAGTTTAGGACAGGGGTGGGCAACGTCAGGCCCGCGGGCCATATAAGGCCTGTGGGGCTCCTGCCTAAGGCCTGCGGGGCTCCCGCCCGCAAACCCCACCCCTTCCATGCGATTGGCTACCAGCCGCAAACCCCGCCCCCCAGTGCTTGTGATTGGCTCCCGCCCGCAAACTCCAGTCCCCGGTCCGCGGAAATCCCAGAAACCCCGCCCCCCCACACACCCCCGGTCCCCAGTTATAAATATCCAAATGGCCCTTGGCAGAAAAAAGGTTCCCCACCCCTGGTTTAGGAGATGCCCAAATGGGGTGTGTGAGGAAGACAGATAAACTTGACTAATCCTGAAGTCACACCAATCCCATTCCTGCTTCAGTGCCCTCACTAGTAGATGTTTCTCCACTGACTGGTGATGTGCTGAAAGGAAAAGCAACCAAGCCAGATGAGAAGACCAACTATCACTGCCTATAACATGTGGCACACTCGGAAAACAGGACAAGAACATTCAACAATGACTTGGAACAGATTCAAGAGAGGCAGGATAGGGATTGGCAATAGGGAAAGCAAATATTTTTGCTACTCAAGGAAAAGTAGATAGTACTCAGTAAGGGGGAAAGGCCTCTACTTTTTGTTTCTTTGAGTAGAGGAATTCAGTCTAGCCAGCATGATCAATGAGTAGGGATGATGAACAGTAGGAGTTCGGCAACCTGTGAAGGGCCCCCGTTTGCCGACTCTTGTTTTGGGCTGCAAAAGGGGAATCTGAATATGACTCTAGTTGCTATGAAAGGAGGAGGTCTTTGCTCCCATTTATCCCAGAGGAAGATATAAGTTATTTCTAGGGTTGAATGGAATCTTGAAAACTCGCAGGAAAATGGGATGAGACATCTGTGATAATACAAGATCTGAGATAATACAAGTAGTCCTCGGGTTACGATCACTCGTTCAGTGACCGTTCAAAGTTACAATGGCGCTGAGCAAGCGGTCCTTGAAGTTCCGGCTGTCACAGCACCCCCCCAGTCATGTGATCGCAATTTGGTTGTAGCGTTCAGGGGTCAAGTGATCACCTTTTGTGACCTTCCCTGCCGGTTTCCCACAAGCAAAGTCGATGGGGAAGCCGGCAGAGAAGATCACAAGTCACTCCCATAAGTGGCTCCCGACGCTTTTTCTCCCGAGGACCCCTACAGAGTATGAGATCCCAGGGATCTCATACTCCATAGCACCCTCCTGCCCTCCCACTCCATAGCACGCACCCGCCTGCAGCACCCCCGCACCCGCCTGCGGCCCCGCCGGCCCACCTGCACTCCCTAGCACCCCACCCACGCTCCCTTTTGTCTGGATGTGCCCACATGTGCTCACTAGTGCCTGCCTGTGGCCCCCACCAGCCCACCCATGACCCTTGCTGTCCTGCCCACAGCCACCAGCCCGCCTGTGGACCCTAGTGCCCACCCACAGCACCCCCCCACGGCACCTGCGCACCCCCCGCGCTCCTTGCCTAGGGCTCCCACCTCTTCCCGCTTAATGACTCCAGAGTCCTGGGGTTAGGATGGCAACCGGGACTGCTGGGATCGCCATTGCTAGCAATGCAGTCACGTGACATTGTGCTTTACGTCCGCATCATTTAGTGACGGAAATTCCGGTCCCAATTGCCGTCGTCACCAAGGACTACCTGTATTTACGTTTTCTTATCTCTTTCAATCAGCATAATTACTTACTTACAAACTGGTTTTGCTATAATTTTGCACTGAAATAGAGCAATTTCTGATTGCAACAGAGCAATTCCTATAGCATTCACTGTATCAATTCTGACTCAGATCTTCCTATTTTAACTGAACTTTGTCCAGTAGTGCTAAAGGCACATGTTTAATTACAATATAGCAAATGGAATCTCCTCCTATAAACTGTATTATATATTTACCTGGTATTTTCTGAAGACCTTTGCAACAAACAAGGTCCATGGCTACATTTAGACACGTATCACACTACAGTGCTATTGTTGTTTTAATTGGTTTATTGGTCAGGAAATATGCTGGAGTGAGAGCAAAAGCAGATTTTTTAAAAAAAAACTTGCCATTGACCTGTCTATGGATTCGTCTGTTAAGGTTTTCGCCCCACTTTGGCCAGAAAAAATAAAAGGGCTGGGGGGACAAGAAGAAAAGTTCGACATTGAGCATTTGATACAAATCTTGGGACCCATCTCTCTCATTTACCTTCATCTCCAGCACAAATCTCTATCATTTTTTTTTTGTGTCTGGACAACACTTGACTTCTCTAGAAAGGTTGACTGGCACAAAAGTGGTGTATGTGGGTTTTATTATGTCTGAACACTTTGAGAGTAGCAGAGCAGGAATGCAGTTGTCAGAGAGTGAAATTCCCAATTCTAACTCCAAGAATTGGGATCTCAGCTCCAAGCACCAATTTCCCTTTTAGATAATTTGTTCAAAATGCAGCTGGAATTCTGGAAAGTGGCTCTTCCAACTATAGATGGCTTTTGTTGCTGATGTTGTTTGTTGGAGTGGGGCAAGCGAGGCAAGTTTTAAAAACAGCCCGTTCATCTCGCCAACCAGTCCCCCTCCCTTTGCCATTCCAAGCCACATCTGGTTTCATTCAGGTCTCTCCTTCCTTTGCCAAACTCAGGCACACCCCCCAAGTGCCCTACAACTGTCCAACAAAAAAAAGGGGAGGGAATGGTGGAGAAATTTGCTAAGTTGGTGAGGAACTCGGGATCTTACTCCTTTTTTCAAAAAAGACAGGGTGTGCTTCAATGGCCTTCTTCCACAGCCCACACCCCATCTCAAAACACCGCAAGTTTGGCGGAGGGAGGGGGGAGGGGAGTTGCTCGAAGAGCGTACCTGAAGGGAGAGAGCGGAGAGTCCGACCTCGATGGTGAAGAGGATGCTCAGGGCGCATCTTAGCAGGCGAGGCCGCGTTGAAGAGGGGGGCCTGGGGAGCTTCATATCGGACGGGGTGAGGGCAAGAGAGCCCGACAAGGCGCTGCGGATCCCTCTCTCCTCCTCCGCTTGGATACCTCTGGCTCCCGGTCGCCGCGCCGTCTGGACGCAGGAGCCTTCCACCCCCAAGCCCTTCTCCCGTTGGAAAGGTGATGGAAGAAAAGACGGGGAGATGGGGAGAGAAAAAGAGAGCCCCCCCCCGAAGCCCCTCCCTGCCTTCTAAGAATTCAGGACGCTGCGTCACGAACCCCACAGGCTGCCCAGCCAGTTGTGGGCGGAAGGGAAAAGAGGCCGGGGGGGGGGGGAGGAAAGCTTTCTTTAAGACTTCCAAAGTGGAGGCAAACTTTCAGCGGTTTGGCAACCGGGAGGACACCAAACGGAATTGCAACACGTTGCAAATGGGGTGGGGGGAGGAGGAAGAGGGAGAAAGGCTCGATCCTTTTGGAAACTTTCTGCGGGGAAGGGGACCGTATCTCCTCTCTCCCTTTCAAAGGAGCGACCACCTCCACGTTAATTTTTGCTCCCGCTTGTATTCAAGCATTTTAAGTGTGCGTGATGCAACGTGTACGGGTACATGTCACATCTTGTTTGCAGAGCCTTTTAAAGAAAATGTAAACAAAAAATCGTATTGCCGCAGCAGGGAAAGAGTGTGTAGAATGTGGAAGATTCTCTCTCTACGGTCACTGCCACAAAAAAGTGTCCTACTGCCTCTCAACAACCCCACCGTTATTAAAGCATATATAATAAATACATTTCCCCTTTCCAATATTTTATACTATCTAATTTTAAACTAAAGAAAATATCGGAGTCGCCATCAATTTCTCATATTTAACGCACGGCATGAAGTCTTTACCACTATTTTCTTATAAGTGATGATAATTATTTCCCATTAACAGGAATGGGAATAAGATAGACACACAAGTCTTTCCTATAATGGATTGGACTAAAAACCTCATAAACCTCAGCAAGCATTGCTGTCTTTGAGTTGAAATGAGGTTGAAAAGTTTTAGAGGACGCCATATCCTAGACTAGGCCTATACATAAAGTCACAGTCCTTCCTCCAGCCCCCATGCAATCAGGCCACGCGAAATCTGCCCAGTGCATTTCTCAATGTTAGCCAGTTGGAGAAGTAGACAGAGAGGCGAAAATCTCATGACATCAAGGGCATGTCCACGTAGTTTTGGCAGCAATAGGAAAGTGGTCTTTGCAGTTGTGGCGGGGGGGGGGGGGATATTTTTCAACTTCCCAGCTTAGCGTACAGGACCCCTGGTATTCACTGGTAGTCTCCAAACCAAGAACTAACAAGGCTCAACTCTGCTTCCCTTCCCTTCCCAGCCTACACAAGGTAAGCCAGGTGCCTAGAATTAAACAAATAGCAAAGACAATCATCCTAATCAATGGAGTCACAATATATACAGTATATATGTAGAGAGAGAGTTGATAAAGCATATTCAAGTCACAAGCCACACCTTGAAATAGGATCATTTAGAAACAAGTTAGATACGTCAACATACACAAGAACAATTCCCATGTACAGTATGGAACATAAAAAAAAATTTAAACTTCTAGCAAAGGGTAGAAAATTCCCCCCACTTAAATGTGTGGCTTTCCACCACTGTATTTCTGCTTGCACATTGGAGATTCTGCACCTGGAGATCTGCTGTTCTTCTGTAGTACGAATAAAGGAAAGAGGAAAGAATAAACAAAGTGAGACGGATGGTGGGAAAGGGATAGTCTTGGCGGACTAAGGGAAGAAGATGTATGTGGATCGTGACTTCCTTTCTCTGCAACCCCACACAACAGCTGTGCCCAC